>CAJQUN010000714.1:220000-225000 GCA_907163345.1 Haberlea rhodopensis | reverse complement strand
ACTCGCGGGTTCAAATTGCTCACTCGAATCTCACGCATGCACTACATCACGGGAAGCATCGAATCGTTCGCAACATCGGGGAGGGACGGATGCCTCTTTCCAAGACTCATGCGCACATAAGGTATCTCGCATGCTCCTCGAACCCACTCGTTTGGCCTCGTCCCCCGATATGCGGTCCGTCAATACGACAGACGCCGTGTTACTTGTCAACTGCTATGAGATAGCTAGAGACCACGACGGGGAACAAAGCCTACTCGCAGGTTCAAATTGCTCACTCGAATCTCACGCATGCACTACATCATGGGAAGCATCGAATCGTTCGCAACATCGGGGAGGGACGGATGCCTCTTTCCAAGACTCCTACGCACATAAGATATCTCGCATGCTCCTCGAACCCACTCGTTTGGCCTCGTCCCCCGATATGCAGTCCGTCAATACAACAGACCACGACGGGGAACAAAGCCTACTCGCGGGTTCAAATTGCTCACTCGAATCTCACGCATGCACTACATCACGGGAAGCATCGAATCGTTCGCAACATCGGTGAGGGACGGATGCCTCTTTCCAAGACTCGTGCGCACATAAGGTATCTCGCATGCTCCTCGAACCCACTCGTTTGGCCTCGTCCCCCGATATGCAGTCCGTCAATACGACAGACCACGACGGGGAACAAAGCCTACTCGCGGGTTCAAATTGCTCACTCGAATCTCACGCATGCACTACATCATCACGGGAAGCATCGAATCGTTCGCAACATCGGGGAGGGACGGATGCCTATTTCCAAGACTCGTGCGCACATAAGGTATCTCGCATGCTCCTCGAACCAACTCGTTTGGCCTCGTCCCCCGATATGCAGTCCGTCAATACGACAGACCACGACGGGGAACAAAGCCTACTCGCGGGTTCAAATTGCTCACTCGAATCTCATGCATGCACTACATCACGGGAAGCATCGAATCGTTCGCAACATCGGGGAGGGACGGATGCCTCTTTCCAAGACTCATGCGCACATAAGGAATCTCGCATGCTCCTCGAACCCACTCGTTTGGCCTCGTCCCCCGATATGCGGTCCGTCATTACGACAGACGCCGTGTTACTTGTCAACTGCTATGAGATAGCTAGAGACCACGACGGGGAACAAAGCCTACTCGCGGGTTCAAATTGCTCACTCGAATCTCACGCATGCACTACATCACGGGAAGAAGCATCGAATCATTCGCAACATCGGGGAGGGGTGCATGCCTCTTTTCAAGACTCGTACGCACGTTAGATATCTCGCAAGCACCTCGAACCCACTAGCCCGGCTTCGTTCCCCGATATAATATCCTTCAATCCGACCCACCGCGATGGGAAACAAAGCCTACAAACAGGTTCAAATAGCTCACGCGACATCACAGGCAGCAAGCCCACGACAAGATCTCGAAAAGAGGCACGGGGTGGTCTCAACGGCCGCCCACCGGCCGGCCGCCGGCCGCCGGCCGGAGTCCGGTGGCGGCGGGCGGCCGCCGGGGGGGTTGGGCAAGTGGTTGGTCGAGAGTGGGGGGCCATGGATGGCACGCCCCCCGGCACCCGACCCGACCCCTTGCACAAACACCCTCCCCCCTTATAATACTTTAGGAAAAGTTTTCCCAAGTGCCAGCAGTAGACATTGGAAAGGCTGAGGAAACATAATAAAATTTTTCTTTTTTCCATGATTTTTTTTTTCATCCCAAAGACAAAAGCAACACCATACATCGATTTTTATGGATGAAAGCTAGTAGGGAAAAAATTTTGGCTCGGGAAAACTATCACATTTCCCCCCCATGTGCGCAACGTTCCGCACGCACCCGCAACGCTTGCCCACAAGTCCGGCCACTTGGTGCGCCGTTGGTGGCCTCATGTTTCTTGTCAACATGGAGTCTTTGGCAACATCGGAGGGACGCATGCCTCTTTTCAAGACTCGTGCGCACATTAGATATCTCGCAAGCACCTCGAACCCACTAGCCCGGCTTCGTTCCCCGATATAATATCCTTCAATCCGACCCACCGCGATGGGAAACAAAGCCTACAAACAGGTTCAAATAGCTCACGCGACATCACAGGCAGCAAGCCCACGACAAGATCTCGAAAAGAGGCACGGGGTGGTCTCAACGGCCGCCCGCCGGCCGGCCGCCGGCCGCCCGCCGGAGTCCGTTGGCGGCGGGCGGCCGCCGGGGGGGTTGGGCAAGTGGTTGGTCGAGAGTGGGGGGCCATGGATGGCACGCCCCCCGGCACCCGACCCGACCCCTTGCACAAACACCCTCCCCCCTTATAATACTTTAGGAAAAGTTTTCCCAAGTGCCAGCAGTAGACATTGGAAAGGCTGAGGAAACATAATAAAATTTTTCTTTTTTCCATGATTTTTTTTTTCATCCCAAAGACAAAAGCAACACCATACATCGATTTTTATGGATGAAAGCTAGTAGGGAAAAAATTTTGGCTCGGGAAAACTATCACATTTCCCCCCCATGTGCGCAACGTTCCGCACGCACCCGCAACGCTTGCCCACAAGTCCGGCCACTTGGTGCGCCGTTGGTGGCCTCATGTTTCTTGTCAACATGGAGTCTTTGGCAACATCGGAGGGACGCATGCCTCTTTTCAAGACTCGTGCGCACATTAGATATCTCGCAAGCACCTCGAACCCACTAGCCCGGCTTCGATCCCCGATATAATTTCCTTCAACCCGACCAACCGCGACGGGAAACGAAGCCTACAAACAGGTTCAAATAGCTCACTCGACATCACGGGCAGCAAGCCCACGACAAGATCTCGAAAAGAGGCACGGGGTGGTCTCGACGGTCGCCCACCGGCCGGCCGCCGGCCGCCGGCCGGAGTCCGGTGGCGGCGGGCGGCCGCCGGGGGGGTTGGGCACGAGGTTGGTCGAGAGTGGGGGGCCATGGATGGCACGCCCCCCGGCACCCGACCCGACCCCTTGCACAAACACCCTCCCCCCTTATAATACTTTAGGAAAAGTTTTCCCAAGTGCCAGCAGTAGACATTGGAAAGGCTGAGGAAACATAATAAAATTTTTCTTTTTTCCATGATTTTTTTTTCCATCCCAAACGCAAACCCAACACCATAAGTCCATTATTATCGATGAAAACTAGTTGGGAAAAAATTTTGGCTCGGGAAAACTATCACATTTCCTCACCATGTGCGCTACGTTCCGCACGCACCCGCAACTCATGCCCACACGCGGCCACTTGGTGCACCATCGGTGGCCCGAAAATTTTTCATCCCAAATGCAAATCCAACACCTTACATCGACTATTAATGATGAAAATAGGCAGGGAAAAAATTTTGGCACGGGAAAACTATCACATTTCCCCACCATGTGCGCTACGTTCCGCAACTCATGCCCACACGTGCCGCCACTTGGTGGCCTGAAATTTTTTCATCACAAACTCAAATACAACACCATAAATCAACTATTATGGATGAAAATAGGCAGGGAAAAAATTTTGGCACGGGAAAACTATCACATTTCCCCACCATGTGCGCTACGTTCCGCAACTCATGCCCACACGTGCCGCCACATGGTGGCCTGAAATTTTTTCATCACAAACTCAAATCCAACACCATACATCAACTATTATGGATCAAAATAGGCAGGGAAAAGATTTTGGCACGGGAAAACTATCACATTTCCCCACCATGTGCGCTACGTTCCGCAACTCATGCCCACACGTGCCGCCACTTGGTGGCCTGAAATTTTTTCATCACAAACTCAAATACAACACCATAAATCAACTATTATGGATGAAAATAGGCAGGGAAAAAATTTTGGCACGGGAAAACTATCACATTTCCCCACCATGTGCGCTACGTTGCGCAACTCATGCCCACACGTGCCGCCACATGGTGGCCTGAAATTTTTTCATCACAAACTCAAATCCAACACCATACATCAACTATTATGGATCAAAATAGGCAGGTAAAAGATTTTGGCTCGGGAAAACTATCACATTTTCGCACCATGTGCGCTACGTTCCGCATCTCATGCCCGCACGTCCCGCCACTTGGTGTCCCGAAAATTTTCGATCCCAAATCCAAATCCAACGTCATAAGTCGACTATTATGGTTGAAATTTGTTTGGGAAAGAATTTCGGCTCGGGAAAACTATCACGTTTCCACGCCATGTGCGCTACGTTCCGCACGCACCCGCAGCTCATGCCCACACATCCGGCCACGTGCACCATTGGTGGCCCGAAAGTTTGCCTTCCAACACAATCAATCATCCTGTTTTTCACCGATATGCGCTATTTTGCCGCGCATGATTGCACCGATTTTCACCACACCACGTGCCACGTGCTAAGTGCCAAGTGCCATATTTAATTAAATATAAATATATATATTTAATTAAATTATAATATGTATTATCGCACCACCATCGAGGATGATCGCCGGGCGATCGGGGAACGAGGCCTACTTTCGGGTTCAAATTGCTTATTCGAAACTCACGCATGCACGACATCAAGGGCAGCAAGCCCACGACAAGATCTCGAAAAGGGTCACGGGGTGGTCGGGACGGTCGCCGGCCGGATTCCGGTGGCGGCGGCCGGCCGCCGGGGAGGTTGGGCACGAGGTTGGTCGAGAGTGTGGGGCCATGGATGGCACGCCCCCCGACACCCGACCCGACCCCTTGCACAAACACCCTCCCCCCTTATAATACTTTAGGAAAAGTTTTCCCAAGTGCCAGCAGTAGACATTGGAAAGGCTGAGGAAACATAATAAAATTTTTCTTTTTTCCATGATTTTTTTTCCATCCCAAACGCAAACCCAACACCATAAGTCCATTATTATCGATGAAAACTAGTTGGGAAAAAATTTTGGCTCGGGAAAACTATCACATTTCCCCACCATGTGCGCTACGCTCCGCACGCTCCCGCAACTCATGCCCACACGCGGCCACTTGGTGCACCATCGGTGGCCCGAATATTTTCCATCCCAAATGAAAATCCAACACCTTACATCGACTATTA
>CAJQUN010000714.1:195000-210000 GCA_907163345.1 Haberlea rhodopensis | reverse complement strand
CAATACGACAGACCACGACGGGGAACAAAGCCTACTCGCAGGTTCAAATTGCTCACTCGAATCTCACGCATGCACTACATCACGGGAAGCATCGAATCGTTCGCAACATCGGGGAGGGACGGATGCCTCTTTCCAAGACTCGTGCGCACATAAGGTATCTCGCATGCTCCTCGAACCCACTCGTTTGGCCTCGTCCCCCGATATGCAGTCCGTCAATACGACAGACCACGACGGGGAACAAAGCCTACTCGCGGGTTCAAATTGCTCACTCGAATCTCACGCATGCACTACATCACGGGAAGCATCGAATCGTTCGCAACATCGGGGAGGGACGGATGCCTCTTTCCAAGACTCATGCGCACATAAGGTATCTCGCATGCTCCTCGAACCCACTCGTTTGGCCTCGTCCCCCGATATGCGGTCCGTCAATACGACAGACGCCGTGTTACTTGTCAACTGCTATGAGATAGCTAGAGACCACGACGGGGAACAAAGCCTACTCGCAGGTTCAAATTGCTCACTCGAATCTCACGCATGCACTACATCACGGGAAGCATCGAATCGTTCACAACATCGGGGAGGGACGGATGCCTCCTTCCAAGACTCGTGCGCACATAAGGTATCTCGCATGCTCCTCGAACCCACTCGTTTGGCCTCGTCCCCCGATATGCAGTCCGTCAATACGACAGACCACGACGGGGAACAAAGCCTACTCGCGGGTTCAAATTGCTCACTCGAATCTCACGCATGCACTACATCACGGGAAGCATCGAATCGTTCGCAACATCGGGGAGGGACGGATGCCTCTTTCCAAGACTCATGCGCACATAAGGTATCTCGCATGCTCCTCGAACCCACTCGTTTGGCCTCGTCCCCCGATATGCGGTCCGTCAATACGACAGACGCCGTGTTACTTGTCAACTGCTATGAGATAGCTAGAGACCACGACGGGGAACAAAGCCTACTCGCAGGTTCAAATTGCTCACTCGAATCTCACGCATGCACTACATCATGGGAAGCATCGAATCGTTCGCAACATCGGGGAGGGACGGATGCCTCTTTCCAAGACTCCTACGCACATAAGATATCTCGCATGCTCCTCGAACCCACTCGTTTGGCCTCGTCCCCCGATATGCAGTCCGTCAATACAACAGACCACGACGGGGAACAAAGCCTACTCGCGGGTTCAAATTGCTCACTCGAATCTCACGCATGCACTACATCACGGGAAGCATCGAATCGTTCGCAACATCGGTGAGGGACGGATGCCTCTTTCCAAGACTCGTGCGCACATAAGGTATCTCGCATGCTCCTCGAACCCACTCGTTTGGCCTCGTCCCCCGATATGCAGTCCGTCAATACGACAGACCACGACGGGGAACAAAGCCTACTCGCGGGTTCAAATTGCTCACTCGAATCTCACGCATGCACTACATCATCACGGGAAGCATCGAATCGTTCGCAACATCGGGGAGGGACGGATGCCTATTTCCAAGACTCGTGCGCACATAAGGTATCTCGCATGCTCCTCGAACCAACTCGTTTGGCCTCGTCCCCCGATATGCAGTCCGTCAATACGACAGACCACGACGGGGAACAAAGCCTACTCGCGGGTTCAAATTGCTCACTCGAATCTCATGCATGCACTACATCACGGGAAGCATCGAATCGTTCGCAACATCGGGGAGGGACGGATGCCTCTTTCCAAGACTCATGCGCACATAAGGAATCTCGCATGCTCCTCGAACCCACTCGTTTGGCCTCGTCCCCCGATATGCGGTCCGTCATTACGACAGACGCCGTGTTACTTGTCAACTGCTATGAGATAGCTAGAGACCACGACGGGGAACAAAGCCTACTCGCGGGTTCAAATTGCTCACTCGAATCTCACGCATGCACTACATCACGGGAAGAAGCATCGAATCATTCGCAACATCGGGGAGGGGTGCATGCCTCTTTTCAAGACTCGTACGCACGTTAGATATCTCGCAAGCACCTCGAACCCACTAGCCCGGCTTCGTTCCCCGATATAATATCCTTCAATCCGACCCACCGCGATGGGAAACAAAGCCTACAAACAGGTTCAAATAGCTCACGCGACATCACAGGCAGCAAGCCCACGACAAGATCTCGAAAAGAGGCACGGGGTGGTCTCAACGGCCGCCCACCGGCCGGCCGCCGGCCGCCGGCCGGAGTCCGGTGGCGGCGGGCGGCCGCCGGGGGGGTTGGGCAAGTGGTTGGTCGAGAGTGGGGGGCCATGGATGGCACGCCCCCCGGCACCCGACCCGACCCCTTGCACAAACACCCTCCCCCCTTATAATACTTTAGGAAAAGTTTTCCCAAGTGCCAGCAGTAGACATTGGAAAGGCTGAGGAAACATAATAAAATTTTTCTTTTTTCCATGATTTTTTTTTTCATCCCAAAGACAAAAGCAACACCATACATCGATTTTTATGGATGAAAGCTAGTAGGGAAAAAATTTTGGCTCGGGAAAACTATCACATTTCCCCCCCATGTGCGCAACGTTCCGCACGCACCCGCAACGCTTGCCCACAAGTCCGGCCACTTGGTGCGCCGTTGGTGGCCTCATGTTTCTTGTCAACATGGAGTCTTTGGCAACATCGGAGGGACGCATGCCTCTTTTCAAGACTCGTGCGCACATTAGATATCTCGCAAGCACCTCGAACCCACTAGCCCGGCTTCGTTCCCCGATATAATATCCTTCAATCCGACCCACCGCGATGGGAAACAAAGCCTACAAACAGGTTCAAATAGCTCACGCGACATCACAGGCAGCAAGCCCACGACAAGATCTCGAAAAGAGGCACGGGGTGGTCTCAACGGCCGCCCGCCGGCCGGCCGCCGGCCGCCCGCCGGAGTCCGGTGGCGGCGGGCGGCCGCCGGGGGGGTTGGGCAAGTGGTTGGTCGAGAGTGGGGGGCCATGGATGGCACGCCCCCCGGCACCCGACCCGACCCCTTGCACAAACACCCTCCCCCCTTATAATACTTTAGGAAAAGTTTTCCCAAGTGCCAGCAGTAGACATTGGAAAGGCTGAGGAAACATAATAAAATTTTTCTTTTTTCCATGATTTTTTTTTTCATCCCAAAGACAAAAGCAACACCATACATCGATTTTTATGGATGAAAGCTAGTAGGGAAAAAATTTTGGCTCGGGAAAACTATCACATTTCCCCCCCATGTGCGCAACGTTCCGCACGCACCCGCAACGCTTGCCCACAAGTCCGGCCACTTGGTGCGCCGTTGGTGGCCTCATGTTTCTTGTCAACATGGAGTCTTTGGCAACATCGGAGGGACGCATGCCTCTTTTCAAGACTCGTGCGCACATTAGATATCTCGCAAGCACCTCGAACCCACTAGCCCGGCTTCGATCCCCGATATAATTTCCTTCAACCCGACCAACCGCGACGGGAAACGAAGCCTACAAACAGGTTCAAATAGCTCACTCGACATCACGGGCAGCAAGCCCACGACAAGATCTCGAAAAGAGGCACGGGGTGGTCTCGACGGTCGCCCACCGGCCGGCCGCCGGCCGCCGGCCGGAGTCCGGTGGCGGCGGGCGGCCGCCGGGGGGGTTGGGCACGAGGTTGGTCGAGAGTGGGGGGCCATGGATGGCACGCCCCCCGGCACCCGACCCGACCCCTTGCACAAACACCCTCCCCCCTTATAATACTTTAGGAAAAGTTTTCCCAAGTGCCAGCAGTAGACATTGGAAAGGCTGAGGAAACATAATAAAATTTTTCTTTTTTCCATGATTTTTTTTTCCATCCCAAACGCAAACCCAACACCATAAGTCCATTATTATCGATGAAAACTAGTTGGGAAAAAATTTTGGCTCGGGAAAACTATCACATTTCCTCACCATGTGCGCTACGTTCCGCACGCCCCCGCAACTCATGCCCACACGCGGCCACTTGGTGCACCATCGGTGGCCCGAAAATTTTTCATCCCAAATGCAAATCCAACACCTTACATCGACTATTAATGATGAAAATAGGCAGGGAAAAAATTTTGGCACGGGAAAACTATCACATTTCCCCACCATGTGCGCTACGTTCCGCAACTCATGCCCACACGTGCCGCCACTTGGTGGCCTGAAATTTTTTCATCACAAACTCAAATACAACACCATAAATCAACTATTATGGATGAAAATAGGCAGGGAAAAAATTTTGGCACGGGAAAACTATCACATTTCCCCACCATGTGCGCTACTGTAAGGACCCCCGTGCCCTTAACCCGTAATTAGTGCATTAAGCCATACCATGAGTGCATATAATCATACCATCAGGGGAAAAACCCTATGCAAGTGCAACACCGTATGCTACCCAGAAAATTTCTTGCATTCAATTCCCAATATTCAAATTCCCCCTACCATTATTATTCACATAACATGCACCCACATAATACACTAATACGCTCTTAGTTCATTTAGCAATTTCCATAATTAATTGCATGCAACCATAATGAACAGAAAGAGGCCATAGCCCATTTATACATCCCATATACACGTAAGGTGTACTCACGTAAGAGCACTCAATGAATAAACGTGTATTTGATGCATAAAACACTATACCGGATACCGCTACTGGTACTTCTATCCTGGAAGCACCTTCCAAGCACAACTCGATCTCAACACTGGATCTGAGCGTCCATCCAGCCAGCTCTGGTACCTCGATCCTGGAAGTACCTCTAACCAAAAGCCCGAGCTCGACTCCAAAGCCGCTACACCTGTGTTACCTGCCCCAACAGAGACAGCCCCCACACGGGGTGAGCATACCAATACCACCAATCACAAAATAATAATATTGCAATTCATAATTTACAGAATGTAAATGCCATAATTTAAATGATACTCCCTGGATGGCAATACCCTCATCCGGGATCCCCCTGTATTGTCCCTGTTCTCAAAATAACCAAACTCATCAAATTCCCAAAGCCAGTTAATCGTCACATAGATTAACTAATACCGTTCTATTATACCAGTTCCATAATCAAAGGGATAAGAACATAATGTAAAAGACTATAGATATCGCATATATCTAACCAACAATTCCATGTTCTTATTTCATTGCTCGCTCCACAATAGCGGCATACTAAACCTCGCGCACGCTCAACAATAGCGGCGTCATAACCGATGGTCGCCCAATGGCGACCGCATCCCGAATCATTGCTCGCTCGAAGGCGGCACTGTATGATTCCCAATATATATATATATATATCCATTGAAGGCAAAGACCGTTTACCATGCATATCATTATCCATTTGAAGTAAATATAGTGCACCATGCATCTCAATATTTATCCAATGTAATTACCACATGCCAGACCACCTGCCAGATATTGTAATGTCCATATAATACAATTACCATACACCATGTATTCCAATGCTCATTTAATACCATTATCACAAACCATGCATATTACAGTTGCAATACTATAATTGGCTATGCTCGTACGTCCCACGTACCTTAATTTCCGAAGTCCGAGCCAAACCTTGCTCGAGTTCCATGCTCCGAGGAACGATGTGCTAACACGATAAATAATTCACAATTAATTACGAACATGCAACCCATGCTCAAGCACACCCATAACCCTCAACATATTGTCAATCCACAACAATTTACCATTTAAAAGACCCGGGGCAGGGCATATACAGGGAGGGAAATCGAATGAGACAATATCGAAAATTGCTCAAGGACCACCCCTAAATTTGAACCCCAACAACACAAATCAAACCCAAATAATCACCATAATTCATTTAAAACATGAATTAAGCTATCCAAGCAAGAATCAACACTCCTTGCCAAAAACCCCCAATTTTCGAATTCAATACCCTTAAATTCGAACCCAAACAAGCCCTTAAATTCGAACCCTTACAATTCTTCGAATTCGAACACAATCAAGCATCATAATGCATCTACAACATGAATTAATCAATTACCAACAACAATAATCGCCCCACAAGCGAAACCCCCAAATTTCGAACCCTAACCCACGAAATCGAGCTGAAAATTCGAACCAAACTTAACCAATAATTTCGAACCAAAAAGGCTGAAATAATCGACTCAAAACCAGCTTAAAAACGCCCCAAAAACATCAGAAAAATCGCACCAAAAACATACCAAAATCGCGCCCCAAAATCGGATGAAATCCAGTTTTTGAAGCCTACGCTTTTCTGGCAAATCCGAGCTCGATTCTCGACCAAACTTCAAATTGTTGGTATGGATAGAACCGCCTGGAAGAGACGAACACGGCGGCGGGTCGGACGCGCCGAACGGCGGCCGGACGGCGGCGGGCGGTGGCCTGGAAGCGGCGTGGGTCAAAAGGGGATCGAGAATCGCGGTTACGGGGAGAGAGAAGGAGGGGGAAGAAAATGGTTCCGATAATTAAAATCCCGGGTTCAAATGGTATTTATAGCAAAAATACCCCAAAATATTAATAGCCCCACAAATACATCATGATTCATTAAAAATCATCTGTTTTCAAAAATTCTCTCTCTAACTCAAAAACCCCCTACCGGTGCCCACACAAAGCACCCGAGATTCCGAGTCACACTAAAAACCCAACTCGCAGGTTTTCACCGGAATGAGAATACGATCTCAACCTCGGGATCCAACGATCCCAAATAATCAATTAGACGAGCCCAGAAGGCCCGATTTACCAACCTCGGGAGATGCCGAACCGCAATTAATTCCAAATTGCCACAATTAAAAATCCATCCAGGATTAATACTACACCGGGATTAACACCATTAATTCCCGGACATCACAATTATCCCCTACTAATAAAATTTCGTCCTCGAAATTGCACCGGTGTACTCCTCGTAACACCAGGACTACACCAACAAAACAAAGCCAAGACCCTGATTCTGAATCACCTTAGAATCGAATTAACAACTGCGAGAATACCAGTCTCGCACCAAGCCCCAAAATAGCGCAACGCCAAAACCAATACAAACCCGAAAAAAATAACAACATACCTCGACGTGAATCGTCCCACAAGTCAGTCCACCAAAACTGCAACCCAACCAAATCACCATTAGTTCTGACATAGACATCATCCCGTGATATTCACCACCTTCCCACGATGCATGACACATATCGTCATGGTGGGGACCACTAGTATTCAACAGTATACTCACAGAAAAACCAGTTTTCGCTTCCCAGCCCATCTCCTCCAAAGGAGTAGTTGCACCACTTGCAACCCGGACCGGGTTACCCACGATCACTGATCCACACAAAAATACATCACCGAGGATGTTTACACCGGTGTGTTCCAAGAAATTATATCTTGGTCCCGACACACCATCAAGACTCCACCAAGTCTCAAGTTCCATAGGGGACATGGAAGGCAACCAATTGCATTCCTACACAAGTGTCAACCATGACACTAAACAAATCCGAATCTCGGCCATCCCTCATCTATCCTTGGATCTAACAATCCTAAAATAGGAAGGCTATCGAATTATCCAACAAAACCACCATGATTCCAAAACACGTCGATCCCTCCTCGGGGGAATCAAACAACCCTCACGATCATTCATCAGAATGCATCGTGCCATTCGAGATTACCGATCTCGAGGTTCCTCAATCTCACACCGGAGATCCACTAAACCAAGTATACACACTCGACGTTCAACAATGAACAAAAAAAAAAAAATAGAGTTGGCATTCGTATACACACACGGCATACATGCCCATACACCACACAACATGCATACGCAATGCAATAGACTCGGGTATCTCCAATCATACCCACATCCCAAAACCAACTGTCAAACCCCGATTATTCTCGCCCCACGGAGAATGATGGTTGACAAACCAAAACCAAAGGGTGTGATTTCAACATCACCACCACACGAACCAAAATAACGAATCTCCCCAAAAGATTCAACCGGTAGGAATCACAATACCGTCTGCCTCTCAAGGAAGAAGTCATGAATCCATGATCCTCCAATCCTCGAATTACCGTTCGGAAAACCTGGTATATTAATACCAAAACATATCCCGGAACCCAGAAATATACAATTGGTTAGAGTAGTGCATCAATACTACCATTACCCGATCCAAAAATCCGTATACGCCATGTATACACCTTCCAACGATGTTCTGTACTAATACCATAGTACTCCAAAATCGAGCATCTCCCCGAAGACGTCTCCTCAAACGTCTCACCGAGGTAAGAAATCCATTACTCGGTCCAACATCAGTAATGCTTACCATGGCTGACTTACAATCAAACCACGACCGATGCAAGCTGTCTCCAAGACAGTACAATCCAAATCTCTCCAAGAGATAAAAAAATCAATATAGTAGTGTCACCCCACTAACTATATCTCACAAACCATTGTGACTCCCATTGCATGCCATATGCAAGGATGCTCAACTAGAGCTAACCACGACTTGTTGACACTCACGTTGGTAATACCAACAAACTTGAGCTGTCCCAGCACAAGTCCCTCAAAACAATGACGTATAACGTCCCCGTGAGGTATTCCCTACCTCAAACACCATGCCACATAGAGACTACAAGAGTCTACCATAACCCTCATCGTATCACCATACGATTCACCAAACTCGAATCCAACGAGCATTATAATAGCTACCACAAGCACACTAAAGCACTGCAACAATACCTGGCTAGTGATTCGCTGGTCCCATAGGCTTATACCAACCTATTAACGCGACACACATTCCATCCCGGTATACCATACCGCCCAAACCATTAGAGTTGTGGGTCATTGCCCAACATATCTCTAAAACACCAAAGCACACTGGACAACCCGGCGTCCACGCTCAATTATCATGCAATCCTAATCCATTAGGACTTCTTCCACGCCCTTAGGGTGGGTGTAACCATGTTTACTCCTCATCACAATAACAAGCGAGTAGTTTCCTCAATGACTACTCTTACCACCATTCACTTGGCCTTAGCCATCCCAGCGAGCATACCCAAGGGTATCATTGCTCGTCAATAATATACCTCCATAATACGATGCGTACTCTCACCGGTACAATGCATCAATGATCCATCGAGCAAACCTGCTCGGCAAAAGGTCTCGTCAACTAAATACCCAGACCCTACCATGTGCCCACCATCGGCACTCAAACCATACAACCATATACATAAACATGAATGTATAAATCACCAAAATGACGCCAAGCGTCCACATAGTTATCCCAAATAACATCGTCGAACATATGACGGTACCTGTCGATACACGACATCCATAATCTCATCGTCAAACACATGACGGTAAATAATAATACACCATAATCACCATACTGATAACAAAAGTAATATGCCATACCTCATCGCTATCGAGATAGCGGAATACCTGTATCCATCGTCCACCAGCGGTACATAAGCAGCACCCATCGCTCGTAGGCGGCATAATCCAGTGCTACACACATAGCGGTATAACCCATCGCTATCGAATCAGCGGCATGATCCCTCGCCATGGAGTCAGCGGCATAAAATGTCGCTATAGATATCCGGCGGTATAAACCATCGCCAATAGAATACCCGGCGTAACCGTCGCCAATAAAATACCCGGCGTAACCATCGCCAACAAAATACCCGGCGTAACCATCGCCAACAAAATACCCGGCGTAACCATCGCCAACAAAATACCCGGCGTAACCATCGCCAATAAAATACCCGGCGGAACCATCGCCAATAAAATACCCGGATAATCGCGGACTCAAGAGGTACTCACACTCATGTAGTACTTGTTCCCGATCACATCGCTACGTCATGACAACGGCATCATCGCTTCGACGTGACAGCGGCATGTATCATCGCTTTGACACGACAGCGGCATCATCGTTTCGACATGACGGTGGTACCATCGCTTCGACGTGACAGCGGCATTTACCATCGCTTCGACACGACAGCGGCATTTACCATCATTCCGGCATGACAGCGGAAATACCCTTCGCTTCGACGTATTAGCGGCATAATATCCCTCGCAATAATAATATGACAGCGGCATTTTCCTTCGCTTCGACATATTTGCGGCAAATATTCTTCATCGCTATAATACGACAGCGGCAAGTATTCATATCGCTACGCCATGCATGCAACCGTAATGCATAACCCGTATTTCAATAATTGTTTCGGCACGACAGCGGCATCATCGCTTCGACGTGACAGCGGCATTTACCATCGCTTCGACACGACAGCGGCATCATCGCTTCGACGTGCATGCAACCGTAATGCATAATCCGTATTCCCATAAACATCGCCATGAGTGTATTTTAATGCACCTCGCTCCAACATGTAGCGGCAAAGCATTAAAATCATCACTCCGATGTATACCTATGCAACCGTAATGCATAGTCCATGTCTCATAAGACCCTGCAACCACCATGGTTAGCAACACATATGCCAATGATGAACACATATCATAAACGCACATAAGCAATCATGCATAAGTATGTGCTTCTCATTCCCAATAACATGTTCCTAGGCCCTCAACAGCCCCAAAGAGCTAACCTGGCTCTGATACCACTAATGTAAGGACCCCCGTGCCCTTAACCCGTAATTAGTGCATTAAGCCATACCATGAGTGCATATAATCATACCATCAGGGGAAAAACCCTATGCAAGTGCAACACCGTATGCTACCCAGAAAATTTCTTGCATTCAATTCCCAATATTCAAATTCCCCCTACCATTATTATTCACATAACATGCACCCACATAATACACTAATATGCTCTTAGTTCATTTAGCAATTTCCATAATTAATTGCATGCAACCATAATGAACAGAAAGAGGCCATAGCCCATTTATACATCCCATATACACGTAAGGTGTACTCACGTAAGAGCACTCAATGAATAAACGTGTATTTGATGCATAAAACACTATACCGGATACCGCTACTGGTACTTCTATCCTGGAAGCACCTTCCAAGCACAACTCGATCTCAACACTGGATCTGAGCGTCCATCCAGCCAGCTCTGGTACCTCGATCCTGGAAGTACCTCTAACCAAAAGCCCGAGCTCGACTCCAAAGCCGCTACACCTGTGTTACCTGCCCCAACAGAGACAGCCCCCACACGGGGTGAGCATACCAATACCACCAATCACAAAATAATAATATTGCAATTCATAATTTACAGAATGTAAATGCCATAATTTAAATGATACTCCCTGGATGGCAATACCCTCATCCGGGATCCCCCTGTATTGTCCCTGTTCTCAAAATAACCAAACTCATCAAATTCCCAAAGCCAGTTAATCGTCACATAGATTAACTAATACCGTTCTATTATACCAGTTCCATAATCAAAGGGATAAGAACATAATGTAAAAGACTATAGATATCGCATATATCTAACCAACAATTCCATGTTCTTATTTCATTGCTCGCTCCACAATAGCGGCATACTAAACCTCGCGCACGCTCAACAATAGCGGCGTCATAACCGATGGTCGCCCAATGGCGACCGCATCCCGAATCATTGCTCGCTCGAAGGCGGCACTGTATGATTCCCAATATATATATATATATATCCATTGAAGGCAAAGACCGTTTACCATGCATATCATTATCCATTTGAAGTAAATATAGTGCACCATGCATCTCAATATTTATCCAATGTAATTACCACATGCCAGACCACCTGCCAGATATTGTAATGTCCATATAATACAATTACCATACACCATGTATTCCAATGCTCATTTAATACCATTATCACAAACCATGCATATTACAGTTGCAATACTATAATTGGCTATGCTCGTACGTCCCACGTACCTTAATTTCCGAAGTCCGAGCCAAACCTTGCTCGAGTTCCATGCTCCGAGGAACGATGTGCTAACACGATAAATAATTCACAATTAATTACGAACATGCAACCCATGCTCAAGCACACCCATAACCCTCAACATATTGTCAATCCACAACAATTTACCATTTAAAAGACCCGGGGCAGGGCATATACAGGGAGGGAAATCGAATGAGACAATATCGAAAATTGCTCAAGGACCACCCCTAAATTTGAACCCCAACAACACAAATCAAACCCAAATAATCACCATAATTCATTTAAAACATGAATTAAGCTATCCAAGCAAGAATCAACACTCCTTGCCAAAAACCCCCAATTTTCGAATTCAATACCCTTAAATTCGAACCCAAACAAGCCCTTAAATTCGAACCCTTACAATTCTTCGAATTCGAACACAATCAAGCATCATAATGCATCTACAACATGAATTAATCAATTACCAACAACAATAATCGCCCCACAAGCGAAACCCCCAAATTTCGAACCCTAACCCACGAAATCGAGCTGAAAATTCGAACCAAACTTAACCAATAATTTCGAACCAAAAAGGCTGAAATAATCGACTCAAAACCAGCTTAAAAACGCCCCAAAAACATCAGAAAAATCGCACCAAAAACATACCAAAATCGCGCCCCAAAATCGGATGAAATCCAGTTTTTGAAGCCTACGCTTTTCTGGCAAATCCGAGCTCGATTCTCGACCAAACTTCAAATTGTTGGTATGGATAGAACCGCCTGGAAGAGACGAACACGGCGGCGGGTCGGACGCGCCGAACGGCGGCCGGACGGCGGCGGGCGGTGGCCTGGAAGCGGCGTGGGTCAAAAGGGGATCGAGAATCGCGGTTACGGGGAGAGAGAAGGAGGGGGAAGAAAATGGTTCCGATAATTAAAATCCCGGGTTCAAATGGTATTTATAGCAAAAATACCCCAAAATATTAATAGCCCCACAAATACATCATGATTCATTAAAAATCATCTGTTTTCAAAAATTCTCTCTCTAACTCAAAAACCCCCTACCGGTGCCCACACAAAGCACCCGAGATTCCGAGTCACACTAAAAACCCAACTCGCAGGTTTTCACCGGAATGAGAATACGATCTCAACCTCGGGATCCAACGATCCCAAATAATCAATTAGACGAGCCCAGAAGGCCCGATTTACCAACCTCGGGAGATGCCGAACCGCAATTAATTCCAAATTGCCACAATTAAAAATCCATCCAGGATTAATACTACACCGGGATTAACACCATTAATTCCCGGACATCACAGCTACGTTCCGCAACTCATGCCCACACGTGCCGCCACATGGTGGCCTGAAATTTTTTCATCACAAACTCAAATCCAACACCATACATCAACTATTATGGATCAAAATAGGCAGGGAAAAGATTTTGGCACGGGAAAACTATCACATTTCCCCACCATGTGCGCTACGTTCCGCAACTCATGCCCACACGTGCCGCCACTTGGTGGCCTGAAATTTTTTCATCACAAACTCAAATACAACACCATAAATCAACTATTATGGATGAAAATAGGCAGGGAAAAAATTTTGGCACGGGAAAACTATCACATTTCCCCACCATGTGCGCTACGTTGCGCAACTCATGCCCACACGTGCCGCCACATGGTGGCCTGAAATTTTTTCATCACAAACTCAAATCCAACACCATACATCAACTATTATGGATCAAAATAGGCAGGTAAAAGATTTTGGCTCGGGAAAACTATCACATTTTCGCACCATGTGCGCTACGTTCCGCATCTCATGCCCGCACGTCCCGCCACTTGGTGTCCCGAAAATTTTCGATCCCAAATCCAAATCCAACGTCATAAGTCGACTATTATGGTTGAAATTTGTTTGGGAAAGAATTTCGGCTCGGGAAAACTATCACGTTTCCACGCCATGTGCGCTACGTTCCGCACGCACCCGCAGCTCATGCCCACACATCCGGCCACGTGCACCATTGGTGGCCCGAAAGTTTGCCTTCCAACACAATCAATCATCCTGTTTTTCACCGATATGCGCTATTTTGCCGCGCATGATTGCACCGATTTTCACCACACCACGTGCCACGTGCCAAGTGCCAAGTGCCATATTTAATTAAATATAAATATATATATTTAATTAAATTATAATATGTATTATCGCACCACCATCGAGGATGATCGCCGGGCGATCGGGGAACGAGGCCTACTTTCGGGTTCAAATTGCTTATTCGAAACTCACGCATGCACGACATCAAGGGCAGCAAGCCCACGACAAGATCTCGAAAAGGGTCACGGGGTGGTCGGGACGGTCGCCGGCCGGATTCCGGTGGCGGCGGCCGGCCGCCGGGGAGGTTGGGCACGAGGTTGGTCGAGAGTGTGGGGCCATGGATGGCACGCCCCCCGACACCCGACCCGACCCCTTGCACAAACACCCTCCCCCCTTATAATACTTTAGGAAAAGTTTTCCCAAGTGCCAGCAGTAGACATTGGAAAGGCTGAGGAAACATAATAAAATTTTTCTTTTTTCCATGATTTTTTTTCCATCCCAAACGCAAACCCAACACCATAAGTCCATTATTATCGATGAAAACTAGTTGGGAAAAAATTTTGGCTCGGGAAAACTATCACATTTCCCCACCATGTGCGCTACGCTCCGCACGCTCCCGCAACTCATGCCCACACGCGGCCACTTGGTGCACCATCGGTGGCCCGAATATTTTCCATCCCAAATGAAAATCCAACACCTTACATCGACTATTAATGATGAAAATAGGCAGGGAAAAAATTTTGGCACGGGAAAACTATCACTTTTCCACACCTTGTGCGCTACGCTCCGCACGCTCCCGCAACTCATGCCCACACGCGGCCACTTGGTGCACCATCGGTGGCCCGAATATTTTCCATCCCAAATGAAAATCCAACGCCATACGTCGACTATTAATGATGAAAATAGGTAGGGAAAAAATTTTGGCACGGGAAAACTATCACTTTTCCACACCTTTTGCGCTGCGTGGCTCGACTCATGCCCACACGTCCCCGATATGTTTTCGTCCTAAATGCAAATCCCACACCTTACATCGACTATTAATGATGAAAATAAGTAGGGAAAAAATTTTGGCACGGGAAAACTATCACATTTCCCCACCTTGTGCGCTACGTTCCGCACGCACCCGCACCTCATGCC
>CAJQUN010000714.1:167500-180000 GCA_907163345.1 Haberlea rhodopensis | reverse complement strand
AAGCATCGAATCGTTCGCAACATCGGTGAGGGACGGATGCCTCTTTCCAAGACTCGTGCGCAC
Organism: Haberlea rhodopensis; assembly: GCA_907163345.1. NCBI lineage: Eukaryota > Viridiplantae > Streptophyta > Magnoliopsida > Lamiales > Gesneriaceae > Haberlea > Haberlea rhodopensis. The sequence continues at coordinate 179,937 of CAJQUN010000714.1, read as the reverse complement.
ATAAGGTATCTCGCATGCTCCTCGAACCCACTCGTTTGGCCTCGTCCCCCGATATGCAGTCCGTCAATACGACAGACCACGACGGGGAACAAAGCCTACTCGCGGGTTCAAATTGCTCACTCGAATCTCACGCATGCACTACATCATCACGGGAAGCATCGAATCGTTCGCAACATCGGGGAGGGACGGATGCCTATTTCCAAGACTCGTGCGCACATAAGGTATCTCGCATGCTCCTCGAACCAACTCGTTTGGCCTCGTCCCCCGATATGCAGTCCGTCAATACGACAGACCACGACGGGGAACAAAGCCTACTCGCGGGTTCAAATTGCTCACTCGAATCTCATGCATGCACTACATCACGGGAAGCATCGAATCGTTCGCAACATCGGGGAGGGACGGATGCCTCTTTCCAAGACTCATGCGCACATAAGGAATCTCGCATGCTCCTCGAACCCACTCGTTTGGCCTCGTCCCCCGATATGCGGTCCGTCATTACGACAGACGCCGTGTTACTTGTCAACTGCTATGAGATAGCTAGAGACCACGACGGGGAACAAAGCCTACTCGCGGGTTCAAATTGCTCACTCGAATCTCACGCATGCACTACATCACGGGAAGAAGCATCGAATCATTCGCAACATCGGGGAGGGGTGCATGCCTCTTTTCAAGACTCGTACGCACGTTAGATATCTCGCAAGCACCTCGAACCCACTAGCCCGGCTTCGTTCCCCGATATAATATCCTTCAATCCGACCCACCGCGATGGGAAACAAAGCCTACAAACAGGTTCAAATAGCTCACGCGACATCACAGGCAGCAAGCCCACGACAAGATCTCGAAAAGAGGCACGGGGTGGTCTCAACGGCCGCCCACCGGCCGGCCGCCGGCCGCCGGCCGGAGTCCGGTGGCGGCGGGCGGCCGCCGGGGGGGTTGGGCAAGTGGTTGGTCGAGAGTGGGGGGCCATGGATGGCACGCCCCCCGGCACCCGACCCGACCCCTTGCACAAACACCCTCCCCCCTTATAATACTTTAGGAAAAGTTTTCCCAAGTGCCAGCAGTAGACATTGGAAAGGCTGAGGAAACATAATAAAATTTTTCTTTTTTCCATGATTTTTTTTTTCATCCCAAAGACAAAAGCAACACCATACATCGATTTTTATGGATGAAAGCTAGTAGGGAAAAAATTTTGGCTCGGGAAAACTATCACATTTCCCCCCCATGTGCGCAACGTTCCGCACGCACCCGCAACGCTTGCCCACAAGTCCGGCCACTTGGTGCGCCGTTGGTGGCCTCATGTTTCTTGTCAACATGGAGTCTTTGGCAACATCGGAGGGACGCATGCCTCTTTTCAAGACTCGTGCGCACATTAGATATCTCGCAAGCACCTCGAACCCACTAGCCCGGCTTCGTTCCCCGATATAATATCCTTCAATCCGACCCACCGCGATGGGAAACAAAGCCTACAAACAGGTTCAAATAGCTCACGCGACATCACAGGCAGCAAGCCCACGACAAGATCTCGAAAAGAGGCACGGGGTGGTCTCAACGGCCGCCCGCCGGCCGGCCGCCGGCCGCCCGCCGGAGTCCGGTGGCGGCGGGCGGCCGCCGGGGGGGTTGGGCAAGTGGTTGGTCGAGAGTGGGGGGCCATGGATGGCACGCCCCCCGGCACCCGACCCGACCCCTTGCACAAACACCCTCCCCCCTTATAATACTTTAGGAAAAGTTTTCCCAAGTGCCAGCAGTAGACATTGGAAAGGCTGAGGAAACATAATAAAATTTTTCTTTTTTCCATGATTTTTTTTTTCATCCCAAAGACAAAAGCAACACCATACATCGATTTTTATGGATGAAAGCTAGTAGGGAAAAAATTTTGGCTCGGGAAAACTATCACATTTCCCCCCCATGTGCGCAACGTTCCGCACGCACCCGCAACGCTTGCCCACAAGTCCGGCCACTTGGTGCGCCGTTGGTGGCCTCATGTTTCTTGTCAACATGGAGTCTTTGGCAACATCGGAGGGACGCATGCCTCTTTTCAAGACTCGTGCGCACATTAGATATCTCGCAAGCACCTCGAACCCACTAGCCCGGCTTCGATCCCCGATATAATTTCCTTCAACCCGACCAACCGCGACGGGAAACGAAGCCTACAAACAGGTTCAAATAGCTCACTCGACATCACGGGCAGCAAGCCCACGACAAGATCTCGAAAAGAGGCACGGGGTGGTCTCGACGGTCGCCCACCGGCCGGCCGCCGGCCGCCGGCCGGAGTCCGGTGGCGGCGGGCGGCCGCCGGGGGGGTTGGGCACGAGGTTGGTCGAGAGTGGGGGGCCATGGATGGCACGCCCCCCGGCACCCGACCCGACCCCTTGCACAAACACCCTCCCCCCTTATAATACTTTAGGAAAAGTTTTCCCAAGTGCCAGCAGTAGACATTGGAAAGGCTGAGGAAACATAATAAAATTTTTCTTTTTTCCATGATTTTTTTTTCCATCCCAAACGCAAACCCAACACCATAAGTCCATTATTATCGATGAAAACTAGTTGGGAAAAAATTTTGGCTCGGGAAAACTATCACATTTCCTCACCATGTGCGCTACGTTCCGCACGCACCCGCAACTCATGCCCACACGCGGCCACTTGGTGCACCATCGGTGGCCCGAAAATTTTTCATCCCAAATGCAAATCCAACACCTTACATCGACTATTAATGATGAAAATAGGCAGGGAAAAAATTTTGGCACGGGAAAACTATCACATTTCCCCACCATGTGCGCTACGTTCCGCAACTCATGCCCACACGTGCCGCCACTTGGTGGCCTGAAATTTTTTCATCACAAACTCAAATACAACACCATAAATCAACTATTATGGATGAAAATAGGCAGGGAAAAAATTTTGGCACGGGAAAACTATCACATTTCCCCACCATGTGCGCTACGTTCCGCAACTCATGCCCACACGTGCCGCCACATGGTGGCCTGAAATTTTTTCATCACAAACTCAAATCCAACACCATACATCAACTATTATGGATCAAAATAGGCAGGGAAAAGATTTTGGCACGGGAAAACTATCACATTTCCCCACCATGTGCGCTACGTTCCGCAACTCATGCCCACACGTGCCGCACTTGGTGGCCTGAAATTTTTTCATCACAAACTCAAATACAACACCATAAATCAACTATTATGGATGAAAATAGGCAGGGAATAATTTTTGGCTCGGGAGAAAGTATCATATTTCCCCACCATGTGCGCTGCATGGCTCGACTCATGCCCACACGTCCCAGAAATTTTTTTCTTCCTGAAAACGAATCCAACACCTTACATCGCCTATTAATGATGAAGAGAGGCATGGAAAAAAATTTGGCACGGGAAAACTATCACATTTCCACACCTTGTGCGCTGTTCCGCACGCACCCGCAACTCATGCCCACAACGCGGCCACTTGGTGCACCGTCGGTGGCCCCGAAATGTTTCCATCCCAAATGCAAATCCAACACCATACAGTCGACTATTATGATGAAAATAGGCAGGGAAGAAATTTTGGCTCGGGAGAAGTATCATATTTCCACCACCATGTGCGATGCATGGCTCGACTCATGCCCACACGTCCCCGAACCTTTTTCGTCCTAAATGCAAATCCAACACCTTACATCGACTATTAATGATGAAAATAAGCAGGGAACAAATTTTGGCACGGGAAAACTATCACATTTCCCCACCTTGTGCGCTACGTTCCGCAACTCGTGCCCACACGCGGCCACTTGGTGCACCGACGGGGGCACCAAAATTTTTCCATCCCAAATGCAAATCCAACACCATACATCGATTATTACGGACGAAAATAGGCATGGAAAAATTTTTGGCTCGGGAGAAGTATCATATTTCCCCACCATGTGCGCTGCATGGCTCGACTCATGCCCAGACGTCCCCGAATCTTTTCGTCCCAAATGCACATCCAACACCTTACATCGACTATTAATGATGAAAATAGGCACGGAAAAAATTTTGGCACTGGAAAACTATCACATTTCCCCACCTTGTCCGACACGTTCCGCACGCACTCGCAACTCATGCCCACACGCGGCCACTTGGTGCACCATCGGTGGCCCCCAAATATTTCCATCCCAAATGCAAATCCAACACCATACATCGATTATTATGGACTAAAATAGGCATCGGAATTTTTTTGGCTCGGGAGAAGTGTCATATTTCCCCACCATGTGCGCTGCATGGCTCGACTCATGCCCACACGTCCCCGAAATATTTTCGTCACAAATGCACATCCAACACCTTGCATCGACTATTAATGATGAAAATAGGCAGGGAAAAAAATTTGGCACGGGAAACTATCACATTTCCCCACCTTGTGCGCTACGTTCCTCACGCACCCGCAACTCATGCCCACAGGCGGCCACTTGGTGCACCATCGGTGGCCCCCGAATTTTTCCGCCCCAAATGCAAATCCAACACCATACATCGATTATTACGGATGAAAATAGGCATGGAAAAATTTTTGGCTCGGGAGAAGTATCATATTTCCCCACCATGTGCGCTGCATGGCTCGACTCATGCCCACACGTGCCCGAAATCTTTTCATCACAAATGCAAATACAACACCTTACATCGACTATTAATGATGAAAATAGGCAGGGAAAAAATTTTGGCACGGGAAAACTATCACATTTCCCCACCTTGTGCGCTACGTTCCGCAACTCATGCCCACACGCGGCCACTTGGTGCACCATCGGTGGCCCCGAAATTTTTCCATCCCAAATGCAAATCCAACACCATACATCGATTATTACGGATGAAAATAGGCATGGAAAAAGTTTTGGCTCGGGAAAAGTATCATATTTCCCCACCATGTGCGTTGCATGCCTCGACTCGCTGCCCACACGTCCCTGAAATGTTTTCATCACAAATGCAGATCCAACACCTTACATCGACTATTAATGATGAAAATAGGCTGGGAAAAAATTTTGGCTCGGGGAAAACTATCACATTTCCCCACCATGTGCGCTACGTTCCGCACGCACCCGCAACTCATGCCCACACGCGGCCACTTGGTGCACCATCGGTGGCCCCCAACATTTTCCATCCCAATGAATTATTTATGCATGATAAAAAATCTTGGCTCGGGTAAAAGTATCATATATCCCCACCATGTGCGACCGCAACACTTGCCCACGAGTCTTAGCCACTTGTTGCACCACTGTTGGCCCGAAAATTTCCAAGGAATCCCTTCCCAAAAAAATTCAAATCCATCAAACATAGACGCATTTATTTATGCATGAAATAGATTTCGGCTCGGCAAAAAGACACCATATATTTCGCCGCGCACGCAACACTTGCCCACGAGTGTAGCTAACTTGGTGTGCCATCGGTGGCCCGGCATTTCTGCTGAATTCCTTTCCACGTAATACAAACCCCGACAACATAAAAGAATGAATTATTTATGCATGAGAAAAAAAACTTGGCTCGGGAAAAAAAACTTATCATATTTCCCAACCATGTGCGCTACGTGCCGCACGGACCCGCAACTCATGCCCACGAGTCTAAGCTAAAACTGGTGTGTGCGATGATATGCCCGCGTCCCTTTGTGACTTGGTCAAACACATAACGCGCCCTTCGGACTTATGCGACACGCGAACCCTTGTTGGGAAAATATCATCTCCGGGCCTTGTGTGGAAACGGCATAACCTGTGAAGGGTATTCTGTAAGGACCCCAAGCCCTTAAAACCTTGATTAGTGTATTAACCACTATGTGTGGTACATGCTTTCTATAAAATGTCAATCGGGAAGCTCTGATGATACTTAATCATTGCCTGTCAATAAAAGACTCATATGTTTGCCCTTTACCAACCCCTTGGTACCCACTTTTCACATTGTAAACTTTTACAAAAATTTGGGCAGAGTCTCCCCATAAATAGAGCTATCCCAAAACAGAGTACAACACATAACAAAATTCCCGGCCAGGGAACACATAATACTCAACAGAAAGCAGTAATACAAGTAGATTCCCAGCCAGGGAAGACACCACACATAGGTCAACAAAAGTGGGTTCCAACACCCACATAATACACCAATGACTCTCATATCATTCTAGCAATTCAACCTAATTGCATGCAACCTTAAATGAAAGAGAGAAAGGCTCATGCCTTTATATACAATCCATATACAAGTATAATCGTGCTCACATGCGAGCATCATGAATATGAATATGTATAAATCCTCAGGCGTATATATAGGTACTCTATACGATACCGTGCTCCATCAAGCCCTGGTACCACGATCCTGGGAGTACCTCAAATCAACAGCTCGAGCTCAGCTCCATAGCCATCGATGTACCTGTCCACCTGTCCCAACAGAGACAGCCCCCAACGGGGTGAGCATACCAATACACAAAATCCCATAATCATAATAATGAAATTCATAATTTACAACAAAGGTAAATGCTAATGAATTTAAATGATACTCCCTGGATGGCAACATCCTCATCCGGGATTCCGTGTACTGTCCCTGTTCTCACAACATCAAACTCATCAAATCTCATAAATCAGTAAATCAACACATTGATTTACACATCGCATGCCTGATCCTCGAATATCAACATATAGTGATTACAAATTCATTAAACATGCAATTACAGATATCACAATATCTAATACTGATTTCACAACCTTGCTATCAATCACAGATAGCTCAAATGCCTTAGCATTTATTTTACCAATCCTTCATTATACTTAGACATCTCAAGTGTCTTATAATGAATACATGAGTCTACAAACCTAGACATCTCAAATGTCTTATAATGAATACACGATTCTACGAACTTAGACATCTCAAATGTCTTACGAAGAATACATGATTTTACAAACCTAGACATCTCAAATGTCTCATAATATAGTCATATAAACCCAGTACCCCATATATCATGTAAGAGTCATCCTACTCTAGTGTCACGCACGCTACAAGCGGCGATATCAAGATTTGGGTCATTCCTTGGCTATATCAACATATATGTATAACCATACGCAAAACATTCAATGCAATCAAAAACACCTTATGCATTTCACATATATATAGTAATGCTCGTACGTCGCACGTACCTTAAATCTCCGAAGTCCGAGCCAAGCCTTGCTCGAGTTCCATGCCCCGAGGAATGATGTGCCAAACGAAATCGGAAGAAAAATCGACCAAAATCGATAAACCCTAGAATTTGGGGATCGCCGCTCTTTCTCAAAATCCGACTTCCACACGCGACGAAACCTCGAATTGATGGAGGGGAAAGAAGCGCCTCGTCGAGACGAAGACGGCGGTAGGTCGCACGCCCCGAACGGCGGCCGGACGGCGGCGGGCGGAGCGCTTTTGCGCGCGGCAGCGCTGTAGCAGCGGGAAAATCGCACGCGGGAGAGAGGGAAGGAATTGGGGCTGAAAATGAAATTATGTCTAAAATTTGGGTTTAAATGGTATTTATAGCAAAAATACCCCGAAAATTTAATAGCCCCACAAATACATCATGATTCCTTAAAAATCATCTGTTTTCAAAAACTCTCTCTCTAACTCCAAAACCCTCTACCGGTGCTCACCCAGCACCCGAGATCCCGAGACACATTAAAAACCCAACTCTTAGGTTTTACACCGTAATGTGAATACAATCTCAACCTCTGGATCCAACGATCCCAACTGCCCAAATAAACGAGCCCAGAAGGCCCAATACCTCGATTAAATCCCAAATCGCCACGTAAAACCACTTTAGGGATTATTAATACTCCGGGATTAACACCTATAATCCCTGGTCATCACAATATCCCCCACTAAAAGAATTTCGTCCTCGAAATTAGCACTGGTGTATCACGTAACACCCAGGCTACACAACAACATGAAGCCAGAACCTCGATTCTTGACCATATCAGAATCGTATTAATAAACGCGAGGATACTTACCTCTCATCTAACTCTGAAACAGAGCGACATACCAAAACCAACATAACACCCAAGAGGTAAAACGTACCTCGATGCGGGTCATCCCAGAAGTCAGTCCCTCATGACTGCGAAACAACTGATACTTACGACTGTAGATCAGACAGTCATCCTTCGTTCTAATACAACAGTACGAACACATCCTGAATGACACCTCAACCGTAAGAACGTTGACCTCGTGTCAAACTCTGGAGTGGAGTAGACTTCCAAATCCATCATAACGTCAAAGAGCGTCAGCACAACTCAACGCTAACAGTCCAAAAGCAGTTAGTCAACTGAAACTGCAAGGATTCGAATCGCTCTTGATTCTATCGTAGATATCATCCAATGACATCTTTACCAAGACTCTCGATGTCTAACATACATCGTTACGAGGGAAACACTAGTACAACTACGGTGTACACATACCAAACCTGGTTTCCACTTTCAAACTTCCTCCATCGAAGGAGTAGTCGCCTCATTGCAACTTAATTTGGGCAACTCACGGCCACAAATTCAAACAAAAGACATCTCACAAGATGTCCACCTCCGGATGTTCCAAGAATCACGTCCTGATCATAAATAACAACCGAGACTCCGCAGAGTTTAAAATTCTTAAGGGGCATGCAATAAACCCATTGCATCCTCAACGCTTGTGTCGTCAGCGACACTCAACCAATCCGAAATCCTGCCATCCCTTGAAAATCCTCGGATTTAACAATCCAAACTTGGGAAGGCTGTCGCATAACTCGAAAGAAAACACTAGCAAGGGAAATACCTTAACCCTCACAAGAAAATCCCTCCTCAAGGGAGTCAACTAACTTCACGATTATCCCTCAATCATCGTGCCATGGAGATTCCCAATCTCAAGGTGTTCCATATCTCTCATCAGAGATTTAACCATCCAAAAATAGCATAACTCTATGCTTAACAGAGAGGAAATCAATAACTGGCATCCGTATACTCACCGGTATACCTGCCTAAGCACTGATATCGCATGCATACTCAATGCACTCGGCTCGGGTATCTACCACATATCCCTAAGCCCCAAACACAACCGTCAATTCTGAGTCATTCCTTACTCAGTGGAGGATGAAAATCGACGATTAACAATACACGGCGTGATTCCCAAAATCAACACCACTTGCACCAACTTAACGAATCTTTCAAAGATTCCCAAATAGGTATAATACTACCTCCTTCCTCGCAAGGGAAATGCCATCGAACTCGAGATCCACAAGTCTCGAACCATCGTTCGGAAAAACTGGATACAATAACACCCAATGTATCCCAATACACGGTTCCTTTAGATTGAGTCAATAACAACCTGATGACTCTCTTGTTGGTACTCCAACATCCTGAGCTGTCCCAGACAAGTCTCCAAGATTAAACATAAACGTATACACGTTTCAGCGAGGCACGCACGACCTCAAATGATGTGGTGACTATTAGAGTCCACCACGATCCACATCGCATCACCTTACGATTGCCAAACTTGGTTCCAACGAGCAGTATAACGGCTCTAGCAAGCCCATCACGATACTACACACACGTGGCAGACAGCCTAGTCTCTGCCTCTCTAGGTTCACCTCAAACCTACCAATAAGACGGACGTTTCCACATGGTATAACATACTATGGGAGAAAACTCAATAGAGTAGTGGGTCTTTATCCAACATTCCTCAATGCCGATACACCCTGGACAACCCAATGTCCCTATGTACTTAACATAACCTGATCCTACTCCCTTAGGACCCATCCTACACCCTCAAGGGTGGTGTGACCATGTCCACCACATGTCACATCGACAGAAAGCGAGTACTTTCCTCCATGATTACTCCTGTCGTCAAATCACATGGCCAAAAGCCACTCCAACGAGCATACCTCAAGGGTATCACCACTCGTAAAATGATTACCCCCAAACATAAGCTGCGGTACAATCACATGTACAGCGCATCCAACCATTCCTCGAGCAACCCGCTCGGTATAAGGGTCACGTCCATCGGTGTCGCACACACCACCTTGTGCTCGGTACTGGCACCCAAGGCATACCACTGAATACGTATACTCAACGCATCGATCATCGTAACGATGATGCATGTCTAATAAGACATCTCCTACACCATCGTCATCGTCATCCCGTGACGACACATGCCAACTCATGGCATCTAAAACATTGTCAACTAGTGACGATACATGTACATCAGCGTATGTCATCCACTATCATGCTAGTAAAATAGGCATAATAAAACATGTATATCAATGCATGCCAGCTACAATAAAGCTAATAAAATAGCAATATCTCATACCTCATCGCTAGTGATATAGCGTCATACCTGTCTCCGTCGCTCAATAATAGTGCGTAATCAGCACCCATCGCTCGAAGGCGGCAAAATCCTGTGCTGAGTACATAGCGGCAAAATCCCTCGCTATAGAATCGACGGCATGACACCTCGTCATATAATAAGTGGCATGAAACCTCGCTATACACCTGAGTATGAATCATCGTCCACATAGTAGCGGAAAGAGGCATCGCTATCAATACACCTGGCGGAATGAACCATCGCCAATAGATATAGCGGAATGAACCATCGCTATAAATACTCCTGGCGGAATGAACCATCGCCAATCAATATAGCGGAATGAACCATCGCTATCAATACACCTGGCGGAATGAACCATCGCCAATAGATATAGCGGAATGAACCGTCGCTATAAATACACCTGGCGGAATGAACCATCGCCAATAGATATAGCGGAAAGAACCATCGCTATAAATACACCTGGCGGAATGAACCATCGCCAATCAATATAGCGGAATGAACCGTCGCTATAAATACACCTGGCGGAATGAACCATCGCCAATAGATATAGCGGAAAGAACCATCGCTATAAATACACCTGGCGGAATGAACCATCGCCAATCAATATAGCGGAATGAACCGTCGCTATAAACCGTGTCCTCATAGAGAAATGAATATAAATCGACACAGCGGGACACATCACCGCTATCATCCGTGTCATCACATAGGAATGAATCATCATCCTAACAAGCGGCATCTCATCCTCGCTTCTTCATACAAGCGGTATCTCATCCTCGCTTCGTATGGCATACCCCGCCTCCATGTGCAAGCGAGCATCCCTGCCCGCTCCACATTTTTAGCGGTACAAGCATAAGCTTCTTCATACAAGCGGTATATCATCCTCGCTTCGTATGGAATACCCCGCCTCCATGTGCAAGCGAGCATCCCCGCCCGCTCCACATTTTTAGCGGTCAAGCATAAGTATAAAAATTCTCACTGTCATAAGCAGGACTCCTGGAATGTATAATCATCATTCCTTTTTATACTCCATATTTCCTGTAACCTGCAACCATCAGGGTTAACAACAATAGCCATATACGCTATGCATCCACATTCAATTCATAATAAAAACACATTATGAGAATGTATGGTTTCACAAATAAATGTCATGATATCCTTCTTTAAATCCTTATTTCATCCTGAGCCCTTATCATTAGTACATTTTAATGCTTCTTGCTACTCCAGGAAAGCGGAATTCTTCCTCGCTTCCACTGGACTTTAGCGTTGCTACTCCATGTAAGCGGAACTCTTCATCGCTTCCAATGGACTTTAGCGTTGCTACTCCATATAAGCGGGACTCTTCATCGCTTCATATGGACTTTAGCATAAGCCATTAAAATCCTTACTAAGATAACTTTGACTCAAGACATGCATATGCAAAAACAATGCACAATAACATATATCATAACCTCAATGCACCACTTTGCATTCATCATGTGTCAACAAGACAACGTAAAATACATGTTACCTCGGAAATATCCCTTTATCTGATTTTCTTAAAACCAGCTTCCTTGGCACATAACACACGGAGTGCCAGACATCCCCATAAATGTCATCCTATCGTGTTCCACACGATTCCTGCAACCACAATGGTTAGCAATACCACTTTTCATATCATAAGAGCACATAAACAATGTGTTATGTCATACAACATTAATGCCATCATGCATAAATATGTGCTATCAATAACTTCCTAGGCCCTTAACAGCCCCAATGAGCAACCACTGCTCTGATACCACTAATGTAAGGACCCCAAGCCCTTAAAACCTTGATTAGTGTATTAACCACTATGTGTGGTACATGCTTTCTATAAAATGTCAATCGGGAAGCTCTGATGATACTTAATCATTGCCTGTCAATAAAAGACTCATATGTTTGCCCTTTACCAACCCCTTGGTACCACTTTTCACATTGTAAACTTTTACAAAAATTTGGGCAGAGTCTCCCCATAAATAGAGCTATCCCAAAACAGAGTACAACACATAACAAAATTCCCGGCCAGGGAACACATAATACTCAACAGAAAGCAGTAATACAAGTAGATTCCCAGCCAGGGAAGACACCACACATAGGTCAACAAAAGTGGGTTCCAACACCCACATAATA
>CAJQUN010000714.1:150000-157500 GCA_907163345.1 Haberlea rhodopensis | reverse complement strand
TTGGCCTCGTCCCCCGATATGCAGTCCATCAATACGACAGACCACACGACGGGGAACAAAGCCTACTCGCGGGTTCAAATTGCTCACTCGAATCTCACGCACGCACTACATCACGGGAAGCATCGAATCGTTCGCAACATCGGGGAGGGACGGATGCCTCTTTCCAAGACTCGTGCGCACATAAGGTATCTCGCATGCTCCTCGAACCCACTCGTTTGGCCTCGTCCCCCGATATGCAGTCCATCAATACGACAGACCACGACGGGGAACAAAGCCTACTCGCAGGTTCAAATTGCTCACTCGAATCTCACGCATGCACTACATCACGGGAAGCATCGAATCGTTCGCAACATCGGGGAGGGACGGATGCCTCTTTCCAAGACTCGTGCGCACATAAGGTATCTCGCATGCTCCTCGAACCCACTCGTTTGGCCTCGTCCCCCGATATGCAGTCCGTCAATACGACAGACCACGACGGGGAACAAAGCCTACTCGCGGGTTCAAATTGCTCACTCGAATCTCACGCATGCACTACATCACGGGAAGCATCGAATCGTTCGCAACATCGGGGAGGGACGGATGCCTCTTTCCAAGACTCATGCGCACATAAGGTATCTCGCATGCTCCTCGAACCCACTCGTTTGGCCTCGTCCCCCGATATGCGGTCCGTCAATACGACAGACGCCGTGTTACTTGTCAACTGCTATGAGATAGCTAGAGACCACGACGGGGAACAAAGCCTACTCGCAGGTTCAAATTGCTCACTCGAATCTCACGCATGCACTACATCACGGGAAGCATCGAATCGTTCACAACATCGGGGAGGGACGGATGCCTCCTTCCAAGACTCGTGCGCACATAAGGTATCTCGCATGCTCCTCGAACCCACTCGTTTGGCCTCGTCCCCCGATATGCAGTCCGTCAATACGACAGACCACGACGGGGAACAAAGCCTACTCGCGGGTTCAAATTGCTCACTCGAATCTCACGCATGCACTACATCACGGGAAGCATCGAATCGTTCGCAACATCGGGGAGGGACGGATGCCTCTTTCCAAGACTCATGCGCACATAAGGTATCTCGCATGCTCCTCGAACCCACTCGTTTGGCCTCGTCCCCCGATATGCGGTCCGTCAATACGACAGACGCCGTGTTACTTGTCAACTGCTATGAGATAGCTAGAGACCACGACGGGGAACAAAGCCTACTCGCAGGTTCAAATTGCTCACTCGAATCTCACGCATGCACTACATCATGGGAAGCATCGAATCGTTCGCAACATCGGGGAGGGACGGATGCCTCTTTCCAAGACTCCTACGCACATAAGATATCTCGCATGCTCCTCGAACCCACTCGTTTGGCCTCGTCCCCCGATATGCAGTCCGTCAATACAACAGACCACGACGGGGAACAAAGCCTACTCGCGGGTTCAAATTGCTCACTCGAATCTCACGCATGCACTACATCACGGGAAGCATCGAATCGTTCGCAACATCGGTGAGGGACGGATGCCTCTTTCCAAGACTCGTGCGCACATAAGGTATCTCGCATGCTCCTCGAACCCACTCGTTTGGCCTCGTCCCCCGATATGCAGTCCGTCAATACGACAGACCACGACGGGGAACAAAGCCTACTCGCGGGTTCAAATTGCTCACTCGAATCTCACGCATGCACTACATCATCACGGGAAGCATCGAATCGTTCGCAACATCGGGGAGGGACGGATGCCTATTTCCAAGACTCGTGCGCACATAAGGTATCTCGCATGCTCCTCGAACCAACTCGTTTGGCCTCGTCCCCCGATATGCAGTCCGTCAATACGACAGACCACGACGGGGAACAAAGCCTACTCGCGGGTTCAAATTGCTCACTCGAATCTCATGCATGCACTACATCACGGGAAGCATCGAATCGTTCGCAACATCGGGGAGGGACGGATGCCTCTTTCCAAGACTCATGCGCACATAAGGTATCTCGCATGCTCCTCGAACCCACTCGTTTGGCCTCGTCCCCCGATATGCGGTCCGTCATTACGACAGACGCCGTGTTACTTGTCAACTGCTATGAGATAGCTAGAGACCACGACGGGGAACAAAGCCTACTCGCGGGTTCAAATTGCTCACTCGAATCTCACGCATGCACTACATCACGGGAAGAAGCATCGAATCATTCGCAACATCGGGGAGGGGTGCATGCCTCTTTTCAAGACTCGTACGCACGTTAGATATCTCGCAAGCACCTCGAACCCACTAGCCCGGCTTCGTTCCCCGATATAATATCCTTCAATCCGACCCACCGCGATGGGAAACAAAGCCTACAAACAGGTTCAAATAGCTCACGCGACATCACAGGCAGCAAGCCCACGACAAGATCTCGAAAAGAGGCACGGGGTGGTCTCAACGGCCGCCCACCGGCCGGCCGCCGGCCGCCGGCCGGAGTCCGGTGGCGGCGGGCGGCCGCCGGGGGGGTTGGGCAAGTGGTTGGTCGAGAGTGGGGGGCCATGGATGGCACGCCCCCCGGCACCCGACCCGACCCCTTGCACAAACACCCTCCCCCCTTATAATACTTTAGGAAAAGTTTTCCCAAGTGCCAGCAGTAGACATTGGAAAGGCTGAGGAAACATAATAAAATTTTTCTTTTTTCCATGATTTTTTTTTTCATCCCAAAGACAAAAGCAACACCATACATCGATTTTTATGGATGAAAGCTAGTAGGGAAAAAATTTTGGCTCGGGAAAACTATCACATTTCCCCCCCATGTGCGCAACGTTCCGCACGCACCCGCAACGCTTGCCCACAAGTCCGGCCACTTGGTGCGCCGTTGGTGGCCTCATGTTTCTTGTCAACATGGAGTCTTTGGCAACATCGGAGGGACGCATGCCTCTTTTCAAGACTCGTGCGCACATTAGATATCTCGCAAGCACCTCGAACCCACTAGCCCGGCTTCGTTCCCCGATATAATATCCTTCAATCCGACCCACCGCGATGGGAAACAAAGCCTACAAACAGGTTCAAATAGCTCACGCGACATCACAGGCAGCAAGCCCACGACAAGATCTCGAAAAGAGGCACGGGGTGGTCTCAACGGCCGCCCGCCGGCCGGCCGCCGGCCGCCCGCCGGAGTCCGGTGGTGGCGGCGGGCGGCCGCCGGGGGGGTTGGGCAAGTGGTTGGTCGAGAGTGGGGGGCCATGGATGGCACGCCCCCCGGCACCCGACCCGACCCCTTGCACAAACACCCTCCCCCCTTATAATACTTTAGGAAAAGTTTTCCCAAGTGCCAGCAGTAGACATTGGAAAGGCTGAGGAAACATAATAAAATTTTTCTTTTTTCCATGATTTTTTTTTTCATCCCAAAGACAAAAGCAACACCATACATCGATTTTTATGGATGAAAGCTAGTAGGGAAAAAATTTTGGCTCGGGAAAACTATCACATTTCCCCCCCATGTGCGCAACGTTCCGCACGCACCCGCAACGCTTGCCCACAAGTCCGGCCACTTGGTGCGCCGTTGGTGGCCTCATGTTTCTTGTCAACATGGAGTCTTTGGCAACATCGGAGGGACGCATGCCTCTTTTCAAGACTCGTGCGCACATTAGATATCTCGCAAGCACCTCGAACCCACTAGCCCGGCTTCGATCCCCGATATAATTTCCTTCAACCCGACCAACCGCGACGGGAAACGAAGCCTACAAACAGGTTCAAATAGCTCACTCGACATCACGGGCAGCAAGCCCACGACAAGATCTCGAAAAGAGGCACGGGGTGGTCTCGACGGTCGCCCACCGGCCGGCCGCCGGCCGCCGGCCGGAGTCCGGTGGCGGCGGGCGGCCGCCGGGGGGGTTGGGCACGAGGTTGGTCGAGAGTGGGGGGCCATGGATGGCACGCCCCCCGGCACCCGACCCGACCCCTTGCACAAACACCCTCCCCCCTTATAATACTTTAGGAAAAGTTTTCCCAAGTGCCAGCAGTAGACATTGGAAAGGCTGAGGAAACATAATAAAATTTTTCTTTTTTCCATGATTTTTTTTTCCATCCCAAACGCAAACCCAACACCATAAGTCCATTATTATCGATGTAAACTAGTTGGGAAAAAATTTTGGCTCGGGAAAACTATCACATTTCCTCACCATGTGCGCTACGTTCCGCACGCACCCGCAACTCATGCCCACACGCGGCCACTTGGTGCACCATCGGTGGCCCGAAAATTTTTCATCCCAAATGCAAATCCAACACCTTACATCGACTATTAATGATGAAAATAGGCAGGGAAAAAATTTTGGCACGGGAAAACTATCACATTTCCCCACCATGTGCGCTACGTTCCGCAACTCATGCCCACACGTGCCGCCACTTGGTGGCCTGAAATTTTTTCATCACAAACTCAAATACAACACCATAAATCAACTATTATGGATGAAAATAGGCAGGGAAAAAATTTTGGCACGGGAAAACTATCACATTTCCCCACCATGTGCGCTACGTTCCGCAACTCATGCCCACACGTGCCGCCACATGGTGGCCTGAAAGTTTTTCATCACAAACTCAAATCCAACACCATACATCAACTATTATGGATCAAAATAGGCAGGGAAAAGATTTTGGCACGGGAAAACTATCACATTTCCCCACCATGTGCGCTACGTTCCGCAACTCATGCCCACACGTGCCGCCACTTGGTGGCCTGAAATTTTTTCATCACAAACTCAAATACAACACCATAAATCAACTATTATGGATGAAAATAGGCAGGGAAAAAATTTTGGCACGGGAAAACTATCACATTTCCCCACCATGTGCGCTACGTTGCGCAACTCATGCCCACACGTGCCGCCACATGGTGGCCTGAAATTTTTTCATCACAAACTCAAATCCAACACCATACATCAACTATTATGGATCAAAATAGGCAGGTAAAAGATTTTGGCTCGGGAAAACTATCACATTTTCGCACCATGTGCGCTACGTTCCGCATCTCATGCCCGCACGTCCCGCCACTTGGTGTCCCGAAAATTTTCGATCCCAAATCCAAATCCAACGTCATAAGTCGACTATTATGGTTGAAATTTGTTTGGGAAAGAATTTCGGCTCGGGAAAACTATCACGTTTCCACGCCATGTGCGCTACGTTCCGCACGCACCCGCAGCTCATGCCCACACATCCGGCCACGTGCACCATTGGTGGCCCGAAAGTTTGCCTTCCAACACAATCAATCATCCTGTTTTTCACCGATATGCGCTATTTTGCCGCGCATGATTGCACCGATTTTCACCACACCACGTGCCACGTGCTAAGTGCCAAGTGCCATATTTAATTAAATATAAATATATATATTTAATTAAATTATAATATGTATTATCGCACCACCATCGAGGATGATCGCCGGGCGATCGGGGAACGAGGCCTACTTTCGGGTTCAAATTGCTTATTCGAAACTCACGCATGCACGACATCAAGGGCAGCAAGCCCACGACAAGATCTCGAAAAGGGTCACGGGGTGGTCGGGACGGTCGCCGGCCGGATTCCGGTGGCGGCGGCCGGCCGCCGGGGAGGTTGGGCACGAGGTTGGTCGAGAGTGTGGGGCCATGGATGGCACGCCCCCCGACACCCGACCCGACCCCTTGCACAAACACCCTCCCCCCTTATAATACTTTAGGAAAAGTTTTCCCAAGTGCCAGCAGTAGACATTGGAAAGGCTGAGGAAACATAATAAAATTTTTCTTTTTTCCATGATTTTTTTTCCATCCCAAACGCAAACCCAACACCATAAGTCCATTATTATCGATGAAAACTAGTTGGGAAAAAATTTTGGCTCGGGAAAACTATCACATTTCCCCACCATGTGCGCTACGCTCCGCACGCTCCCGCAACTCATGCCCACACGCGGCCACTTGGTGCACCATCGGTGGCCCGAATATTTTCCATCCCAAATGAAAATCCAACACCTTACATCGACTATTAATGATGAAAATAGGCAGGGAAAAAATTTTGGCACGGGAAAACTATCACTTTTCCACACCTTGTGCGCTACGCTCCGCACGCTCCCGCAACTCATGCCCACACGCGGCCACTTGGTGCACCATCGGTGGCCCGAATATTTTCCATCCCAAATGAAAATCCAACGCCATACGTCGACTATTAATGATGAAAATAGGTAGGGAAAAAATTTTGGCACGGGAAAACTATCACTTTTCCACACCTTTTGCGCTGCGTGGCTCGACTCATGCCCACACGTCCCCGATATGTTTTCGTCCTAAATGCAAATCCCACACCTTACATCGACTATTAATGATGAAAATAAGTAGGGAAAAAATTTTGGCACGGGAAAACTATCACATTTCCCCACCTTGTGCGCTACGTTCCGCACGCACCCGCACCTCATGCCCACACGCGGCCACTTGGTGCACCATCGCTGGCCCCAAAATTTTTCCATCCCAAATGCAAATCCAACACCATACATCGATTATTACGGATGAAAATAGGCATGGAATAATTTTTGGCTCGGGAGAAGTATCATATTTCCCCACCATGTGCGCTGCATGGCTCGACTCATGCCCACACGTCCCAGAAATTTTTTCTTCCTGAAAACGAATCCAACACCTTACATCGCCTATTAATGATGAAGAGAGGCATGGAAAAAAATTTGGCACGGGAAAACTATCACATTTCCACACCTTGTGCGCTGTTCCGCACGCACCCGCAACTCATGCCCACACGCGGCCACTTGGTGCACCGTCGGTGGCCCCGAAATGTTTCCATCCCAAATGCAAATCCAACACCATACGTCGACTATTAATGATGAAAATAGGCAGGGAAGAAATTTTGGCTCGGGAGAAGTATCATATTTCACCACCATGTGCGATGCATGGCTCGACTCATGCCCACACGTCCCCGAACCTTTTTCGTCCTAAATGCAAATCCAACACCTTACATCGACTATTAATGATGAAAATAAGCAGGGAACAAATTTTGGCACGGGAAAACTATCACATTTCCCCACCTTGTGCGCTACGTTCCGCAACTCGTGCCCACACGCGGCCACTTGGTGCACCGACGGGGGCACCAAAATTTTTCCATCCCAAATGCAAATCCAACACCATACATCGATTATTACGGACGAAAATAGGCATGGAAAAATTTTTGGCTCGGGAGAAGTATCATATTTCCCCACCATGTGCGCTGCATGGCTCGACTCATGCCCAGACGTCCCCGAATCTTTTCGTCCCAAATGCACATCCAACACCTTACATCGACTATTAATGATGAAAATAGGCACGGAAAAAATTTTGGCACTGGAAAACTATCACATTTCCCCACCTTGTCCGACACGTTCCGCACGCACTCGCAACTCATGCCCACACGCGGCCACTTGGTGCACCATCGGTGGCCCCCAAATATTTCCATCCCAAATGCAAATCCAACACCATACATCGATTATTATGGACTAAAATAGGCATCGGAATTTTTTTGGCTCGGGAGAAGTGTCATATTTCCCCACCATGT
>CAJQUN010000714.1:135000-140000 GCA_907163345.1 Haberlea rhodopensis | reverse complement strand
TTTGGCCTCGTCCCCCGATATGCAGTCCGTCAATACGACAGACCACGACGGGGAACAAAGCCTACTCGCGGGTTCAAATTGCTCACTCGAATCTCATGCATGCACTACATCACGGGAAGCATCGAATCGTTCGCAACATCGGGGAGGGACGGATGCCTCTTTCCAAGACTCATGCGCACATAAGGTAATCTCGCATGCTCCTCGAACCCACTCGTTTGGCCTCGTCCCCCGATATGCGGTCCGTCATTACGACAGACGCCGTGTTACTTGTCAACTGCTATGAGATAGCTAGAGACCACGACGGGGAACAAAGCCTACTCGCGGGTTCAAATTGCTCACTCGAATCTCACGCATGCACTACATCACGGGAAGAAGCATCGAATCATTCGCAACATCGGGGAGGGGTGCATGCCTCTTTTCAAGACTCGTACGCACGTTAGATATCTCGCAAGCACCTCGAACCCACTAGCCCGGCTTCGTTCCCCGATATAATATCCTTCAATCCGACCCACCGCGATGGGAAACAAAGCCTACAAACAGGTTCAAATAGCTCACGCGACATCACAGGCAGCAAGCCCACGACAAGATCTCGAAAAGAGGCACGGGGTGGTCTCAACGGCCGCCCACCGGCCGGCCGCCGGCCGCCGGCCGGAGTCCGGTGGCGGCGGGCGGCCGCCGGGGGGGTTGGGCAAGTGGTTGGTCGAGAGTGGGGGGCCATGGATGGCACGCCCCCCGGCACCCGACCCGACCCCTTGCACAAACACCCTCCCCCCTTATAATACTTTAGGAAAAGTTTTCCCAAGTGCCAGCAGTAGACATTGGAAAGGCTGAGGAAACATAATAAAATTTTTCTTTTTTCCATGATTTTTTTTTTCATCCCAAAGACAAAAGCAACACCATACATCGATTTTTATGGATGAAAGCTAGTAGGGAAAAAATTTTGGCTCGGGAAAACTATCACATTTCCCCCCCATGTGCGCAACGTTCCGCACGCACCCGCAACGCTTGCCCACAAGTCCGGCCACTTGGTGCGCCGTTGGTGGCCTCATGTTTCTTGTCAACATGGAGTCTTTGGCAACATCGGAGGGACGCATGCCTCTTTTCAAGACTCGTGCGCACATTAGATATCTCGCAAGCACCTCGAACCCACTAGCCCGGCTTCGTTCCCCGATATAATATCCTTCAATCCGACCCACCGCGATGGGAAACAAAGCCTACAAACAGGTTCAAATAGCTCACGCGACATCACAGGCAGCAAGCCCACGACAAGATCTCGAAAAGAGGCACGGGGTGGTCTCAACGGCCGCCCGCCGGCCGGCCGCCGGCCGCCCGCCGGAGTCCGGTGGCGGCGGGCGGCCGCCGGGGGGGTTGGGCAAGTGGTTGGTCGAGAGTGGGGGGCCATGGATGGCACGCCCCCCGGCACCCGACCCGACCCCTTGCACAAACACCCTCCCCCCTTATAATACTTTAGGAAAAGTTTTCCCAAGTGCCAGCAGTAGACATTGGAAAGGCTGAGGAAACATAATAAAATTTTTCTTTTTTCCATGATTTTTTTTTTCATCCCAAAGACAAAAGCAACACCATACATCGATTTTTATGGATGAAAGCTAGTAGGGAAAAAATTTTGGCTCGGGAAAACTATCACATTTCCCCCCCATGTGCGCAACGTTCCGCACGCACCCGCAACGCTTGCCCACAAGTCCGGCCACTTGGTGCGCCGTTGGTGGCCTCATGTTTCTTGTCAACATGGAGTCTTTGGCAACATCGGAGGGACGCATGCCTCTTTTCAAGACTCGTGCGCACATTAGATATCTCGCAAGCACCTCGAACCCACTAGCCCGGCTTCGATCCCCGATATAATTTCCTTCAACCCGACCAACCGCGACGGGAAACGAAGCCTACAAACAGGTTCAAATAGCTCACTCGACATCACGGGCAGCAAGCCCACGACAAGATCTCGAAAAGAGGCACGGGGTGGTCTCGACGGTCGCCCACCGGCCGGCCGCCGGCCGCCGGCCGGAGTCCGGTGGCGGCGGGC
Source organism: Haberlea rhodopensis (assembly GCA_907163345.1). NCBI lineage: Eukaryota > Viridiplantae > Streptophyta > Magnoliopsida > Lamiales > Gesneriaceae > Haberlea > Haberlea rhodopensis. The sequence goes on along the minus strand of CAJQUN010000714.1, from coordinate 137,962 downwards.
GGCCGCCGGGGGGGTTGGGCACGAGGTTGGTCGAGAGTGGGGGGCCATGGATGGCACGCCCCCCGGCACCCGACCCGACCCCTTGCACAAACACCCTCCCCCCTTATAATACTTTAGGAAAAGTTTTCCCAAGTGCCAGCAGTAGACATTGGAAAGGCTGAGGAAACATAATAAAATTTTTCTTTTTTCCATGATTTTTTTTTCCATCCCAAACGCAAACCCAACACCATAAGTCCATTATTATCGATGTAAACTAGTTGGGAAAAAATTTTGGCTCGGGAAAACTATCACATTTCCTCACCATGTGCGCTACGTTCCGCACGCACCCGCAACTCATGCCCACACGCGGCCACTTGGTGCACCATCGGTGGCCCGAAAATTTTTCATCCCAAATGCAAATCCAACACCTTACATCGACTATTAATGATGAAAATAGGCAGGGAAAAAATTTTGGCACGGGAAAACTATCACATTTCCCCACCATGTGCGCTACGTTCCGCAACTCATGCCCACACGTGCCGCCACTTGGTGGCCTGAAATTTTTTCATCACAAACTCAAATACAACACCATAAATCAACTATTATGGATGAAAATAGGCAGGGAAAAAATTTTGGCACGGGAAAACTATCACATTTCCCCACCATGTGCGCTACGTTCCGCAACTCATGCCCACACGTGCCGCCACATGGTGGCCTGAAAGTTTTTCATCACAAACTCAAATCCAACACCATACATCAACTATTATGGATCAAAATAGGCAGGGAAAAGATTTTGGCACGGGAAAACTATCACATTTCCCCACCATGTGCGCTACGTTCCGCAACTCATGCCCACACGTGCCGCCACTTGGTGGCCTGAAATTTTTTCATCACAAACTCAAATACAACACCATAAATCAACTATTATGGATGAAAATAGGCAGGGAAAAAATTTTGGCACGGGAAAACTATCACATTTCCCCACCATGTGCGCTACGTTGCGCAACTCATGCCCACACGTGCCGCCACATGGTGGCCTGAAATTTTTTCATCACAAACTCAAATCCAACACCATACATCAACTATTATGGATCAAAATAGGCAGGTAAAAGATTTTGGCTCGGGAAAACTATCACATTTTCGCACCATGTGCGCTACGTTCCGCATCTCATGCCCGCACGTCCCGCCACTTGGTGTCCCGAAAATTTTCGATCCCAAATCCAAATCCAACGTCATAAGTCGACTATTATGGTTGAAATTTGTTTGGGAAAGAATTTCGGCTCGGGAAAACTATCACGTTTCCACGCCATGTGCGCTACGTTCCGCACGCACCCGCAGCTCATGCCCACACATCCGGCCACGTGCACCATTGGTGGCCCGAAAGTTTGCCTTCCAACACAATCAATCATCCTGTTTTTCACCGATATGCGCTATTTTGCCGCGCATGATTGCACCGATTTTCACCACACCACGTGCCACGTGCTAAGTGCCAAGTGCCATATTTAATTAAATATAAATATATATATTTAATTAAATTATAATATGTATTATCGCACCACCATCGAGGATGATCGCCGGGCGATCGGGGAACGAGGCCTACTTTCGGGTTCAAATTGCTTATTCGAAACTCACGCATGCACGACATCAAGGGCAGCAAGCCCACGACAAGATCTCGAAAAGGGTCACGGGGTGGTCGGGACGGTCGCCGGCCGGATTCCGGTGGCGGCGGCCGGCCGCCGGGGAGGTTGGGCACGAGGTTGGTCGAGAGTGTGGGGCCATGGATGGCACGCCCCCCGACACCCGACCCGACCCCTTGCACAAACACCCTCCCCCCTTATAATACTTTAGGAAAAGTTTTCCCAAGTGCCAGCAGTAGACATTGGAAAGGCTGAGGAAACATAATAAAATTTTTCTTTTTTCCATGATTTTTTTTCCATCCCAAACGCAAACCCAACACCATAAGTCCATTATTATCGATGAAAACTAGTTGGGAAAAAATTTTGGCTCGGGAAAACTATCACATTTCCCCACCATGTGCGCTACGCTCCGCACGCTCCCGCAACTCATGCCCACACGCGGCCACTTGGTGCACCATCGGTGGCCCGAATATTTTCCATCCCAAATGAAAATCCAACACCTTACATCGACTATTAATGATGAAAATAGGCAGGGAAAAAATTTTGGCACGGGAAAACTATCACTTTTCCACACCTTGTGCGCTACGCTCCGCACGCTCCCGCAACTCATGCCCACACGCGGCCACTTGGTGCACCATCGGTGGCCCGAATATTTTCCATCCCAAATGAAAATCCAACGCCATACGTCGACTATTAATGATGAAAATAGGTAGGGAAAAAATTTTGGCACGGGAAAACTATCACTTTTCCACACCTTTTGCGCTGCGTGGCTCGACTCATGCCCACACGTCCCCGATATGTTTTCGTCCTAAATGCAAATCCCACACCTTACATCGACTATTAATGATGAAAATAAGTAGGGAAAAAATTTTGGCACGGGAAAACTATCACATTTCCCCACCTTGTGCGCTACGTTCCGCACGCACCCGCACCTCATGCCCACACGCGGCCACTTGGTGCACCATCGCTGGCCCCAAAATTTTTCCATCCCAAATGCAAATCCAACACCATACATCGATTATTACGGATGAAAATAGGCATGGAATAATTTTTGGCTCGGGAGAAGTATCATATTTCCCCACCATGTGCGCTGCATGGCTCGACTCATGCCCACACGTCCCAGAAATTTTTTCTTCCTGAAAACGAATCCAACACCTTACATCGCCTATTAATGATGAAGAGAGGCATGGAAAAAAATTTGGCACGGGAAAACTATCACATTTCCACACCTTGTGCGCTGTTCCGCACGCACCCGCAACTCATGCCCACACGCGGCCACTTGGTGCACCGTCGGTGGCCCCGAAATGTTTCCATCCCAAATGCAAATCCAACACCATACGTCGACT
>CAJQUN010000714.1:120000-125000 GCA_907163345.1 Haberlea rhodopensis | reverse complement strand
AGGTATCTCGCATGCTCCTCGAACCCACTCGTTTGGCCTCGTCCCCCGATATGCGGTCCGTCAATACGACAGACGCCGTGTTACTTGTCAACTGCTATGAGATAGCTAGAGACCACGACGGGGAACAAAGCCTACTCGCAGGTTCAAATTGCTCACTCGAATCTCACGCATGCACTACATCATGGGAAGCATCGAATCGTTCGCAACATCGGGGAGGGACGGATGCCTCTTTCCAAGACTCCTACGCACATAAGATATCTCGCATGCTCCTCGAACCCACTCGTTTGGCCTCGTCCCCCGATATGCAGTCCGTCAATACAACAGACCACGACGGGGAACAAAGCCTACTCGCGGGTTCAAATTGCTCACTCGAATCTCACGCATGCACTACATCACGGGAAGCATCGAATCGTTCGCAACATCGGTGAGGGACGGATGCCTCTTTCCAAGACTCGTGCGCACATAAGGTATCTCGCATGCTCCTCGAACCCACTCGTTTGGCCTCGTCCCCCGATATGCAGTCCGTCAATACGACAGACCACGACGGGGAACAAAGCCTACTCGCGGGTTCAAATTGCTCACTCGAATCTCACGCATGCACTACATCATCACGGGAAGCATCGAATCGTTCGCAACATCGGGGAGGGACGGATGCCTATTTCCAAGACTCGTGCGCACATAAGGTATCTCGCATGCTCCTCGAACCAACTCGTTTGGCCTCGTCCCCCGATATGCAGTCCGTCAATACGACAGACCACGACGGGGAACAAAGCCTACTCGCGGGTTCAAATTGCTCACTCGAATCTCATGCATGCACTACATCACGGGAAGCATCGAATCGTTCGCAACATCGGGGAGGGACGGATGCCTCTTTCCAAGACTCATGCGCACATAAGGTATCTCGCATGCTCCTCGAACCCACTCGTTTGGCCTCGTCCCCCGATATGCGGTCCGTCATTACGACAGACGCCGTGTTACTTGTCAACTGCTATGAGATAGCTAGAGACCACGACGGGGAACAAAGCCTACTCGCGGGTTCAAATTGCTCACTCGAATCTCACGCATGCACTACATCACGGGAAGAAGCATCGAATCATTCGCAACATCGGGGAGGGGTGCATGCCTCTTTTCAAGACTCGTACGCACGTTAGATATCTCGCAAGCACCTCGAACCCACTAGCCCGGCTTCGTTCCCCGATATAATATCCTTCAATCCGACCCACCGCGATGGGAAACAAAGCCTACAAACAGGTTCAAATAGCTCACGCGACATCACAGGCAGCAAGCCCACGACAAGATCTCGAAAAGAGGCACGGGGTGGTCTCAACGGCCGCCCACCGGCCGGCCGCCGGCCGCCGGCCGGAGTCCGGTGGCGGCGGGCGGCCGCCGGGGGGGTTGGGCAAGTGGTTGGTCGAGAGTGGGGGGCCATGGATGGCACGCCCCCCGGCACCCGACCCGACCCCTTGCACAAACACCCTCCCCCCTTATAATACTTTAGGAAAAGTTTTCCCAAGTGCCAGCAGTAGACATTGGAAAGGCTGAGGAAACATAATAAAATTTTTCTTTTTTCCATGATTTTTTTTTTCATCCCAAAGACAAAAGCAACACCATACATCGATTTTTATGGATGAAAGCTAGTAGGGAAAAAATTTTGGCTCGGGAAAACTATCACATTTCCCCCCCATGTGCGCAACGTTCCGCACGCACCCGCAACGCTTGCCCACAAGTCCGGCCACTTGGTGCGCCGTTGGTGGCCTCATGTTTCTTGTCAACATGGAGTCTTTGGCAACATCGGAGGGACGCATGCCTCTTTTCAAGACTCGTGCGCACATTAGATATCTCGCAAGCACCTCGAACCCACTAGCCCGGCTTCGTTCCCCGATATAATATCCTTCAATCCGACCCACCGCGATGGGAAACAAAGCCTACAAACAGGTTCAAATAGCTCACGCGACATCACAGGCAGCAAGCCCACGACAAGATCTCGAAAAGAGGCACGGGGTGGTCTCAACGGCCGCCCGCCGGCCGGCCGCCGGCCGCCCGCCGGAGTCCGGTGGCGGCGGGCGGCCGCCGGGGGGGTTGGGCAAGTGGTTGGTCGAGAGTGGGGGGCCATGGATGGCACGCCCCCCGGCACCCGACCCGACCCCTTGCACAAACACCCTCCCCCCTTATAATACTTTAGGAAAAGTTTTCCCAAGTGCCAGCAGTAGACATTGGAAAGGCTGAGGAAACATAATAAAATTTTTCTTTTTTCCATGATTTTTTTTTTCATCCCAAAGACAAAAGCAACACCATACATCGATTTTTATGGATGAAAGCTAGTAGGGAAAAAATTTTGGCTCGGGAAAACTATCACATTTCCCCCCCATGTGCGCAACGTTCCGCACGCACCCGCAACGCTTGCCCACAAGTCCGGCCACTTGGTGCGCCGTTGGTGGCCTCATGTTTCTTGTCAACATGGAGTCTTTGGCAACATCGGAGGGACGCATGCCTCTTTTCAAGACTCGTGCGCACATTAGATATCTCGCAAGCACCTCGAACCCACTAGCCCGGCTTCGATCCCCGATATAATTTCCTTCAACCCGACCAACCGCGACGGGAAACGAAGCCTACAAACAGGTTCAAATAGCTCACTCGACATCACGGGCAGCAAGCCCACGACAAGATCTCGAAAAGAGGCACGGGGTGGTCTCGACGGTCGCCCACCGGCCGGCCGCCGGCCGCCGGCCGGAGTCCGGTGGCGGCGGGCGGCCGCCGGGGGGGTTGGGCACGAGGTTGGTCGAGAGTGGGGGGCCATGGATGGCACGCCCCCCGGCACCCGACCCGACCCCTTGCACAAACACCCTCCCCCCTTATAATACTTTAGGAAAAGTTTTCCCAAGTGCCAGCAGTAGACATTGGAAAGGCTGAGGAAACATAATAAAATTTTTCTTTTTTCCATGATTTTTTTTTCCATCCCAAACGCAAACCCAACACCATAAGTCCATTATTATCGATGTAAACTAGTTGGGAAAAAATTTTGGCTCGGGAAAACTATCACATTTCCTCACCATGTGCGCTACGTTCCGCACGCACCCGCAACTCATGCCCACACGCGGCCACTTGGTGCACCATCGGTGGCCCGAAAATTTTTCATCCCAAATGCAAATCCAACACCTTACATCGACTATTAATGATGAAAATAGGCAGGGAAAAAATTTTGGCACGGGAAAACTATCACATTTCCCCACCATGTGCGCTACGTTCCGCAACTCATGCCCACACGTGCCGCCACTTGGTGGCCTGAAATTTTTTCATCACAAACTCAAATACAACACCATAAATCAACTATTATGGATGAAAATAGGCAGGGAAAAAATTTTGGCACGGGAAAACTATCACATTTCCCCACCATGTGCGCTACGTTCCGCAACTCATGCCCACACGTGCCGCCACATGGTGGCCTGAAAGTTTTTCATCACAAACTCAAATCCAACACCATACATCAACTATTATGGATCAAAATAGGCAGGGAAAAGATTTTGGCACGGGAAAACTATCACATTTCCCCACCATGTGCGCTACGTTCCGCAACTCATGCCCACACGTGCCGCCACTTGGTGGCCTGAAATTTTTTCATCACAAACTCAAATACAACACCATAAATCAACTATTATGGATGAAAATAGGCAGGGAAAAAATTTTGGCACGGGAAAACTATCACATTTCCCCACCATGTGCGCTACGTTGCGCAACTCATGCCCACACGTGCCGCCACATGGTGGCCTGAAATTTTTTCATCACAAACTCAAATCCAACACCATACATCAACTATTATGGATCAAAATAGGCAGGTAAAAGATTTTGGCTCGGGAAAACTATCACATTTTCGCACCATGTGCGCTACGTTCCGCATCTCATGCCCGCACGTCCCGCCACTTGGTGTCCCGAAAATTTTCGATCCCAAATCCAAATCCAACGTCATAAGTCGACTATTATGGTTGAAATTTGTTTGGGAAAGAATTTCGGCTCGGGAAAACTATCACGTTTCCACGCCATGTGCGCTACGTTCCGCACGCACCCGCAGCTCATGCCCACACATCCGGCCACGTGCACCATTGGTGGCCCGAAAGTTTGCCTTCCAACACAATCAATCATCCTGTTTTTCACCGATATGCGCTATTTTGCCGCGCATGATTGCACCGATTTTCACCACACCACGTGCCACGTGCTAAGTGCCAAGTGCCATATTTAATTAAATATAAATATATATATTTAATTAAATTATAATATGTATTATCGCACCACCATCGAGGATGATCGCCGGGCGATCGGGGAACGAGGCCTACTTTCGGGTTCAAATTGCTTATTCGAAACTCACGCATGCACGACATCAAGGGCAGCAAGCCCACGACAAGATCTCGAAAAGGGTCACGGGGTGGTCGGGACGGTCGCCGGCCGGATTCCGGTGGCGGCGGCCGGCCGCCGGGGAGGTTGGGCACGAGGTTGGTCGAGAGTGTGGGGCCATGGATGGCACGCCCCCCGACACCCGACCCGACCCCTTGCACAAACACCCTCCCCCCTTATAATACTTTAGGAAAAGTTTTCCCAAGTGCCAGCAGTAGACATTGGAAAGGCTGAGGAAACATAATAAAATTTTTCTTTTTTCCATGATTTTTTTTCCATCCCAAACGCAAACCCAACACCATAAGTCCATTATTATCGATGAAAACTAGTTGGGAAAAAATTTTGGCTCGGGAAAACTATCACATTTCCCCACCATGTGCGCTACGCTCCGCACGCTCCCGCAACTCATGCCCACACGCGGCCACTTGGTGCACCATCGGTGGCCCGAATATTTTCCATCCCAAATGAAAATCCAACACCTTACATCGACTATTAATGATGAAAATAGGCAGGGAAAAAATTTTGGCACGGGAAAACTATCACTTTTCCACACCTTGTGCGCTACGCTCCGCACGCTCCCGCAACTCATGCCCACACGCGGCCACTTGGTGCAC
>CAJQUN010000714.1:102500-107500 GCA_907163345.1 Haberlea rhodopensis | reverse complement strand
GAAGATCGGGAATGGCGCGGACGGGAAAGAGAGAGGAAGGAGAGGGCTGAAAAAGGAATTAAATGTAAAATTTTGGGTTCAAATGGTATTTATAGCAAAAATACCCCGAAAAATTAATAGCCCCACAAATACATCATGATTCCTTAAAAATCATCTGTTTTCAAAAACTCTCTCTCTAACTCCAAAACCCTCTACCGGTGCTCACACAGCACCCGAGATTCCGAGACACATCAAAAACCCAACTCTTAGGTTTTACACCGTAATGTGAATACAATCTCAACCTCCGGATCCAACGATCCCAACTGCCCAAATAAACGAGCCCAGAAGGCCCAACACCTCGATTAAATCCCAAATCGCCACGTAAAACCACTTTAGGGATTATTAATACTACGGGATTAACACCTATAATCCCTGGTCATCACAATATCCCCCACTAAAAGAATTTCGTCCTCGAAATTAGCACTGGTGTATCACGTAACACCCAGGCTACACAACAACATGAAGCCAGAACCTCGATTCTTGACCATATCAGAATCGTATTAATAAACGCGAGGATACTTACCTCTCATCTAACTCTGAAACAGAGCGACATACCAAAACCAACATATCACCCAAGAGGTAAAACGTACCTCGATGCGGGTCATCCCAAAAATCAGCCTCTCATGACTGCGAAACAACTGATACTTACGACTGTAGATCAGACAGTCATCCTTCGTTCTAATACAACAGTACGAACACGTCCCGATGACACCTCAACCGTAAGAACGTTGACCTCGTGTCAAACTCTGGAGTGGAGTAGACTTCCAAATCCATCATAACGTCAAAGAGCGTCAGCACCACTCAACGCTAACAGTCCAAAAGCAGTTAGTCAACTGAAACTGCAAGGATTCGAATCGCTCTTGATTCTATCGTAGATATCATCCAATGATATTTTACTATGACTTACGATGTCTAACATACATCGTTACGAGGGAAACACTAGTACAACCACGGTGTACACATACCAAACCTGGTTTCCACTTTCAAACTTCCTCCATCGAAGGAGTAGTCGCCTCATTGCAACTTAATTTGGGCAACTCACGGCCACAAATTCAAACAAAAGACATCTCACAAGATGTCCACCTCCGGATGTTCCAAGAATCACGTCCTGATCATAAATAACAACCGAGACTCCGCAGAGATTAAAATTCTTAAGGGGCATGCAATAAACCCATTGCATCCTCAACGCTTGTGTCGTCAGCGACACTCAACCAATCCGAAATCCTGCCATCCCTTGAAAATCCTCGGATTTAACAATCCAAACTTGGGAAGGCTGTCGCATAACTCGAAGGAAAACACCAACAAGGGAAATACCTTAACCCTCACAAGAAAATCCCTCCTCAAGGGAGTCAACTAACTTCACGATTATTCCTCATAAACATCGTGCCATGGAGATTCCCAATCTCAAGGTGTTCCATATCTCTCATTAGAGATTTAACCATCCCAAAAATAGCATAACTCTATGCTTAACAGAGAGGAAATCAATAACTGGCATCCGTATACTCACCGGTATACCTGCCTAAGCACTGATATCGCATGCATACTCAATGCACTCGGCTCGGGTATCTACCATATATCCCTAAGCCCCAAACACAACCGTCAATTCTGAGTCATTCCTTACTCAGTGGAGGATGAAAATCGACGATTAACAATACACGGTGTGATTCCCAAAATCAACACCACTTGTACCAACTTACCGAATCTTTCAAAGATTCCCAAATAGGTATAATACTACCTTCTTCCTCGCAAGGGAAGTGCCATCGAACTCGAGATCCACAAGTCTCGAACCATCGTTCGGAAAAACTGGATACAATAACACCCATTGTATCCCAATACACGGGTTCCTTTAGATTGAGTCAATAACAACCTGATGACTCTCTTGTTGGTACTCCAACATCCTGAGCTGTCCCAGACAAGTCTCCAAGATTAAACATAAACGTATACACGTTTCAGCGAGGCACGAACAACCTCAAATGATGTGGTGACTACTAGAGTCCACCACGATCCACATCGCATCACCTTACGATTTGCCAAACTTGGTTCCAACGAGCAGTGTAACGGCTCTAGCAAGCCCATCATGGTGCTACACACACGCGGCAGACAACCTAGTCTCTGCCTCTTTAGGTTTACCTCAAACCTACCAGTAAGACGGACGTTTCCACATGGTATAACATACTATGGGAGGAAAACTCAATAGAGTAATGGGTCTTTATCCAACATTCCTCAATGCCGATACACCCTGGACAACCCAATGTCCCTATGTACTTAACATAACCTGATCCTACTCCCTTAGGACCCATCCTACACCCTCAAGGGTGGTGTGATCATGTCCACCACATGTCACATCGACAGAAAGCGAGTACTTTCCTCCATGATTACTCCTGTCGTCAAATCACATGGCCAAAAGCCATTCCAACGAGCATACCTCAAGGGTATCACCACTCGTAAAATGATCCCCCAATCGTAAGCTGCGGTACAATCACATGTACAGCGCATCCAACCATTCCTCGAGCAACCCGCTCGGTATAAGGGTCACGTCCATCGGTGTCGCACACACCACCTTGTGCTCGGTACTGGCACCCAAGGCATACCACTGAATACGTATACTCAACGCATCGATCATCGTAACGATGATGCATGTCTAATAAGACATCTCCTACACCATCGTCATCGTCATCCCGTGACGACACATGCCAACTCATGGCATCTAAAACATTGCCCACTAGTGACGATACATGTACATCAGCGTATGTCATCCACTATCATGCTAGTAAAATAGGCATAATAAAACATGTATATCAATGCATGCCAGCTACAATAAAGCTAATAAAATAGCAATATCTCATACCTCATCGCTAGTGATATAGCGTCATACCTGTCTCCGTCGCTCAATAATAGTGCGTAATCAGCACCCATCGCTCGAAGGCGGCAAAATCCTGTGCTGAGTACATAGCGGCAAAATCCCTCGCTATAGAATCGACGGCATGACACCTCGTCATATAATAAGTGGCATGAAACCTCGCTATACACCTGAGTATGAATCATCGTCCACATAGTAGCGGAAAGAGGCATCGCTATCAATACACCTGGCGGAATGAACCATCGCCAATCAATATAGCGGAATGAACCATCGCTATCAATACACCTGGCGGAATGAACCATCGCCAATCAATATAGCGGAATGAACCGTCGCTATAAATACACCTGGCGGAATGAACCATCGCCAATAAATATAGCGGAATGAACCGTCGCTATCAATACACCTGGCGGAATGAACCATCGCCAATAGATATAGCGGAATGAACCATCGCTATCAATACACCTGGCGGAATGAACCATCGCCAATAGATATAGCGGAATGAACCGTCGCTATAAATACGCCTGGCGGAATGAACCATCGCCAATAAATATAGCGGAATGAACCGTCGCTATAAATACGCCTGGCGGAATGAACCATCGCCAATAAATATAGCGGAATGAACCATCGCTATAAACCGTGTCCTCATAGAGAAATGAATATAAATCGACACAGCGGGACACATCACCGCTATCATCCGTGTCATCACAAAGGAATGAATCATCATCCTAACAAGCGGCATCTCATCCTCGCTTCTTCATACAAGCGGTATCTCATCCTCGCTTCGTATGGCATACCCCGCCTCCATGTGCAAGCGAGCATCCCCGCCCGCTCCACATTTTTAGCGGTACAAGCATAAGCTTCTTCATACAAGCGGTATATCATCCTCGCTTCGTATGGAATACCCCGCCTCCATGTGCAAGCGAGCATCCCCGCCCGCTCCACATTTTTAGCGGTCAAGCGTAAGTATAAAAATTCTCACTGTCATAAGCAGGACTCCTGGAATGTGTAATCATCATTCCTTTTTATACTCCATATTTCCTGTAACCTGCAACCATCAGGGTTAACAACAATAGCCATATACGCTATGCATCCACATTCAATTCATAATAAAAACACATTATGAGAATGTATGGTTTCACAAATAAATGTCATGATATCCTTCTTTAAATCCTTATTTCATCCTGAGCCCTTATCATTAGTACATTTTAATGCTTCTTGCTACTCCAGGAAAGCGGAATTCTTCCTCGCTTCCACTGGACTTTAGCGTTGCTACTCCATGTAAGCGGAACTCTTCATCGCTTCCAATGGACTTTAGCGTTGCTACTCCATATAAGCGGGACTCTTCATCGCTTCATATGGACTTTAGCATAAGCCATTAAAATCCTTACTAAGATAACTTTGACTCAAGACATGCATATGCAAAAACAATGCACAATAACATATATCATAACCTCAATGCACCACTTTGCATTCATCATGTGTCAACAAGACAACGTAAAATACATGTTACCTCGGAAATATCCCTTTATCTGATTTTCTTAAAACCAGCTTCCTTGGCACATAACACACGGAGTGCCAGACATCCCCATAAATGTCATCCTATCGTGTTCCACACGATTCCTGCAACCACAATGGTTAGCAATACCACTTTTCATATCATAATAGCACATAAACAATTTGCTATGTCATACAACATTAATGCTATCATGCATAAATATGTGCTATCAATAACTTCCTAGGCCCTTAACAGCCCCAATGAGCAACCACTGCTCTGATACCACTAATGTAAGGACCCCAAGCCCTTAAAACCTTGATTAGTGTATTAACCACTATGTGTGGTACATGCTTTCTATAAAATGTCAATCGGGAAGCTCTGATGATACTTAATCATTGCCTGTCAATAAAAGACTCATATGTTTGCCCTTTACCAACCCCTTGGTGCCACTTTTCACATTGTAAACTTTTACAAAAATTTGGGCAGAGTCTCCCCATAAATAGAGCTATCCCAAAACAGAGTACAACACATAACAAAATTCCCGGCCAGGGAACACATAATACTCAACAGAAAGCAGTAATACAAGTAGATTCCCAGCCAGGGAAG
>CAJQUN010000714.1:92500-97500 GCA_907163345.1 Haberlea rhodopensis | reverse complement strand
GAACAAAGCCTACTCGCGGGTTCAAATTGCTCACTCGAATCTCACGCACGCACTACATCACGGGAAGCATCGAATCGTTCGCAACATCGGGGAGGGACGGATGCCTCTTTCCAAGACTCGTGCGCACATAAGGTATCTCGCATGCTCCTCGAACCCACTCGTTTGGCCTCGTCCCCCGATATGCAGTCCATCAATACGACAGACCACGACGGGGAACAAAGCCTACTCGCAGGTTCAAATTGCTCACTCGAATCTCACGCATGCACTACATCACGGGAAGCATCGAATCGTTCGCAACATCGGGGAGGGACGGATGCCTCTTTCCAAGACTCGTGCGCACATAAGGTATCTCGCATGCTCCTCGAACCCACTCGTTTGGCCTCGTCCCCCGATATGCAGTCCGTCAATACGACAGACCACGACGGGGAACAAAGCCTACTCGCGGGTTCAAATTGCTCACTCGAATCTCACGCATGCACTACATCACGGGAAGCATCGAATCGTTCGCAACATCGGGGAGGGACGGATGCCTCTTTCCAAGACTCATGCGCACATAAGGTATCTCGCATGCTCCTCGAACCCACTCGTTTGGCCTCGTCCCCCGATATGCGGTCCGTCAATACGACAGACGCCGTGTTACTTGTCAACTGCTATGAGATAGCTAGAGACCACGACGGGGAACAAAGCCTACTCGCAGGTTCAAATTGCTCACTCGAATCTCACGCATGCACTACATCACGGGAAGCATCGAATCGTTCACAACATCGGGGAGGGACGGATGCCTCCTTCCAAGACTCGTGCGCACATAAGGTATCTCGCATGCTCCTCGAACCCACTCGTTTGGCCTCGTCCCCCGATATGCAGTCCGTCAATACGACAGACCACGACGGGGAACAAAGCCTACTCGCGGGTTCAAATTGCTCACTCGAATCTCACGCATGCACTACATCACGGGAAGCATCGAATCGTTCGCAACATCGGGGAGGGACGGATGCCTCTTTCCAAGACTCATGCGCACATAAGGTATCTCGCATGCTCCTCGAACCCACTCGTTTGGCCTCGTCCCCCGATATGCGGTCCGTCAATACGACAGACGCCGTGTTACTTGTCAACTGCTATGAGATAGCTAGAGACCACGACGGGGAACAAAGCCTACTCGCAGGTTCAAATTGCTCACTCGAATCTCACGCATGCACTACATCATGGGAAGCATCGAATCGTTCGCAACATCGGGGAGGGACGGATGCCTCTTTCCAAGACTCCTACGCACATAAGATATCTCGCATGCTCCTCGAACCCACTCGTTTGGCCTCGTCCCCCGATATGCAGTCCGTCAATACAACAGACCACGACGGGGAACAAAGCCTACTCGCGGGTTCAAATTGCTCACTCGAATCTCACGCATGCACTACATCACGGGAAGCATCGAATCGTTCGCAACATCGGTGAGGGACGGATGCCTCTTTCCAAGACTCGTGCGCACATAAGGTATCTCGCATGCTCCTCGAACCCACTCGTTTGGCCTCGTCCCCCGATATGCAGTCCGTCAATACGACAGACCACGACGGGGAACAAAGCCTACTCGCGGGTTCAAATTGCTCACTCGAATCTCACGCATGCACTACATCATCACGGGAAGCATCGAATCGTTCGCAACATCGGGGAGGGACGGATGCCTATTTCCAAGACTCGTGCGCACATAAGGTATCTCGCATGCTCCTCGAACCAACTCGTTTGGCCTCGTCCCCCGATATGCAGTCCGTCAATACGACAGACCACGACGGGGAACAAAGCCTACTCGCGGGTTCAAATTGCTCACTCGAATCTCATGCATGCACTACATCACGGGAAGCATCGAATCGTTCGCAACATCGGGGAGGGACGGATGCCTCTTTCCAAGACTCATGCGCACATAAGGTATCTCGCATGCTCCTCGAACCCACTCGTTTGGCCTCGTCCCCCGATATGCGGTCCGTCATTACGACAGACGCCGTGTTACTTGTCAACTGCTATGAGATAGCTAGAGACCACGACGGGGAACAAAGCCTACTCGCGGGTTCAAATTGCTCACTCGAATCTCACGCATGCACTACATCACGGGAAGAAGCATCGAATCATTCGCAACATCGGGGAGGGGTGCATGCCTCTTTTCAAGACTCGTACGCACGTTAGATATCTCGCAAGCACCTCGAACCCACTAGCCCGGCTTCGTTCCCCGATATAATATCCTTCAATCCGACCCACCGCGATGGGAAACAAAGCCTACAAACAGGTTCAAATAGCTCACGCGACATCACAGGCAGCAAGCCCACGACAAGATCTCGAAAAGAGGCACGGGGTGGTCTCAACGGCCGCCCACCGGCCGGCCGCCGGCCGCCGGCCGGAGTCCGGTGGCGGCGGGCGGCCGCCGGGGGGGTTGGGCAAGTGGTTGGTCGAGAGTGGGGGGCCATGGATGGCACGCCCCCCGGCACCCGACCCGACCCCTTGCACAAACACCCTCCCCCCTTATAATACTTTAGGAAAAGTTTTCCCAAGTGCCAGCAGTAGACATTGGAAAGGCTGAGGAAACATAATAAAATTTTTCTTTTTTCCATGATTTTTTTTTCATCCCAAAGACAAAAGCAACACCATACATCGATTTTTATGGATGAAAGCTAGTAGGGAAAAATTTTGGCTCGGGAAAACTATCACATTTCCCCCCCATGTGCGCAACGTTCCGCACGCACCCGCAACGCTTGCCCACAAGTCCGGCCACTTGGTGCGCCGTTGGTGGCCTCATGTTTCTTGTCAACATGGAGTCTTTGGCAACATCGGAGGGACGCATGCCTCTTTTCAAGACTCGTGCGCACATTAGATATCTCGCAAGCACCTCGAACCCACTAGCCCGGCTTCGTTCCCCGATATAATATCCTTCAATCCGACCCACCGCGATGGGAAACAAAGCCTACAAACAGGTTCAAATAGCTCACGCGACATCACAGGCAGCAAGCCCACGACAAGATCTCGAAAAGAGGCACGGGGTGGTCTCAACGGCCGCCCGCCGGCCGGCCCGCCGGCCGCCGGCCGGAGTCCGGTGGCGGCGGGCGGCCGCCGGGGGGGTTGGGCAAGTGGTTGGTCGAGAGTGGGGGGCCATGGATGGCACGCCCCCCGGCACCCGACCCGACCCCTTGCACAAACACCCTCCCCCCTTATAATACTTTAGGAAAAGTTTTCCCAAGTGCCAGCAGTAGACATTGGAAAGGCTGAGGAAACATAATAAAATTTTTCTTTTTTCCATGATTTTTTTTTTCATCCCAAAGACAAAAGCAACACCATACATCGATTTTTATGGATGAAAGCTAGTAGGGAAAAAATTTTGGCTCGGGAAAACTATCACATTTCCCCCCCATGTGCGCAACGTTCCGCACGCACCCGCAACGCTTGCCCACAAGTCCGGCCACTTGGTGCGCCGTTGGTGGCCTCATGTTTCTTGTCAACATGGAGTCTTTGGCAACATCGGAGGGACGCATGCCTCTTTTCAAGACTCGTGCGCACATTAGATATCTCGCAAGCACCTCGAACCCACTAGCCCGGCTTCGATCCCCGATATAATTTCCTTCAACCCGACCAACCGCGACGGGAAACGAAGCCTACAAAGCAGGTTCAAATAGCTCACTCGACATCACGGGCAGCAAGCCCACGACAAGATCTCGAAAAGAGGCACGGGGTGGTCTCGACGGTCGCCCACCGGCCGGCCGCCGGCCGCCGGCCGGAGTCCGGTGGCGGCGGGCGGCCGCCGGGGGGGTTGGGCACGAGGTTGGTCGAGAGTGGGGGGCCATGGATGGCACGCCCCCCCGGCACCCGACCCGACCCCTTGCACAAACACCCTCCCCCCTTATAATACTTTAGGAAAAGTTTTCCCAAGTGCCAGCAGTAGACATTGGAAAGGGTGAGGAAACATAATAAAATTTTTCTTTTTTCCATGATTTTTTTTTCCATCCCAAACGCAAACCCAACACCATAAGTCCATTATTATCGATGAAAACTAGTTGGGAAAAAATTTTGGCTCGGGAAAACTATCACATTTCCTCACCATGTGCGCTACGTTCCGCACGCACCCGCAACTCATGCCCACACGCGGCCACTTGGTGCACCATCGGTGGCCCGAAAATTTTTCATCCCAAATGCAAATCCAACACCTTACATCGACTATTAATGATGAAAATAGGCAGGGAAAAAATTTTGGCACGGGAAAACTATCACATTTCCCCACCATGTGCGCTACGTTCCGCAACTCATGCCCACACGTGCCGCCACTTGGTGGCCTGAAATTTTTTCATCACAAACTCAAATACAACACCATAAATCAACTATTATGGATGAAAATAGGCAGGGAAAAAATTTTGGCACGGGAAAACTATCACATTTCCCCACCATGTGCGCTACGTTCCGCAACTCATGCCCACACGTGCCGCCACATGGTGGCCTGAAATTTTTTCATCACAAACTCAAATCCAACACCATACATCAACTATTATGGATCAAAATAGGCAGGGAAAAGATTTTGGCACGGGAAAACTATCACATTTCCCCACCATGTGCGCTACGTTCCGCAACTCATGCCCACACGTGCCGCCACTTGGTGGCCTGAAATTTTTTCATCACAAACTCAAATACAACACCATAAATCAACTATTATGGATGAAAATAGGCAGGGAAAAAATTTTGGCACGGGAAAACTATCACATTTCCCCACCATGTGCGCTACGTTGCGCAACTCATGCCCACACGTGCCGCCACATGGTGGCCTGAAATTTTTTCATCACAAACTCAAATCCAACACCATACATCAACTATTATGGATCCAAATAGGCACGGTAAAAGATTTTGGCTCGGGAAAACTATCACATTTGCACCATGTGCGCTACGTCCGACAACTAATCATGACCGCCACGTCCCCCCCCCCCCCGCCCACTTGGTTCTGTCCCGAAAATTTTTTCGATCCAAATCCAATCCAACGT
>CAJQUN010000714.1:72500-90000 GCA_907163345.1 Haberlea rhodopensis | reverse complement strand
TTGCTTCGCAGTTCACCTCGTGCCACAAGCCCAAGGGCCGCAGCAAAGGGCGAAAGAAACGATTAATCCAACGAATTCCCGCACTTTGGGTATTGAACACAAGAAACCAAGCTCGGCCAAGAAGTTTCCCACCCATGGACCAAATACTGAAAAGGCAAGCCGGTTACATTTTCGCTGCACAAGCAGGGACTGAACATAACCGTACACACCAAACACCACTCACGTGTCGTTACGTACGCAATGTCCGAGCGCCTAGGCCAAGCATCCGCCCCATCCCGATCTAACGGGAAGAGGTGGAGGGTAGCCAAAGAGTTCGATCATATGCCCCGACTAACACGAATGCTTTGCCAACATCGGAGGGACGAATGCATCTTTTCAAGACTCGTGCGCACATAAGATATCTCGCATGCTCCTCGAACCCACTCGTTTGGCCTCGTCCCCCGATATGCAGTCCGTCAATACGACAGACCACGACGGGGAACAAAGCCTACTCGCGGGTTCAAATTGCTCACTCGAATCTCACGCGTGCACTACATAACTGGAAGCATCGAATCGTTCGCAACATCGGGGAGGGACGGACACCTCTTTCCAAGACTCGTGCGCACATAAGATATCTCGCATGCTCCTCGAACCCACTCGTTTGGCCTCGTCCCCCGATATTGTGATGACCAGGGATTATAGGTGTTAATCCCGGAGTGTTAATAATCCCTAAAGTGGTTTTACGTGGCGATTTGGGATTTAATCGAGGTGTTGGGCCTTCTGGGCTCGTTTATTTGGGTAGTTGGGATCGTTGGATCCAGAGGTTGAGATTGTATTCACATTACGGTTGTAAAACCTAAGAGTTGGGTTTTTAATGTGTCTCGGGATCTCGGGTGCTGGGTGAGCACCGGTAGGGGATTTTGGAGTTAGAGAGAGAGTTTTTGAAAACAGATGATTTTTAAGGAATCATGATGTATTTGTGGGGCTATTAATTTTTCGGGGTATTTTTGCTATAAATAGCAGTTGAACCCAAAATTTGTCATAAATTTCCATTTCAGCCCCAATTCCTCCCCCTCTCTCTCCCGCGTACGATTCCCGTCACCCCCTGCACCCCCGCCGTTTCAGGCGCTCCGCCAGCCGCCGTCCGGCCGCCGATCGGCGCGTGCGACCTACCGCCGGCTTCGTCTCGACGAGGCGCTTCTTTCCCCTCTGCCAATTGAAGATTTCGTCGCGTCTTGGAGTCGAATTTGGCTGGAATACGTCGATCCCCAAAAGTTAGGGTTCATCGGATTTCGTCCGATTTTGCTTCCGATTTTCGTTGGGTAACCTCCCTACCCCCTTGTTCGTCTTTTTCATGTATTTCCATGCCTTTATTGTTTCGAATTTCCCCAATTTCGTAGGGTTTAATTTTCGAATTTTGGGGGTTTTTGGCATGGGTGTTGTTTCTTGCAATTGATCGATTATTGCATGTTTTAAGAGTATTATGATGCTTGATTGAGATCGAATTGAAAAGCTTTGGTTCGAATTTGAAGGATTTTAAGGGTTTGAATTTAAGGGCTTGTTTGGATTCGAAATTATGGGGGTTGAGTTCGAAAATGGGGAGTTTTTGTCAAGGGATGTTGATTCTTGCTTGGATAGCTTAATTGACATTTTAGATGAGTTATGGTATTTAATTGGGTTCGAAATTGTGAGATTGAGGTTCGATTTTTGTAGGGCATTCTTGAACAAATTTCGATTGTCTCATTTATTCCTTCCCTGCATGTACCCTGCCCCGGGTCTTTTAAGAGGATAATTGTCGTGTATTGACAATGTTGTGAGGGATATGGGTGTGATTGAGCATAGGTTACATGTTCGTAAATAATGGTGAATTGTTTATCGTGTTAGCACATCATTCCTCGGGGCATGGAACTCGAGCAAGGCTTGGCTCGGACTTCGGAGATTTAAGGTACGTGCGACGTACGAGCATTACTATATATATGTGAAATGCATAAGGTGTTTTGATTGCATTGAATGTTTTGCGTATGGTTATATATACATGTTGATATAGCCAAGGAATGACCCAAATCTTGATATCGCCGCTTGTAGCGTGCGTGACACTAGAGTAGGATGACTCTTGCATGATATATGGGGTACTGGGTTTATATGACTATATTATGAGACATTTGAGATGTCTAGGTTTGTAGAATCATGCATTCTTCGTAAGACATTTGAGATGTCTAGGTTCGTAGAATCATGTATTCATTATGAGACATTTGAGATGTCTAGGTTCATAGACTCATGTTTTCATTATAAGACATATGAGATGTCTAAGTATAATGGAAAGCAAGGTTATGAAATCAATATTAGATATTGATATATCTATTTTTGCATGTATATGAACTTGGAATCATTCATTCTTGGTATTTGAGAATCAGGCATGCGATATGTAAATCAATGTGTTGATTTACTGATTTATGAGATTTGATGAGTTTGATGTTGTGAGAACAGGGACAGTACACGGAATCCCGGATGAGGATGTTGCCATCCAGGGAGTATCATTTAAATTCATTAGTATTTACTTGTGTTGTAAATTATGAATTTCATTATTATGATTATGGGATTTTGTGTATTGGTATGCTCACCCCGTTGGGGGCTGTCTCTGTTGGGACAGGTGGACAGGTACATCGATGGCTATGGAGCTGAGCTCGAGCTGTTGATTTGAGGTACTCCCAGGATCGTGGTACCAGGGCTTGATGGAGCACGGTATCGTATAGAGTACCTATATATACACCTGAGGATTTATACATATTCATATTCATGATGCTCGCATGTGAGCACGATTATACTTGTATATGGATTGTATATAAAGGCATGAGCCTTTCTCTCTTTCATTTAAGGTTGCATGCAATTAGGTTGAATTGCTAGAATGATATGAGAGTCATTGGTGTATTATGTGGGTGTTGGAACCCACTTTTGTTGACGTATGTGTGGTGTCTTCCCTGGCTGGGAATCTACTTGTATTACTGCTTTCTGTTGAGTATTATGTGTTCCCTGGCCGGGAATTTTGTTATGTGTTGTACTCTGTTTTGGGATAGCTCTATTTATGGGGAGACTCTGCCCAAATTTTTGTAAAAGTTTACAAATGTGAAAAGTGGTACCAAGGGGTTGGTAAAGGGCAAACATATGAGTCTTTTATTGACAGGCAATGATTAAGTATCATCAGAGCTTCCCGATTGACATTTTATAGAAAGCATGTACCACACATAGTGGTTAATACACTAATCAAGGTTTTAAGGGCTTGGGGTCCTTACATTAGTGGTATCAGAGCAGTGGTTGCTCATTGGGGCTGTTAAGGGCCTAGGAAGTTATTGATAGCACATATTTATGCATGATGGCATTAATGTTGTATGACATAACACATTGTTTATGTGCTCTTATGATATGAAAAGTGGTATTGCTAACCATTGTGGTTGCAGGAATCGTGTGGAACACGATAGGATGACATTTATGGGGATGTCTGGCACTCCGTGTGTTATGTGCCAAGGAAGCTGGTTTTAAGAAAATCAGATAAAGGGATATTTCCGAGGTAACATGTATTTTACGTTGTCTTGTTGACACATGATGAATGCAAAGTGGTGCATTGAGGTTATGATATATGTTATTGTGCATTGTTTTTGCATATGCATGTCTTGAGTCAAAGTTATCTTAGTAAGGATTTTAATGGCTTATGCTAAAGTCCATATGAAGCGATGAAGAGTCCCGCTTATATGGAGTAGCAACGCTAAAGTCCATTGGAAGCGATGAAGAGTTCCGCTTACATGGAGTAGCAACGCTAAAGTCCAGTGGAAGCGAGGAAGAATTCCGCTTTCCTGGAGTAGCAAGAAGCATTAAAATGTACTAATGATAAGGGCTCAGGATGAAATAAGGATTTAAAGAAGGATATCATGACATTTATTTGTGAAACCATACATTCTCATAATGTGTTTTTATTATGAATTGAATGTGGATGCATAGCGTATATGGCTATTGTTGTTAACCCTGATGGTTGCAGGTTACAGGAAATATGGAGTATAAAAAGGAATGATGATTATACATTCCAGGAGTCCTGCTTATGACAGTGAGAATTTTTATACTTATGCTTGACCGCTAAAAATGTGGAGCGGGCGGGGATGCTCGCTTGCACATGGAGGCGGGGTATTCCATACGAAGCGAGGATGATATACCGCTTGTATGAAGAAGCTTATGCTTGTACCGCTAAAAATGTGGAGCGGGCAGGGATGCTCGCTTGCACATGGAGGCGGGGTATGCCATACGAAGCGAGGATGAGATACCGCTTGTATGAAGAAGCGAGGATGAGATGCCGCTTGTTAGGATGATGATTCATTCCTATGTGATGACACGGATGATAGCGGTGATGTGTCCCGCTGTGTCGATTTATATTCATTTCTCTATGAGGACACGGTTTATAGCGATGGTTCATTCCGCTATATCTATTGGCGATGGTTCATTCCGCCAGGTGTATTGATAGCGATGGTTCATTCCGCTATATCTATTGGCGATGGTTCATTCCGCCAGGTGTATTGATAGCGATGGTTCATTCCGCTATATCTATTGGCGATGGTTCATTCCGCCAGGTGTATTTATAGCGATGGTTCATTCCGCTATATCTATTGGCGATGGTTCATTCCGCCAGGTGTATTTATAGCGACGGTTCATTCCGCTATATCTATGGGCGATGGTTCATTCCGCCAGGTGTATTGATAGCGATGCCTCTTTCCGCTACTATGTGGACGATGATTCATACTCAGGTATATAGCGAGGTTTCATGCCACTTATTATATGACGAGGTGTCATGCCGTCGATTCTATAGCGAGGGATTTTGCCGCTATGTACTCAGCACAGGATTTTGCCGCCTTCGAGCGATGGGTGCTGATTACGCACTATTATTGAGCGACGGAGACAGGTATGACGCTATATCACTAGCGATGAGGTATGAGATATTGCTATTTTATTAGCTTTATTGTAGCTGGCATGCATTGATATACATGTTTTATTATGCCTATTTTACTAGCATGTTAGTGGATGACATACGCTGAGGTACATGTATCGTCACTAGTTGACAATGTTTTAGATGCCATGAGTTGGCATGTGTCGTCACGGGATGACGATGACGATGGTGTAGGAGATGTCTTATTAGACATGCATCATCGTTACGATGATCGATGCGTTGAGTATACGTATTCAGTAGTATGCCTTGGGTGCCAGTACCGAGCACAAGGTGGTGTGTGCGACACCGATGGACGTGACCCTTATACCGAGCGGGTTGCTCGAGGAATGGTTGGATGCGCTGTACATGTGATTGTACCGCAGCTTATGTTTGGGGGTAATCATTTTACGAGTGGTGATACCCTAGAAGTATGCTCGTTGGAATGGCTTTTGGCCATGTGATTTGACGACAGGAGTAATCATGGAGGAAAGTACTCGCTTTCTGTCGATGTGACATGTGGTAGACATGATCACACCACCCTTGAGGGTGTAGGATGGGTCCTAAGGGAGTAGGATCAGGTTATGTTAAGTACATAGGGACATTGGGTTGTCCAGGGTGTATCGGCATTGAGGAATGTTGGATAAAGACCCACTACTCTATTGAGTTTTCTCCCATAGTATGTTATACCATGTGGAAACGTCCGTCTTATTGGTAGGTTTGAGGTAAACCTAAAGAGGCAGAGACTAGGTTGTCTGCCGCGTGTGTGTAGCACCATGATGGGCTTGCTAGAGCCGTTACACTGCTCGTTGGAACCAAGTTTGGCAAATCGTAAGGTGATACGATGTGGATTGTGGTGGACTCTAGTAGTCACCATGTCATTGAGGTTAAGGTTGTTCGTGCCTCGCTGAAACGTGTATACGTTTATGTTTAAATCTTGGAGACTTGTCTGGGACAGCTCAGGATGTTGGAGTACCAACAAGAGAGTCATCAGGTTGTTATTGACTCAATCTAAAGGAACCCGTGTATTGGGATACAATGGGTGTTATTGTATCCAGTTTTTCCGAACGATGGTTCGAGACTTGTGGATCTCGAGTTCGATGGCATTTCCCTTGCGAGGAAGGAGGTAGTATTATACCTATTTGGGAATCTTGAAAGATTCGGTAAGTTGGTGCAAGTGGTGTTGATCTTGGGAATCACACCGTGTATTGTTAATCGTCGATTTTCACCCTCCGCTGAGTAAGGAATGACTCAGAATTGACGGTTGTGTTTGGGGCTTAGGGATATGTGGTAGATACCCGAGCCGAGTGCATTGAGTATGCATGCGATATCAGTGCTTAGGCAGGTATACCGGTGAGTATACGGATGCCAGTTATTGATTTCCTCTCTGTTAAGCATAGAGTTATGCTATTTTTTGGATGGTTAAATCTCTGATGAGAGATATGGAACACCTTGAGATTGGGAATCTCCATGGCACGATGATTATGAGGAATGATCGTGAAGTTAGTTGACTCCCTTGAGGAGGGATTTTCTTGTGAGGGTTAAGGTATTTCCCTTGTTGGTGTTTTCCTTCGAGTTATGCGACAGCCTTCCCAAGTTTGGATTGTTAAATCCGAGGATTTTCAAGGGATGGCAGGATTTCGGATTGGTTGAGTGTCGCTGACGACACAAGCGTTGAGGATGCAATGGGTTTATTGCATGCCCCTTAAGAAATTTAAACTCTGCGGAGTCTCGGTTGTTATTTATGATCAGAACGTGATTCTTGGAACATCCGGAGGTGGACATCTTGTGAGATGTCTTTTGTTTGAATTTGTGGCCGTGAGTTGCCCAAATTAAGTTGCAATGAGGCGACTACTCCTTCGATGGAGGAAGTTTGAAAGTGGAAACCAGGTTTGGTATGTGTACACCGTGGTTGTACTAGTGTTTCCTTCGTAACGATGTATGTTAGACATCGTAAGTCATAGTAAAATATCATTGGATGATATCTACGATAGAATCAAGAGCGATTCGAATCCTTGCAGTTTCAGTTGACTAACTGCTTTTGGACTGTTAGCGTTGAGTTGTGCTGACGCTCTTTGACGTTATGATGGATCTGGAAGTCTATTCCACTCCAGAGTTTGACACGAGGTCAACGTTCTTACGGTTGAGGTGTCATCGGGACGTGTTCGTACTGTTGTATTAGAACGAAGGATGACTGTCTGATCTACAGTCGTAAGTATCAGTTGTTTCGCAGTCATGAGGGACTGACTTTTGGGATGACCCGCATCGAGGTACGTTTTACCTCTTGGGTGTTATGTTGGTTTTGGTATGTCGCTCTGTTTCAGAGATTAGATGAGAGGTAAGTATCCTCGCGTTTATTAATACGATTCTGATATGGTCAGGAATCGAGGTTATGGCTTCATGTTGTTGTGTAGCCTGGGTGTTACGTGATACACCAGTGCTAATTTCGAGGACGAAATTCTTTTAGTGGGGGATATTGTGATGACCAGGGATTATAGGTGTTAATCCCGGAGTGTTAATAATCCCTAAAGTGGTTTTACGTGGCGATTTGGGATTTAATCGAGGTGTTGGGCCTTCTGGGCTCGTTTATTTGGGTAGTTGGGATCGTTGGATCCAGAGGTTGAGATTGTATTCACATTACGGTGTAAAACCTAAGAGTTGGGTTTTTAATGTGTCTCGGGATCTCGGGTGCTGGGTGAGCACCGGTAGGGGATTTTGGAGTTAGAGAGAGAGTTTTTGAAAACAGATGATTTTTAAGGAATCATGATGTATTTGTGGGGCTATTAATTTTTCGGGGTATTTTTGCTATAAATAGCAGTTGAACCCAAAATTTGTCATAAATTTCCATTTCAGCCCCAATTCCTCCCCCTCTCTCTCCCGCGTACGATTCCCGTCACCCCCTGCACCCCCGCCGTTTCAGGCGCTCCGCCAGCCGCCGTCCGGCCGCCGATCGGCGCGTGCGACCTACCGCCGGCTTCGTCTCGACGAGGCGCTTCTTTCCCCTCTGCCAATTGAAGATTTCGTCGCGTCTTGGAGTCGAATTTGGCTGGAATACGTCGATCCCCAAAAGTTAGGGTTCATCGGATTTCGTCCGATTTTGCTTCCGATTTTCGTTGGGTAACCTCCCTACCCCCTTGTTCGTCTTTTTCATGTATTTCCATGCCTTTATTGTTTCGAATTTCCCCAATTTCGTAGGGTTTAATTTTCGAATTTTGGGGGTTTTTGGCATGGGTGTTGTTTCTTGCAATTGATCGATTATTGCATGTTTTAAGAGTATTATGATGCTTGATTGAGATCGAATTGAAAAGCTTTGGTTCGAATTTGAAGGATTTTAAGGGTTTGAATTTAAGGGCTTGTTTGGATTCGAAATTATGGGGGTTGAGTTCGAAAATGGGGAGTTTTTGTCAAGGGATGTTGATTCTTGCTTGGATAGCTTAATTGACATTTTAGATGAGTTATGGTATTTAATTGGGTTCGAAATTGTGAGATTGAGGTTCGATTTTTGTAGGGCATTCTTGAACAAATTTCGATTGTCTCATTTATTCCTTCCCTGCATGTACCCTGCCCCGGGTCTTTTAAGAGGATAATTGTCGTGTATTGACAATGTTGTGAGGGATATGGGTGTGATTGAGCATAGGTTACATGTTCGTAAATAATGGTGAATTGTTTATCGTGTTAGCACATCATTCCTCGGGGCATGGAACTCGAGCAAGGCTTGGCTCGGACTTCGGAGATTTAAGGTACGTGCGACGTACGAGCATTACTATATATATGTGAAATGCATAAGGTGTTTTGATTGCATTGAATGTTTTGCGTATGGTTATATATACATGTTGATATAGCCAAGGAATGACCCAAATCTTGATATCGCCGCTTGTAGCGTGCGTGACACTAGAGTAGGATGACTCTTGCATGATATATGGGGTACTGGGTTTATATGACTATATTATGAGACATTTGAGATGTCTAGGTTTGTAGAATCATGCATTCTTCGTAAGACATTTGAGATGTCTAGGTTCGTAGAATCATGTATTCATTATGAGACATTTGAGATGTCTAGGTTCATAGACTCATGTTTTCATTATAAGACATATGAGATGTCTAAGTATAATGGAAAGCAAGGTTATGAAATCCATATTAGATATTGATATATCTATTTTTGCATGTATATGAACTTGGAATCATTCATTCTTGGTATTTGAGAATCAGGCATGCGATATGTAAATCAATGTGTTGATTTACTGATTTATGAGATTTGATGAGTTTGATGTTGTGAGAACAGGGACAGTACACGGAATCCCGGATGAGGATGTTGCCATCCAGGGAGTATCATTTAAATTCATTAGTATTTACTTGTGTTGTAAATTATGAATTTCATTATTATGATTATGGGATTTTGTGTATTGGTATGCTCACCCCGTTGGGGGCTGTCTCTGTTGGGACAGGTGGACAGGTACATCGATGGCTATGGAGCTGAGCTCGAGCTGTTGATTTGAGGTACTCCCAGGATCGTGGTACCAGGGCTTGATGGAGCACGGTATCGTATAGAGTACCTATATATACACCTGAGGATTTATACATATTCATATTCATGATGCTCGCATGTGAGCACGATTATACTTGTATATGGATTGTATATAAAGGCATGAGCCTTTCTCTCTTTCATTTAAGGTTGCATGCAATTAGGTTGAATTGCTAGAATGATATGAGAGTCATTGGTGTATTATGTGGGTGTTGGAACCCACTTTTGTTGACGTATGTGTGGTGTCTTCCCTGGCTGGGAATCTACTTGTATTACTGCTTTCTGTTGAGTATTATGTGTTCCCTGGCCGGGAATTTTGTTATGTGTTGTACTCTGTTTTGGGATAGCTCTATTTATGGGGAGACTCTGCCCAAATTTTTGTAAAAGTTTACAAATGTGAAAAGTGGTACCAAGGGGTTGGTAAAGGGCAAACATATGAGTCTTTTATTGACAGGCAATGATTAAGTATCATCAGAGCTTCCCGATTGACATTTTATAGAAAGCATGTACCACACATAGTGGTTAATACACTAATCAAGGTTTTAAGGGCTTGGGGTCCTTACAGATATGCAGTCCATCAATACGACAGACCACACGACGGGGAACAAAGCCTACTCGCGGGTTCAAATTGCTCACTCGAATCTCACGCACGCACTACATCACGGGAAGCATCGAATCGTTCGCAACATCGGGGAGGGACGGATGCCTCTTTCCAAGACTCGTGCGCACATAAGGTATCTCGCATGCTCCTCGAACCCACTCGTTTGGCCTCGTCCCCCGATATGCAGTCCATCAATACGACAGACCACGACGGGGAACAAAGCCTACTCGCAGGTTCAAATTGCTCACTCGAATCTCACGCATGCACTACATCACGGGAAGCATCGAATCGTTCGCAACATCGGGGAGGGATGGATGCCTCTTTCCAAGACTCGTGCGCACATAAGGTATCTCGCATGCTCCTCGAACCCACTCGTTTGGCCTCGTCCCCCGATATGCAGTCCGTCAATACGACAGACCACGACGGGGAACAAAGCCTACTCGCGGGTTCAAATTGCTCACTCGAATCTCACGCATGCACTACATCACGGGAAGCATCGAATCGTTCGCAACATCGGGGAGGGACGGATGCCTCTTTCCAAGACTCATGCGCACATAAGGTATCTCGCATGCTCCTCGAACCCACTCGTTTGGCCTCGTCCCCCGATATGCGGTCCGTCAATACGACAGACGCCGTGTTACTTGTCAACTGCTATGAGATAGCTAGAGACCACGACGGGGAACAAAGCCTACTCGCAGGTTCAAATTGCTCACTCGAATCTCACGCATGCACTACATCACGGGAAGCATCGAATCGTTCACAACATCGGGGAGGGACGGATGCCTCCTTCCAAGACTCGTGCGCACATAAGGTATCTCGCATGCTCCTCGAACCCACTCGTTTGGCCTCGTCCCCCGATATGCAGTCCGTCAATACGACAGACCACGACGGGGAACAAAGCCTACTCGCGGGTTCAAATTGCTCACTCGAATCTCACGCATGCACTACATCACGGGAAGCATCGAATCGTTCGCAACATCGGGGAGGGACGGATGCCTCTTTCCAAGACTCATGCGCACATAAGGTATCTCGCATGCTCCTCGAACCCACTCGTTTGGCCTCGTCCCCCGATATGCGGTCCGTCAATACGACAGACGCCGTGTTACTTGTCAACTGCTATGAGATAGCTAGAGACCACGACGGGGAACAAAGCCTACTCGCAGGTTCAAATTGCTCACTCGAATCTCACGCATGCACTACATCATGGGAAGCATCGAATCGTTCGCAACATCGGGGAGGGACGGATGCCTCTTTCCAAGACTCCTACGCACATAAGATATCTCGCATGCTCCTCGAACCCACTCGTTTGGCCTCGTCCCCCGATATGCAGTCCGTCAATACAACAGACCACGACGGGGAACAAAGCCTACTCGCGGGTTCAAATTGCTCACTCGAATCTCACGCATGCACTACATCACGGGAAGCATCGAATCGTTCGCAACATCGGTGAGGGACGGATGCCTCTTTCCAAGACTCGTGCGCACATAAGGTATCTCGCATGCTCCTCGAACCCACTCGTTTGGCCTCGTCCCCCGATATGCAGTCCGTCAATACGACAGACCACGACGGGGAACAAAGCCTACTCGCGGGTTCAAATTGCTCACTCGAATCTCACGCATGCACTACATCATCACGGGAAGCATCGAATCGTTCGCAACATCGGGGAGGGACGGATGCCTATTTCCAAGACTCGTGCGCACATAAGGTATCTCGCATGCTCCTCGAACCAACTCGTTTGGCCTCGTCCCCCGATATGCAGTCCGTCAATACGACAGACCACGACGGGGAACAAAGCCTACTCGCGGGTTCAAATTGCTCACTCGAATCTCATGCATGCACTACATCACGGGAAGCATCGAATCGTTCGCAACATCGGGGAGGGACGGATGCCTCTTTCCAAGACTCATGCGCACATAAGGTATCTCGCATGCTCCTCGAACCCACTCGTTTGGCCTCGTCCCCCGATATGCGGTCCGTCATTACGACAGACGCCGTGTTACTTGTCAACTGCTATGAGATAGCTAGAGACCACGACGGGGAACAAAGCCTACTCGCGGGTTCAAATTGCTCACTCGAATCTCACGCATGCACTACATCACGGGAAGAAGCATCGAATCATTCGCAACATCGGGGAGGGGTGCATGCCTCTTTTCAAGACTCGTACGCACGTTAGATATCTCGCAAGCACCTCGAACCCACTAGCCCGGCTTCGTTCCCCGATATAATATCCTTCAATCCGACCCACCGCGATGGGAAACAAAGCCTACAAACAGGTTCAAATAGCTCACGCGACATCACAGGCAGCAAGCCCACGACAAGATCTCGAAAAGAGGCACGGGGTGGTCTCAACGGCCAGCCCACCGGCCGGCCGCCGGCCGCCGGCCGGAGTCCGGTGGCGGCGGGCGGCCGCCGGGGGGGTTGGGCAAGTGGTTGGTCGAGAGTGGGGGGCCATGGATGGCACGCCCCCCGGCACCCGACCCGACCCCTTGCACAAACACCCTCCCCCCTTATAATACTTTAGGAAAAGTTTTCCCAAGTGCCAGCAGTAGACATTGGAAAGGCTGAGGAAACATAATAAAATTTTTCTTTTTTCCATGATTTTTTTTTTCATCCCAAAGACAAAAGCAACACCATACATCGATTTTTATGGATGAAAGCTAGTAGGGAAAAAATTTTGGCTCGGGAAAACTATCACATTTCCCCCCCATGTGCGCAACGTTCCGCACGCACCCGCAACGCTTGCCCACAAGTCCGGCCACTTGGTGCGCCGTTGGTGGCCTCATGTTTCTTGTCAACATGGAGTCTTTGGCAACATCGGAGGGACGCATGCCTCTTTTCAAGACTCGTGCGCACATTAGATATCTCGCAAGCACCTCGAACCCACTAGCCCGGCTTCGTTCCCCGATATAATATCCTTCAATCCGACCCACCGCGATGGGAAACAAAGCCTACAAACAGGTTCAAATAGCTCACGCGACATCACAGGCAGCAAGCCCACGACAAGATCTCGAAAAGAGGCACGGGGTGGTCTCAACGGCCGCCCGCCGGCCGGCCGCCGGCCGCCGGCCGGAGTCCGGTGGCGGCGGGCGGCCGCCGGGGGGGTTGGGCAAGTGGTTGGTCGAGAGTGGGGGGCCATGGATGGCACGCCCCCCGGCACCCGACCCGACCCCTTGCACAAACACCCTCCCCCCTTATAATACTTTAGGAAAAGTTTTCCCAAGTGCCAGCAGTAGACATTGGAAAGGCTGAGGAAACATAATAAAATTTTTCTTTTTTCCATGATTTTTTTTTTCATCCCAAAGACAAAAGCAACACCATACATCGATTTTTATGGATGAAAGCTAGTAGGGAAAAAATTTTGGCTCGGGAAAACTATCACATTTCCCCCCCATGTGCGCAACGTTCCGCACGCACCCGCAACGCTTGCCCACAAGTCCGGCCACTTGGTGCGCCGTTGGTGGCCTCATGTTTCTTGTCAACATGGAGTCTTTGGCAACATCGGAGGGACGCATGCCTCTTTTCAAGACTCGTGCGCACATTAGATATCTCGCAAGCACCTCGAACCCACTAGCCCGGCTTCGATCCCCGATATAATTTCCTTCAACCCGACCAACCGCGACGGGAAACGAAGCCTACAAACAGGTTCAAATAGCTCACTCGACATCACGGGCAGCAAGCCCACGACAAGATCTCGAAAAGAGGCACGGGGTGGTCTCGACGGTCGCCCACCGGCCGGCCGCCGGCCGCCGGCCGGAGTCCGGTGGCGGCGGGCGGCCGCCGGGGGGGTTGGGCACGAGGTTGGTCGAGAGTGGGGGGCCATGGATGGCACGCCCCCCGGCACCCGACCCGACCCCTTGCACAAACACCCTCCCCCCTTATAATACTTTAGGAAAAGTTTTCCCAAGTGCCAGCAGTAGACATTGGAAAGGCTGAGGAAACATAATAAAATTTTTCTTTTTTCCATGATTTTTTTTTCCATCCCAAACGCAAACCCAACACCATAAGTCCATTATTATCGATGAAAACTAGTTGGGAAAAAATTTTGGCTCGGGAAAACTATCACATTTCCTCACCATGTGCGCTACGTTCCGCACGCACCCGCAACTCATGCCCACACGCGGCCACTTGGTGCACCATCGGTGGCCCGAAAATTTTTCATCCCAAATGCAAATCCAACACCTTACATCGACTATTAATGATGAAAATAGGCAGGGAAAAAATTTTGGCACGGGAAAACTATCACATTTCCCCACCATGTGCGCTACGTTCCGCAACTCATGCCCACACGTGCCGCCACTTGGTGGCCTGAAATTTTTTCATCACAAACTCAAATACAACACCATAAATCAACTATTATGGATGAAAATAGGCAGGGAAAAAATTTTGGCACGGGAAAACTATCACATTTCCCCACCATGTGCGCTACGTTCCGCAACTCATGCCCACACGTGCCGCCACATGGTGGCCTGAAATTTTTTCATCACAAACTCAAATCCAACACCATACATCAACTATTATGGATCAAAATAGGCAGGGAAAAGATTTTGGCACGGGAAAACTATCACATTTCCCCACCATGTGCGCTACGTTCCGCAACTCATGCCCACACGTGCCGCCACTTGGTGGCCTGAAATTTTTTCATCACAAACTCAAATACAACACCATAAATCAACTATTATGGATGAAAATAGGCAGGGAAAAAATTTTGGCACGGGAAAACTATCACATTTCCCCACCATGTGCGCTACGTTGCGCAACTCATGCCCACACGTGCCGCCACATGGTGGCCTGAAATTTTTTCATCACAAACTCAAATCCAACACCATACATCAACTATTATGGATCAAAATAGGCAGGTAAAAGATTTTGGCTCGGGAAAACTATCACATTTTCGCACCATGTGCGCTACGTTCCGCATCTCATGCCCGCACGTCCCGCCACTTGGTGTCCCGAAAATTTTCGATCCCAAATCCAAATCCAACGTCATAAGTCGACTATTATGGTTGAAATTTGTTTGGGAAAGAATTTCGGCTCGGGAAAACTATCACGTTTCCACGCCATGTGCGCTACGTTCCGCACGCACCCGCAGCTCATGCCCACACATCCGGCCACGTGCACCATTGGTGGCCCGAAAGTTTGCCTTCCAACACAATCAATCATCCTGTTTTTCACCGATATGCGCTATTTTGCCGCGCATGATTGCACCGATTTTCACCACACCACGTGCCACGTGCTAAGTGCCAAGTGCCATATTTAATTAAATATAAATATATATATTTAATTAAATTATAATATGTATTATCGCACCACCATCGAGGATGATCGCCGGGCGATCGGGGAACGAGGCCTACTTTCGGGTTCAAATTGCTTATTCGAAACTCACGCATGCACGACATCAAGGGCAGCAAGCCCACGACAAGATCTCGAAAAGGGTCACGGGGTGGTCGGGACGGTCGCCGGCCGGATTCCGGTGGCGGCGGCCGGCCGCCGGGGAGGTTGGGCACGAGGTTGGTCGAGAGTGTGGGGCCATGGATGGCACGCCCCCCGACACCCGACCCGACCCCTTGCACAAACACCCTCCCCCCTTATAATACTTTAGGAAAAGTTTTCCCAAGTGCCAGCAGTAGACATTGGAAAGGCTGAGGAAACATAATAAAATTTTTCTTTTTTCCATGATTTTTTTTCCATCCGAAACGCAAACCCAACACCATAAGTCCATTATTATCGATGAAAACTAGTTGGGAAAAAATTTTGGCTCGGGAAAACTATCACATTTCCCCACCATGTGCGCTACGCTCCGCAC
Organism: Haberlea rhodopensis; assembly: GCA_907163345.1. Taxonomy (NCBI): domain Eukaryota; kingdom Viridiplantae; phylum Streptophyta; class Magnoliopsida; order Lamiales; family Gesneriaceae; genus Haberlea; species Haberlea rhodopensis. The sequence goes on along the minus strand of CAJQUN010000714.1, from coordinate 74,132 downwards.
GCTCCCGCAACTCATGCCCACACGCGGCCACTTGGTGCACCATCGGTGGCCCGAATATTTTCCATCCCAAATGAAAATCCAACACCTTACATCGACTATTAATGATGAAAATAGGCAGGGAAAAAATTTTGGCACGGGAAAACTATCACTTTTCCACACCTTGTGCGCTACGCTCCGCACGCTCCCGCAACTCATGCCCACACGCGGCCACTTGGTGCACCATCGGTGGCCCGAATATTTTCCATCCCAAATGAAAATCCAACGCCATACGTCGACTATTAATGATGAAAATAGGTAGGGAAAAAATTTTGGCACGGGAAAACTATCACTTTTCCACACCTTTTGCGCTGCGTGGCTCGACTCATGCCCACACGTCCCCGATATGTTTTCGTCCTAAATGCAAATCCCACACCTTACATCGACTATTAATGATGAAAATAAGTAGGGAAAAAATTTTGGCACGGGAAAACTATCACATTTCCCCACCTTGTGCGCTACGTTCCGCACGCACCCGCACCTCATGCCCACACGCGGCCACTTGGTGCACCATCGCTGGCCCCAAAATTTTTCCATCCCAAATGCAAATCCAACACCATACATCGATTATTACGGATGAAAATAGGCATGGAATAATTTTTGGCTCGGGAGAAGTATCATATTTCCCCACCATGTGCGCTGCATGGCTCGACTCATGCCCACACGTCCCCGAAATTTTTTCTTCCTGAAAACGAATCCAACACCTTACATCGCCTATTAATGATGAAGAGAGGCATGGAAAAAAATTTGGCACGGGAAAACTATCACATTTCCACACCTTGTGCGCTGTTCCGCACGCACCCGCAACTCATGCCCACACGCGGCCACTTGGTGCACCGTCGGTGGCCCCGAAATGTTTCCATCCCAAATGCAAATCCAACACCATACGTCGACTATTAATGATGAAAATAGGCAGGGAAGAAATTTTGGCTCGGGAGAAGTATCATATTTCACCACCATGTGCGATGCATGGCTCGACTCATGCCCACACGTCCCCGAACCTTTTTCGTCCTAAATGCAAATCCAACACCTTACATCGACTATTAATGATGAAAATAAGCAGGGAACAAATTTTGGCACGGGAAAACTATCACATTTCCCCACCTTGTGCGCTACGTTCCGCAACTCGTGCCCACACGCGGCCACTTGGTGCACCGACGGGGGCACCAAAATTTTTCCATCCCAAATGCAAATCCAACACCATACATCGATTATTACGGACGAAAATAGGCATGGAAAAATTTTTGGCTCGGGAGAAGTATCATATTTCCCCACCATGTGCGCTGCATGGCTCGACTCATGCCCAGACGTCCCCGAATCTTTTCGTCCCAAATGCACATCCAACACCTTACATCGACTATTAATGATGAAAATAGGCACGGAAAAAATTTTGGCACTGGAAAACTATCACATTTCCCCACCTTGTCCGACACGTTCCGCACGCACTCGCAACTCATGCCCACACGCGGCCACTTGGTGCACCATCGGTGGCCCCCAAATATTTCCATCCCAAATGCAAATCCAACACCATACATCGATTATTATGGACTAAAATAGGCATCGGAATTTTTTGGCTCGGGAGAAGTGTCATATTTC
>CAJQUN010000714.1:62500-65000 GCA_907163345.1 Haberlea rhodopensis | reverse complement strand
CCCTGATGAGCCCATGGGAGGGCGAAACCAGTAGGCATCGGAGATGGAATAAGGCTTAACCTCGGAGTTATGGGGATCCGGGGTCGCCGCACGGGTTGTCGTCTGCGCCAAAACTCTGAGCCCGTGACAAATGCGATGTCACGTTCCGTAACTTTCTAGAAGAATCCAACGAATCTGGAGGCTTCCACACGTTCCAGAAGCTTGGAGAATATGTTGGAACACCCCGGAAGCTTCTAGGCCTTACTTGTTATTTCTCTTGTAATGTAGAGTATTCTAGAATACTTCATGCTAGGACATTCTAGAATAATCATTGTTGTAAATAACCTAGAATATTCTGGAGACTCAATCTCCACCGTAGGATAGATTTAATCTTAGCCATTCATTTGGGAGGGAGATTAGTATAAGTAGCCTTGCCCTCCTCATTTGTAAACACCAAGTTTTCTAGCATTCAAGCAATACACTTTCTCTCTCAAGCTTTCTTTCAAAGTTCTTTGCTTCCTTGTGTGGTTTTAGGCTTACTTAGCATCTTAGCGGGTCAAGATCGCTCAAGTGCCGCACGGTGTTTCGGTCTAAAGAATCGACACGTGACAAGTGGTATCAGAGCCACGTTCGAGGCTCAAACTCAAGTCAAAGGAAGCATCAATACTAGCACCATGTCGGAAGTCACTGATCAATCCAACAAGGGCCGAAGGGAAAAATCGAGGGACATTGTGAGTGCCTTCGACGCTCGTCTTGCAAAGTTGGAACTTGCCTTTGCCGATTTCGTGGAGAAGGAGCATGAGGATGAAAGCCAAGAAGGAATTCGTGGGGAATTTCAAGGAGCTCTCAATGCTTTGGCAGGGGTATTCCAAACTAAGAACGACGAGTTGGAAGCCATGATCGGAGCGCTACAAGCCGAGATGAAAGAGCTCAAAGGGGAGCTAGCATCATGTCGAGCAAACATGGGACGTGGAGGGCCCATTGCTCATACACCAGTGAGGGTGGACGTACCAAAACCACAAGCTTATGCGGGAAAGCGAGTGGCTAAGGACATCGACAACTTCTTATGGGGCTTGGAGCAATACTTCGATTGCATGGGTGTCATGGATGACACTACTAAGGTACGAACGGCCGCTTTATACTTAAATGACGTTGCTATGACTTGGTGGAGACGTAGGTGTGATGATACTAGGCGCGGGGGCGCCCTTATTGGAAGTTGGAAGGAGTTCGTGACCGAACTCAAACGTCAATTCTACCCGGAATATGCCGAGGATGAGGCCCGGGCGAAGCTACGTCGCCTTGCTCAAAAGGGAGAAGTAAGGGACTATTGCCGAGAGTTCCAAGAACTCTTACTGGAGGTACCCGAAATGAGTGATAAGGATGCCTTGTTCACATTCATGGATGGCTTAAAGAACTGGGCCAAACTAGAGTTGCAACGCCGTGGAGTGCAGACATTGTCTCAAGCCATTGCCGTAGCCGAATCACTCATTGAATTCAAGAAAGCCGACACCCCCAAGCCAAACAAAGGAGGGGGATATAAAGGCAAGGAGCACGCAAACAAGGAGGACCACTCACATAAGAAACCATTCTTCAACGGAAAGGCACCCGAGAAGAAATATGACAGAGCCAACATCTCTTGTTTCTTATGCGACGGACCTCATTGGGCAAGGGAATGCCCAAAACGTTCCAAACTTTCCGCCTTGATTAGAGAAGAGGAGGAACAAGACCAGGAGACCGCACAACTTGGAGCCCTTCGCCGTCTCAACACCATGAAGAATGAGGTGTTTGGGCAGCCTAAAGGGATGATGTTCGTAGAAGCGCAGATCGCGGGACATAAGATCAATGCTCTTCTTGACACCGGTGCCTCCGAGATATTCATCACCCAAGAAGTGGCCACAAAACTCAATCTTCGCCCATATAAGGATGGCGGATTTCTTAAGACGGTGAACTCTAAAGAAGTTCCGGTCATGGGCACGGTTCATAATACACAACTTAGCATCGGAGCATGGCAAGGTAAGGCCAATCTTTCTGTTGTTCCCATGGATGATTATGAGATGGTGATTGGCATATCTTTCTTGGATCATATATTTGCCATGATTGTCCCTTTTTCCAACTCTTTATGCATCTTGGATCCAAGGCACCCATGTGTTGTGCCCATCAAAAGAGAAGTTGGTCCGGCAACCAAACTCTTATCAGCTATGCAACTCTCAAAGGGGTTGCAAAAGAATGAGATCACATTTGTTGCCGCCTTAAAGACAATTGAGGAGGGACAAACAGGCATCCCGATCCCAAAGGAGATCCGAGACGTGTTGGGGTACTTCAAAGATATTATGCCCAATGAGCTACCAAAGAGACTTCCACCTCAAAGGGAAGTGGATCATGCAATCGAGCTTGTCTCAGGTGCTCCACCACCATCTAGAGCACCATATCGAATGTCTCCTCCCGAGCTTGAGGAGATGCGCAAACAGCTAAAAGAACTCTTGGACGCGGGCTTCATACGTCCATCCAAGTCACCCTATGG
>CAJQUN010000714.1:50000-57500 GCA_907163345.1 Haberlea rhodopensis | reverse complement strand
AGGTTCAAATTGCTCACTCGAATCTCACGCATGCACTACATCACGGGAAGCATCGAATCGTTCGCAACATCGGGGAGGGACGGATGCCTCTTTCCAAGACTCGTGCGCACATAAGGTATCTCGCATGCTCCTCGAACCCACTCGTTTGGCCTCGTCCCCCGATATGCAGTCCGTCAATACGACAGACCACGACGGGGAACAAAGCCTACTCGCGGGTTCAAATTGCTCACTCGAATCTCACGCATGCACTACATCACGGGAAGCATCGAATCGTTCACAACATCGGGGAGGGACGGATGCCTCTTTCCAAGACTCATGCGCACATAAGGTATCTCGCATGCTCCTCGAACCCACTCGTTTGGCCTCGTCCCCCGATATGCGGTCCGTCAATACGACAGACGCCGTGTTACTTGTCAACTGCTATGAGATAGCTAGAGACCACGACGGGGAACAAAGCCTACTCGCAGGTTCAAATTGCTCACTCGAATCTCACGCATGCACTACATCACGGGAAGCATCGAATCGTTCACAACATCGGGGAGGGACGGATGCCTCCTTCCAAGACTCGTGCGCACATAAGGTATCTCACATGCTCCTCGAACCCACTCGTTTGGCCTCGTCCCCCGATATGCAGTCCGTCAATACGACAGACCACGACGGGGAACAAAGCCTACTCGCGGGTTCAAATTGCTCACTCGAATCTCACGCATGCACTACATCACGGGAAGCATCGAATCGTTCGCAACATCGGGGAGGGACGGATGCCTCTTTCCAAGACTCATGCGCACATAAGGTATCTCGCATGCTCCTCGAACCCACTCGTTTGGCCTCGTCCCCCGATATGCGGTCCGTCAATACGACAGACGCCGTGTTACTTGTCAACTGCTATGAGATAGCTAGAGACCACGACGGGGAACAAAGCCTACTCGCAGGTTCAAATTGCTCACTCGAATCTCACGCATGCACTACATCATGGGAAGCATCGAATCGTTCGCAACATCGGGGAGGGACGGATGCCTCTTTCCAAGACTCCTACGCACATAAGATATCTCGCATGCTCCTCGAACCCACTCGTTTGGCCTCGTCCCCCGATATGCAGTCCGTCAATACAACAGACCACGACGGGGAACAAAGCCTACTCGCGGGTTCAAATTGCTCACTCGAATCTCACGCATGCACTACATCACGGGAAGCATCGAATCGTTCGCAACATCGGTGAGGGACGGATGCCTCTTTCCAAGACTCGTGCGCACATAAGGTATCTCGCATGCTCCTCGAACCCACTCGTTTGGCCTCGTCCCCCGATATGCAGTCCGTCAATACGACAGACCACGACGGGGAACAAAGCCTACTCGCGGGTTCAAATTGCTCACTCGAATCTCACGCATGCACTACATCATCACGGGAAGCATCGAATCGTTCGCAACATCGGGGAGGGACGGATGCCTATTTCCAAGACTCGTGCGCACATAAGGTATCTCGCATGCTCCTCGAACCCACTCGTTTGGCCTCGTCCCCCGATATGCAGTCCGTCAATACGACAGACCACGACGGGGAACAAAGCCTACTCGCGGGTTCAAATTGCTCACTCGAATCTCATGCATGCACTACATCACGGGAAGCATCGAATCGTTCGCAACATCGGGGAGGGACGGATGCCTCTTTCCAAGACTCATGCGCACATAAGGTATCTCGCATGCTCCTCGAACCCACTCGTTTGGCCTCGTCCCCCGATATGCGGTCCGTCATTACGACAGACGCCGTGTTACTTGTCAACTGCTATGAGATAGCTAGAGACCACGACGGGGAACAAAGCCTACTCGCGGGTTCAAATTGCTCACTCGAATCTCACGCATGCACTACATCACGGGAAGAAGCATCGAATCATTCGCAACATCGGGGAGGGGTGCATGCCTCTTTTCAAGACTCGTACGCACGTTAGATATCTCGCAAGCACCTCGAACCCACTAGCCCGGCTTCGTTCCCCGATATAATATCCTTCAATCCGACCCACCGCGATGGGAAACAAAGCCTACAAACAGGTTCAAATAGCTCACGCGACATCACAGGCAGCAAGCCCACGACAAGATCTCGAAAAGAGGCACGGGGTGGTCTCAACGGCCGCCCACCGGCCGGCCGCCGGCCGCCGGCCGGAGTCCGGTGGCGGCGGGCGGCCGCCGGGGGGGTTGGGCAAGTGGTTGGTCGAGAGTGGGGGGCCATGGATGGCACGCCCCCCGGCACCCGACCCGACCCCTTGCACAAACACCCTCCCCCCTTATAATACTTTAGGAAAAGTTTTCCCAAGTGCCAGCAGTAGACATTGGAAAGGCTGAGGAAACATAATAAAATTTTTCTTTTTTCCATGATTTTTTTTTTCATCCCAAAGACAAAAGCAACACCATACATCGATTTTTATGGATGAAAGCTAGTAGGGAAAAAATTTTGGCTCGGGAAAACTATCACATTTCCCCCCCATGTGCGCAACGTTCCGCACGCACCCGCAACGCTTGCCCACAAGTCCGGCCACTTGGTGCGCCGTTGGTGGCCTCATGTTTCTTGTCAACATGGAGTCTTTGGCAACATCGGAGGGACGCATGCCTCTTTTCAAGACTCGTGCGCACATTAGATATCTCGCAAGCACCTCGAACCCACTAGCCCGGCTTCGTTCCCCGATATAATATCCTTCAATCCGACCCACCGCGATGGGAAACAAAGCCTACAAACAGGTTCAAATAGCTCACGCGACATCACAGGCAGCAAGCCCACGACAAGATCTCGAAAAGAGGCACGGGGTGGTCTCAACGGCCGCCCGCCGGCCGGCCGCCGGCCGCCGGCCGGAGTCCGGTGGCGGCGGGCGGCCGCCGGGGGGGTTGGGCAAGTGGTTGGTCGAGAGTGGGGGGCCATGGATGGCACGCCCCCCGGCACCCGACCCGACCCCTTGCACAAACACCCTCCCCCCTTATAATACTTTAGGAAAAGTTTTCCCAAGTGCCAGCAGTAGACATTGGAAAGGCTGAGGAAACATAATAAAATTTTTCTTTTTTCCATGATTTTTTTTTTCATCCCAAAGACAAAAGCAACACCATACATCGATTTTTATGGATGAAAGCTAGTAGGGAAAAAATTTTGGCTCGGGAAAACTATCACATTTCCCCCCCATGTGCGCAACGTTCCGCACGCACCCGCAACGCTTGCCCACAAGTCCGGCCACTTGGTGCGCCGTTGGTGGCCTCATGTTTCTTGTCAACATGGAGTCTTTGGCAACATCGGAGGGACGCATGCCTCTTTTCAAGACTCGTGCGCACATTAGATATCTCGCAAGCACCTCGAACCCACTAGCCCGGCTTCGATCCCCGATATAATTTCCTTCAACCCGACCAACCGCGACGGGAAACGAAGCCTACAAACAGGTTCAAATAGCTCACTCGACATCACGGGCAGCAAGCCCACGACAAGATCTCGAAAAGAGGCACGGGGTGGTCTCGACGGTCGCCCACCGGCCGGCCGCCGGCCGCCGGCCGGAGTCCGGTGGCGGCGGGCGGCCGCCGGGGGGGTTGGGCACGAGGTTGGTCGAGAGTGGGGGGCCATGGATGGCACGCCCCCCGGCACCCGACCCGACCCCTTGCACAAACACCCTCCCCCCTTATAATACTTTAGGAAAAGTTTTCCCAAGTGCCAGCAGTAGACATTGGAAAGGGCTGAGGAAACATAATAAAATTTTTCTTTTTTCCATGATTTTTTTTTCCATCCCAAACGCAAACCCAACACCATAAGTCCATTATTATCGATGAAAACTAGTTGGGAAAAAATTTTGGCTCGGGAAAACTATCACATTTCCTCACCATGTGCGCTACGTTCCGCACGCACCCGCAACTCATGCCCACACGCGGCCACTTGGTGCACCATCGGTGGCCCGAAAATTTTTCATCCCAAATGCAAATCCAACACCTTACATCGACTATTAATGATGAAAATAGGCAGGGAAAAAATTTTGGCACGGGAAAACTATCACATTTCCCCACCATGTGCGCTACGTTCCGCAACTCATGCCCACACGTGCCGCCACTTGGTGGCCTGAAATTTTTTCATCACAAACTCAAATACAACACCATAAATCAACTATTATGGATGAAAATAGGCAGGGAAAAAATTTTGGCACGGGAAAACTATCACATTTCCCCACCATGTGCGCTACGTTCCGCAACTCATGCCCACACGTGCCGCCACATGGTGGCCTGAAATTTTTTCATCACAAACTCAAATCCAACACCATACATCAACTATTATGGATCAAAATAGGCAGGGAAAAGATTTTGGCACGGGAAAACTATCACATTTCCCCACCATGTGCGCTACGTTCCGCAACTCATGCCCACACGTGCCGCCACTTGGTGGCCTGAAATTTTTTCATCACAAACTCAAATACAACACCATAAATCAACTATTATGGATGAAAATAGGCAGGGAAAAAATTTTGGCACGGGAAAACTATCACATTTCCCCACCATGTGCGCTACGTTGCGCAACTCATGCCCACACGTGCCGCCACATGGTGGCCTGAAATTTTTTCATCACAAACTCAAATCCAACACCATACATCAACTATTATGGATCAAAATAGGCAGGTAAAAGATTTTGGCTCGGGAAAACTATCACATTTTCGCACCATGTGCGCTACGTTCCGCATCTCATGCCCGCACGTCCCGCCACTTGGTGTCCCGAAAATTTTCGATCCCAAATCCAAATCCAACGTCATAAGTCGACTATTATGGTTGAAATTTGTTTGGGAAAGAATTTCGGCTCGGGAAAACTATCACGTTTCCACGCCATGTGCGCTACGTTCCGCACGCACCCGCAGCTCATGCCCACACATCCGGCCACGTGCACCATTGGTGGCCCGAAAGTTTGCCTTCCAACACAATCAATCATCCTGTTTTTCACCGATATGCGCTATTTTGCCGCGCATGATTGCACCGATTTTCACCACACCACGTGCCACGTGCCAAGTGCCAAGTGCCATATTTAATTAAATATAAATATATATATTTAATTAAATTATAATATGTATTATCGCACCACCATCGAGGATGATCGCCGGGCGATCGGGGAACGAGGCCTACTTTCGGGTTCAAATTGCTTATTCGAAACTCACGCATGCACGACATCAAGGGCAGCAAGCCCACGACAAGATCTCGAAAAGGGTCACGGGGTGGTCGGGACGGTCGCCGGCCGGATTCCGGTGGCGGCGGCCGGCCGCCGGGGAGGTTGGGCACGAGGTTGGTCGAGAGTGTGGGGCCATGGATGGCACGCCCCCCGACACCCGACCCGACCCCTTGCACAAACACCCTCCCCCCTTATAATACTTTAGGAAAAGTTTTCCCAAGTGCCAGCAGTAGACATTGGAAAGGCTGAGGAAACATAATAAAATTTTTCTTTTTTCCATGATTTTTTTTCCATCCCAAACGCAAACCCAACACCATAAGTCCATTATTATCGATGAAAACTAGTTGGGAAAAAATTTTGGCTCGGGAAAACTATCACATTTCCCCACCATGTGCGCTACGCTCCGCACGCTCCCGCAACTCATGCCCACACGCGGCCACTTGGTGCACCATCGGTGGCCCGAATATTTTCCATCCCAAATGAAAATCCAACACCTTACATCGACTATTAATGATGAAAATAGGCAGGGAAAAAATTTTGGCACGGGAAAACTATCACTTTTCCACACCTTGTGCGCTACGCTCCGCACGCTCCCGCAACTCATGCCCACACGCGGCCACTTGGTGCACCATCGGTGGCCCGAATATTTTCCATCCCAAATGAAAATCCAACGCCATACGTCGACTATTAATGATGAAAATAGGTAGGGAAAAAATTTTGGCACGGGAAAACTATCACTTTTCCACACCTTTTGCGCTGCGTGGCTCGACTCATGCCCACACGTCCCCGATATGTTTTCGTCCTAAATGCAAATCCCACACCTTACATCGACTATTAATGATGAAAATAAGTAGGGAAAAAATTTTGGCACGGGAAAACTATCACATTTCCCCACCTTGTGCGCTACGTTCCGCACGCACCCGCACCTCATGCCCACACGCGGCCACTTGGTGCACCATCGCTGGCCCCAAAATTTTTCCATCCCAAATGCAAATCCAACACCATACATCGATTATTACGGATGAAAATAGGCATGGAATAATTTTTGGCTCGGGAGAAGTATCATATTTCCCCACCATGTGCGCTGCATGGCTCGACTCATGCCCACACGTCCCCGAAATTTTTTCTTCCTGAAAACGAATCCAACACCTTACATCGCCTATTAATGATGAAGAGAGGCATGGAAAAAAATTTGGCACGGGAAAACTATCACATTTCCACACCTTGTGCGCTGTTCCGCACGCACCCGCAACTCATGCCCACACGCGGCCACTTGGTGCACCGTCGGTGGCCCCGAAATGTTTCCATCCCAAATGCAAATCCAACACCATACGTCGACTATTAATGATGAAAATAGGCAGGGAAGAAATTTTGGCTCGGGAGAAGTATCATATTTCACCACCATGTGCGATGCATGGCTCGACTCATGCCCACACGTCCCCGAACCTTTTTCGTCCTAAATGCAAATCCAACACCTTACATCGACTATTAATGATGAAAATAAGCAGGGAACAAATTTTGGCACGGGAAAACTATCACATTTCCCCACCTTGTGCGCTACGTTCCGCAACTCGTGCCCACACGCGGCCACTTGGTGCACCGACGGGGGCACCAAAATTTTTCCATCCCAAATGCAAATCCAACACCATACATCGATTATTACGGACGAAAATAGGCATGGAAAAATTTTTGGCTCGGGAGAAGTATCATATTTCCCCACCATGTGCGCTGCATGGCTCGACTCATGCCCAGACGTCCCCGAATCTTTTCGTCCCAAATGCACATCCAACACCTTACATCGACTATTAATGATGAAAATAGGCACGGAAAAAATTTTGGCACTGGAAAACTATCACATTTCCCCACCTTGTCCGACACGTTCCGCACGCACTCGCAACTCATGCCCACACGCGGCCACTTGGTGCACCATCGGTGGCCCCCAAATATTTCCATCCCAAATGCAAATCCAACACCATACATCGATTATTATGGACTAAAATAGGCATCGGAATTTTTTTGGCTCGGGAGAAGTGTCATATTTCCCCACCATGTGCGCTGCATGGCTCGACTCATGCCCACACGTCCCCGAAATATTTTCGTCACAAATGCACATCCAACACCTTGCATCGACTATTAATGATGAAAATAGGCAGGGAAAAAAATTTGGCACGGGAAAACTATCACATTTCCCCACCTTGTGCGCTACGTTCCTCACGCACCCGCAACTCATGCCCACAGGCGGCCACTTGGTGCACCATCGGTGGCCCCCGAATTTTTCCGCCCCAAATGCAAATCCAACACCATACATCGATTATTACGGATGAAAATAGGCATGGA
>CAJQUN010000714.1:25000-40000 GCA_907163345.1 Haberlea rhodopensis | reverse complement strand
AAGACTCGTGCGCACATAAGGTATCTCGCATGCTCCTCGAACCCACTCGTTTGGCCTCGTCCCCCGATATGCAGTCCGTCAATACGACAGACCACGACGGGGAACAAAGCCTACTCGCGGGTTCAAATTGCTCACTCGAATCTCACGCATGCACTACATCACGGGAAGCATCGAATCGTTCGCAACATCGGGGAGGGACGGATGCCTCTTTCCAAGACTCATGCGCACATAAGGTATCTCGCATGCTCCTCGAACCCACTCGTTTGGCCTCGTCCCCCGATATGCGGTCCGTCAATACGACAGACGCCGTGTTACTTGTCAACTGCTATGAGATAGCTAGAGACCACGACGGGGAACAAAGCCTACTCGCAGGTTCAAATTGCTCACTCGAATCTCACGCATGCACTACATCACGGGAAGCATCGAATCGTTCACAACATCGGGGAGGGACGGATGCCTCCTTCCAAGACTCGTGCGCACATAAGGTATCTCGCATGCTCCTCGAACCCACTCGTTTGGCCTCGTCCCCCGATATGCAGTCCGTCAATACGACAGACCACGACGGGGAACAAAGCCTACTCGCGGGTTCAAATTGCTCACTCGAATCTCACGCATGCACTACATCACGGGAAGCATCGAATCGTTCGCAACATCGGGGAGGGACGGATGCCTCTTTCCAAGACTCATGCGCACATAAGGTATCTCGCATGCTCCTCGAACCCACTCGTTTGGCCTCGTCCCCCGATATGCGGTCCGTCAATACGACAGACGCCGTGTTACTTGTCAACTGCTATGAGATAGCTAGAGACCACGACGGGGAACAAAGCCTACTCGCAGGTTCAAATTGCTCACTCGAATCTCACGCATGCACTACATCATGGGAAGCATCGAATCGTTCGCAACATCGGGGAGGGACGGATGCCTCTTTCCAAGACTCCTACGCACATAAGATATCTCGCATGCTCCTCGAACCCACTCGTTTGGCCTCGTCCCCCGATATGCAGTCCGTCAATACAACAGACCACGACGGGGAACAAAGCCTACTCGCGGGTTCAAATTGCTCACTCGAATCTCACGCATGCACTACATCACGGGAAGCATCGAATCGTTCGCAACATCGGTGAGGGACGGATGCCTCTTTCCAAGACTCGTGCGCACATAAGGTATCTCGCATGCTCCTCGAACCCACTCGTTTGGCCTCGTCCCCCGATATGCAGTCCGTCAATACGACAGACCACGACGGGGAACAAAGCCTACTCGCGGGTTCAAATTGCTCACTCGAATCTCACGCATGCACTACATCATCACGGGAAGCATCGAATCGTTCGCAACATCGGGGAGGGACGGATGCCTATTTCCAAGACTCGTGCGCACATAAGGTATCTCGCATGCTCCTCGAACCAACTCGTTTGGCCTCGTCCCCCGATATGCAGTCCGTCAATACGACAGACCACGACGGGGAACAAAGCCTACTCGCGGGTTCAAATTGCTCACTCGAATCTCATGCATGCACTACATCACGGGAAGCATCGAATCGTTCGCAACATCGGGGAGGGACGGATGCCTCTTTCCAAGACTCATGCGCACATAAGGTATCTCGCATGCTCCTCGAACCCACTCGTTTGGCCTCGTCCCCCGATATGCGGTCCGTCATTACGACAGACGCCGTGTTACTTGTCAACTGCTATGAGATAGCTAGAGACCACGACGGGGAACAAAGCCTACTCGCGGGTTCAAATTGCTCACTCGAATCTCACGCATGCACTACATCACGGGAAGAAGCATCGAATCATTCGCAACATCGGGGAGGGGTGCATGCCTCTTTTCAAGACTCGTACGCACGTTAGATATCTCGCAAGCACCTCGAACCCACTAGCCCGGCTTCGTTCCCCGATATAATATCCTTCAATCCGACCCACCGCGATGGGAAACAAAGCCTACAAACAGGTTCAAATAGCTCACGCGACATCACAGGCAGCAAGCCCACGACAAGATCTCGAAAAGAGGCACGGGGTGGTCTCAACGGCCGCCCACCGGCCGGCCGCCGGCCGCCGGCCGGAGTCCGGTGGCGGCGGGCGGCCGCCGGGGGGGTTGGGCAAGTGGTTGGTCGAGAGTGGGGGGCCATGGATGGCACGCCCCCCGGCACCCGACCCGACCCCTTGCACAAACACCCTCCCCCCTTATAATACTTTAGGAAAAGTTTTCCCAAGTGCCAGCAGTAGACATTGGAAAGGCTGAGGAAACATAATAAAATTTTTCTTTTTTCCATGATTTTTTTTTTCATCCCAAAGACAAAAGCAACACCATACATCGATTTTTATGGATGAAAGCTAGTAGGGAAAAAATTTTGGCTCGGGAAAACTATCACATTTCCCCCCCATGTGCGCAACGTTCCGCACGCACCCGCAACGCTTGCCCACAAGTCCGGCCACTTGGTGCGCCGTTGGTGGCCTCATGTTTCTTGTCAACATGGAGTCTTTGGCAACATCGGAGGGACGCATGCCTCTTTTCAAGACTCGTGCGCACATTAGATATCTCGCAAGCACCTCGAACCCACTAGCCCGGCTTCGTTCCCCGATATAATATCCTTCAATCCGACCCACCGCGATGGGAAACAAAGCCTACAAACAGGTTCAAATAGCTCACGCGACATCACAGGCAGCAAGCCCACGACAAGATCTCGAAAAGAGGCACGGGGTGGTCTCAACGGCCGCCCGCCGGCCGGCCGCCGGCCGCCCGCCGGAGTCCGGTGGCGGCGGGCGGCCGCCGGGGGGGTTGGGCAAGTGGTTGGTCGAGAGTGGGGGGCCATGGATGGCACGCCCCCCGGCACCCGACCCGACCCCTTGCACAAACACCCTCCCCCCTTATAATACTTTAGGAAAAGTTTTCCCAAGTGCCAGCAGTAGACATTGGAAAGGCTGAGGAAACATAATAAAATTTTTCTTTTTTCCATGATTTTTTTTTTCATCCCAAAGACAAAAGCAACACCATACATCGATTTTTATGGATGAAAGCTAGTAGGGAAAAAATTTTGGCTCGGGAAAACTATCACATTTCCCCCCCATGTGCGCAACGTTCCGCACGCACCCGCAACGCTTGCCCACAAGTCCGGCCACTTGGTGCGCCGTTGGTGGCCTCATGTTTCTTGTCAACATGGAGTCTTTGGCAACATCGGAGGGACGCATGCCTCTTTTCAAGACTCGTGCGCACATTAGATATCTCGCAAGCACCTCGAACCCACTAGCCCGGCTTCGATCCCCGATATAATTTCCTTCAACCCGACCAACCGCGACGGGAAACGAAGCCTACAAACAGGTTCAAATAGCTCACTCGACATCACGGGCAGCAAGCCCACGACAAGATCTCGAAAAGAGGCACGGGGTGGTCTCGACGGTCGCCCACCGGCCGGCCGCCGGCCGCCGGCCGGAGTCCGGTGGCGGCGGGCGGCCGCCGGGGGGGTTGGGCACGAGGTTGGTCGAGAGTGGGGGGCCATGGATGGCACGCCCCCCGGCACCCGACCCGACCCCTTGCACAAACACCCTCCCCCCTTATAATACTTTAGGAAAAGTTTTCCCAAGTGCCAGCAGTAGACATTGGAAAGGCTGAGGAAACATAATAAAATTTTTCTTTTTTCCATGATTTTTTTTTCCATCCCAAACGCAAACCCAACACCATAAGTCCATTATTATCGATGTAAACTAGTTGGGAAAAAATTTTGGCTCGGGAAAACTATCACATTTCCTCACCATGTGCGCTACGTTCCGCACGCACCCGCAACTCATGCCCACACGCGGCCACTTGGTGCACCATCGGTGGCCCGAAAATTTTTCATCCCAAATGCAAATCCAACACCTTACATCGACTATTAATGATGAAAATAGGCAGGGAAAAAATTTTGGCACGGGAAAACTATCACATTTCCCCACCATGTGCGCTACGTTCCGCAACTCATGCCCACACGTGCCGCCACTTGGTGGCCTGAAATTTTTTCATCACAAACTCAAATACAACACCATAAATCAACTATTATGGATGAAAATAGGCAGGGAAAAAATTTTGGCACGGGAAAACTATCACATTTCCCCACCATGTGCGCTACGTTCCGCAACTCATGCCCACACGTGCCGCCACATGGTGGCCTGAAAGTTTTTCATCACAAACTCAAATCCAACACCATACATCAACTATTATGGATCAAAATAGGCAGGGAAAAGATTTTGGCACGGGAAAACTATCACATTTCCCCACCATGTGCGCTACGTTCCGCAACTCATGCCCACACGTGCCGCCACTTGGTGGCCTGAAATTTTTTCATCACAAACTCAAATACAACACCATAAATCAACTATTATGGATGAAAATAGGCAGGGAAAAAATTTTGGCACGGGAAAACTATCACATTTCCCCACCATGTGCGCTACGTTGCGCAACTCATGCCCACACGTGCCGCCACATGGTGGCCTGAAATTTTTTCATCACAAACTCAAATCCAACACCATACATCAACTATTATGGATCAAAATAGGCAGGTAAAAGATTTTGGCTCGGGAAAACTATCACATTTTCGCACCATGTGCGCTACGTTCCGCATCTCATGCCCGCACGTCCCGCCACTTGGTGTCCCGAAAATTTTCGATCCCAAATCCAAATCCAACGTCATAAGTCGACTATTATGGTTGAAATTTGTTTGGGAAAGAATTTCGGCTCGGGAAAACTATCACGTTTCCACGCCATGTGCGCTACGTTCCGCACGCACCCGCAGCTCATGCCCACACATCCGGCCACGTGCACCATTGGTGGCCCGAAAGTTTGCCTTCCAACACAATCAATCATCCTGTTTTTCACCGATATGCGCTATTTTGCCGCGCATGATTGCACCGATTTTCACCACACCACGTGCCACGTGCTAAGTGCCAAGTGCCATATTTAATTAAATATAAATATATATATTTAATTAAATTATAATATGTATTATCGCACCACCATCGAGGATGATCGCCGGGCGATCGGGGAACGAGGCCTACTTTCGGGTTCAAATTGCTTATTCGAAACTCACGCATGCACGACATCAAGGGCAGCAAGCCCACGACAAGATCTCGAAAAGGGTCACGGGGTGGTCGGGACGGTCGCCGGCCGGATTCCGGTGGCGGCGGCCGGCCGCCGGGGAGGTTGGGCACGAGGTTGGTCGAGAGTGTGGGGCCATGGATGGCACGCCCCCCGACACCCGACCCGACCCCTTGCACAAACACCCTCCCCCCTTATAATACTTTAGGAAAAGTTTTCCCAAGTGCCAGCAGTAGACATTGGAAAGGCTGAGGAAACATAATAAAATTTTTCTTTTTTCCATGATTTTTTTTCCATCCCAAACGCAAACCCAACACCATAAGTCCATTATTATCGATGAAAACTAGTTGGGAAAAAATTTTGGCTCGGGAAAACTATCACATTTCCCCACCATGTGCGCTACGCTCCGCACGCTCCCGCAACTCATGCCCACACGCGGCCACTTGGTGCACCATCGGTGGCCCGAATATTTTCCATCCCAAATGAAAATCCAACACCTTACATCGACTATTAATGATGAAAATAGGCAGGGAAAAAATTTTGGCACGGGAAAACTATCACTTTTCCACACCTTGTGCGCTACGCTCCGCACGCTCCCGCAACTCATGCCCACACGCGGCCACTTGGTGCACCATCGGTGGCCCGAATATTTTCCATCCCAAATGAAAATCCAACGCCATACGTCGACTATTAATGATGAAAATAGGTAGGGAAAAAATTTTGGCACGGGAAAACTATCACTTTTCCACACCTTTTGCGCTGCGTGGCTCGACTCATGCCCACACGTCCCCGATATGTTTTCGTCCTAAATGCAAATCCCACACCTTACATCGACTATTAATGATGAAAATAAGTAGGGAAAAAATTTTGGCACGGGAAAACTATCACATTTCCCCACCTTGTGCGCTACGTTCCGCACGCACCCGCACCTCATGCCCACACGCGGCCACTTGGTGCACCATCGCTGGCCCCAAAATTTTTCCATCCCAAATGCAAATCCAACACCATACATCGATTATTACGGATGAAAATAGGCATGGAATAATTTTTGGCTCGGGAGAAGTATCATATTTCCCCACCATGTGCGCTGCATGGCTCGACTCATGCCCACACGTCCCAGAAATTTTTTCTTCCTGAAAACGAATCCAACACCTTACATCGCCTATTAATGATGAAGAGAGGCATGGAAAAAAATTTGGCACGGGAAAACTATCACATTTCCACACCTTGTGCGCTGTTCCGCACGCACCCGCAACTCATGCCCACACGCGGCCACTTGGTGCACCGTCGGTGGCCCCGAAATGTTTCCATCCCAAATGCAAATCCAACACCATACGTCGACTATTAATGATGAAAATAGGCAGGGAAGAAATTTTGGCTCGGGAGAAGTATCATATTTCACCACCATGTGCGATGCATGGCTCGACTCATGCCCACACGTCCCCGAACCTTTTTCGTCCTAAATGCAAATCCAACACCTTACATCGACTATTAATGATGAAAATAAGCAGGGAACAAATTTTGGCACGGGAAAACTATCACATTTCCCCACCTTGTGCGCTACGTTCCGCAACTCGTGCCCACACGCGGCCACTTGGTGCACCGACGGGGGCACCAAAATTTTTCCATCCCAAATGCAAATCCAACACCATACATCGATTATTACGGACGAAAATAGGCATGGAAAAATTTTTGGCTCGGGAGAAGTATCATATTTCCCCACCATGTGCGCTGCATGGCTCGACTCATGCCCAGACGTCCCCGAATCTTTTCGTCCCAAATGCACATCCAACACCTTACATCGACTATTAATGATGAAAATAGGCACGGAAAAAATTTTGGCACTGGAAAACTATCACATTTCCCCACCTTGTCCGACACGTTCCGCACGCACTCGCAACTCATGCCCACACGCGGCCACTTGGTGCACCATCGGTGGCCCCCAAATATTTCCATCCCAAATGCAAATCCAACACCATACATCGATTATTATGGACTAAAATAGGCATCGGAATTTTTTTGGCTCGGGAGAAGTGTCATATTTCCCCACCATGTGCGCTGCATGGCTCGACTCATGCCCACACGTCCCCGAAATATTTTCGTCACAAATGCACATCCAACACCTTGCATCGACTATTAATGATGAAAATAGGCAGGGAAAAAAATTTGGCACGGGAAAACTATCACATTTCCCCACCTTGTGCGCTACGTTCCTCACGCACCCGCAACTCATGCCCACAGGCGGCCACTTGGTGCACCATCGGTGGCCCCCGAATTTTTCCGCCCCAAATGCAAATCCAACACCATACATCGATTATTACGGATGAAAATAGGCATGGAAAAATTTTTGGCTCGGGAGAAGTATCATATTTCCCCACCATGTGCGCTGCATGGCTCGACTCATGCCCACACGTGCCCGAAATCTTTTCATCACAAATGCAAATACAACACCTTACATCGACTATTAATGATGAAAATAGGCAGGGAAAAAATTTTGGCACGGGAAAACTATCACATTTCCCCACCTTGTGCGCTACGTTCCGCAACTCATGCCCACACGCGGCCACTTGGTGCACCATCGGTGGCCCCGAAATTTTTCCATCCCAAATGCAAATCCAACACCATACATCGATTATTACGGATGAAAATAGGCATGGAAAAAGTTTTGGCTCGGGAAAAGTATCATATTTCCCCACCATGTGCGTTGCATGCCTCGACTCGCTGCCCACACGTCCCTGAAATGTTTTCATCACAAATGCAGATCCAACACCTTACATCGACTATTAATGATGAAAATAGGCTGGGAAAAAATTTTGGCTCGGGGAAAACTATCACATTTCCCCACCATGTGCGCTACGTTCCGCACGCACCCGCAACTCATGCCCACACGCGGCCACTTGGTGCACCATCGGTGGCCCCCAACATTTTCCATCCCAATGAATTATTTATGCATGATAAAAAATCTTGGCTCGGGTAAAAGTATCATATATCCCCACCATGTGCGACCGCAACTGTAAGGGCCCCAAGCCCTTAAAACCTTGATTAGTGTATTAACCACTATGTGTGGTACATGCTTTCTATAAAATGTCAATCGGGAAGCTCTGATGATACTTAATCATTGCCTGTCAATAAAAGACTCATATGTTTGCCCTTTACCAACCCCTTGGTGCCACTTTTCACATTGTAAACTTTTACAAAAATTTGGGCAGAGTCTCCCCATAAATAGAGCTATCCCAAAACAGAGTACAACACATAACAAAATTCCCGGCCAGGGAACACATAATACTCAACAGAAAGCAGTAATACAAGTAGATTCCCAGCCAGGGAAGACACCACACATATGTCAACAAAAGTGGGTTCCAACACCCACATAATACACCAATGACTCTCATATCATTCTAGCAATTCAACCTAATTGCATGCAACCTTAAATGAAAGAGAGAAAGGCTCATGCCTTTATATACAATCCATATACAAGTATAATCGTGCTCACATGCGAGCATCATGAATATGAATATGTATAAATCCTCAGGTGTATATATAGGTACTCTATACGATACCGTGCTCCATCAAGCCCTGGTACCACGATCCTGGGAGTACCTCAAATCAACAGCTCGAGCTCAGCTCCATAGCCATCGATGTACCTGTCCACCTGTCCCAACAGAGACAGCCCCCAACGGGGTGAGCATACCAATACACAAAATCCCATAATCATAATAATGAAATTCATAATTTACAACAAAGGTAAATGCTAATGAATTTAAATGATACTCCCTGGATGGCAACATCCTCATCCGGGATTCCGTGTACTGTCCCTGTTCTCACAACATCAAACTCATCAAATCTCATAAATCAGTAAATCAACACATTGATTTACACATCGCATGCCTGATCCTCGAATATCAACATATAGTGATTACAAATTCATTAAACATGCAATTACAGATATCACAATATCTAATACTGATTTCACAACCTTGCTATCAATCACAGATAGCTCAAATGCCTTAGCATTTATTTTACCATTCCTTCATTATACTTAGACATCTCAAGTGTCTTATAATGAATACATGAGTCTACAAACCTAGACATCTCAAATGTCTCATAATGAATACATGATTCTACGAACCTAGACATCTCAAATGTCTTACGAAGAATACATGATTTTACAAACCTAGACATCTCAAATGTCTCATAATATAGTCATATAAACCCAGTACCCCATATATCATACAAGAGTCATCCTACTCTAGTGTCACGCACGCTACAAGCGGCGATATCAAGATTTGGGTCATTCCTTGGCTATATCAACATATATGTATAACCATACGCAAAACATTCAATGCAATCAAAAACACCTTATGCATTTCACATATATATAGTAATGCTCGTACGTCGCACGTACCTTAAATCTCCGAAGTCCGAGCCAAGCCTTGCTCGAGTTCCATGCCCCGAGGAATGATGTGCTAACACGATAAACAATTCACCATTATTTACGAACATGTAACCTATGCTCAAGCACACCCATATCCCTCACAACATTGTCAATACACGACAATTATCCTCTTAAAAGACCCGGGGCAGGGTACATGCAGGGAAGGAATAAATGAGACAATCGAAATTTGTTCAAGAATGCCCTACAAAAATCGAACCTCAATCTCACAATAACGAACCCAATAAAATACCATAATTCATCTAAAATGTCAATTAAGCTATCCAAGCAAGAATCAACATCCCTTGACAAAAACTCCCCATTTTCGAACTCAACCCCCATAATTTCGAATCCAAACAAGCCCTTAAATTCAAACCTTTAAAATCCTTCAAATTCGAACCAAAGCTTCTCAATTCAATCTCAATCAAGCATCATAATACTCTTAAAACATGCAATAATCGATCAATTGCACGAAATAATACCCCTGCCAAAAACCCCCAAAAATCGAAATCAAACCCTACAATTTTCGAAAATAATTTCGAACCAAAACCACCGAATTTAGTAGGGAATAACATGAGAGGGATGCAAAAGGGGTAAGGGAGGCTATCCAAACGAAATCGGAAGCAAAATCAAACGAAAATCGAAGAACCCTAGAAATTGGGGATCGACGCTTACCAGCAAAATTCGACTTCCACACGCGACGAAACCTCGAATTGATGGAGGGGAAAGAAGCGCCTCGTCGAGACGAAGACGGCGGTAGGTCGCACGCGCCGATCGGCGGCCGGACGGCGGCTGGCGCACCGCTTGAAGCGGCGGGGGTCCTGTAGCAGACGGGAATCGCGTTCGGAGAGGGAGAAGAAATTTGGGGCTTAAATGATTTTTGATTTTAAAATCTCGGGTTCATTTGGTATTTATAGCAAAAATACCCCGAAAAATTAATAGCCCCACAAATACATCATGATTCCTTAAAAATCATCTGTTTTCAAAAACTCTCTCTCTAACTCCAAAACCCTCTACCGGTGCTCACACAGCACCCGAGATTCCGAGACACATCAAAAACCCAACTCTTAGGTTTTACACCGTAATGTGAATACAATCTCAACCTCTGGATCCAACGATCCCAACTGCCCAAATAAACGAGCCCAGAAGGCCCAACACCTCGATTAAACTCCAAATCGCCACGTAAAACCACTTTAGGGATTATTAATACTCCGGGATTAACACCTATAATCCCTGGTCATCACAATATCCCCCACTAAAAGAATTTCGTCCTCGAAATTAGCACTGGTGTATCACGTAACACCCAGGCTGCACAACAACATGAAGCCATAACATCGATTCCTGACCATATCAGAATCGTCTTAATAAACGCGAGGATACTTACCTCTCATCTAACTCTGAAACAGAGCGACATACCAAAACCAACATAACACCCAAGAGGTAAAACGTACCTCGATGCGGGTCATCCCAAAAGTCAGCCTCTCATGACTGCAAATCAACTGATACTTACGACTGTAGATCAGACAGTCATCCTTCGATCTAATACAACAGTACGAACACATCCTGAATGACACCTCAACCGTAAGAACGTTGACCTCGTGTCAAACTCTGGAGTGGAGTAGACTTCCAAATCCATCATAACGTCGAAGAGCGTCAGCACAACTCAACGCTAACAGTCCAAAAGCAGTTAGTCAACTGAAACTGCAAGGATTCGAATCGCTCTTGATTCTATCGTAGATATCATCCAATGATATTTTACCAAGACTCACGATGTCTAACATACATCGTTACGAGGGAAACACTAGTACAACTACGGTGTACACATACCAAACCTGGTTTCCACTTTCAACTTCCTCCATCGAAGGAGTAGTCGCCTCATTGCAACTTAATTTGGGCAACTCACGGCCACAAATTTAAAACGAAAGACATCTCGCAAGATGTCCACTTACGGATGTTCCAAGAATCACGTCCTGATCATAAATAACAACCGAGACTCCGCAGAGTTTAAAATTCTTAAGGGGCATGCAATAAACCCATTGCATCCTCAACGCTTGTGTCGTCAGCGACACTCAACCAATCCGAAATCCTGCCATCCCTTGAAAATCCTCGGATTTAACAATCCAAACTTGGGAAGGCTGTCGCATAACTCGAAGGAAAACACCAATAAGGGAAATACCTTAACCCTCACAAGAAAATCCCTCCTCAAGGGAGTCAACTAACTTCACGATCATTCCTCATAATCATCGTGCCATGGAGATTCCCAATCTCAAGGTGTTCCATATCTCTCATCAGAGATTTAACCATCCAAAAATAGCATAACTCTATGCTTAACAGAGAGGAAATCAATAACTGGCATCCGTATACTCACCGGTATACCTGCCTAAGCACTGATGTCGCATGCATACTCAATGCACTCGGCTCGGGTATCTACCACATATCCCTAAGCCCCAAACACAACCGTCAATTCTGAGTCATTCCTTACTCAGTGGAGGATGAAAATCGACGATTAACAATACACGGTGTGATTCCCAAAATCAACACCACTTGCACCAACTTACCGAATCTTTCAAGATTCCCAAATAGGTATAATACTACCTCCTTCCTCGCAAGGGAAATGCCATCGAACTCGAGATCCACAAGTCTCGAACCATCGTTCGGAAAAACTGGATACAATTACACCCATTGTATCCCAATACACGGGTTCCTTTAGATTGAGTCAATAACAACCTGATGACTCTCTTGTTGGTACTCCAACATCCTGAGCTGTCCCAGACAAGTCTCCAAGATTAAACATAAACGTATACACGTTTCAGCGAGGCACGAACAACCTTAACCTCAATGACATGGTGACTACTAGAGTCCACCACAATCCTCATCGTATCACCTTACGATTTGCCAAACTTGGTTCCAACGAGCAGTGTAACGGCTCTAGCAAGCCCATCATGGTGCTACACACACGCGGCAGACAACCTAGTCTCTGCCTCTTTAGGTTTACCTCAAACCTACCAATAAGACGGACGTTTCCACATGGTATAACATACTATGGGAGGAAAACTCAATAGAGTAATGGGTCTTTATCCAACATTCCTCAATGCCGATACACCCTGGACAACCCAATGTCCCTATGTACTTAACATAACCTGATCCTACTCCCTTAGGACCCATCCTACACCCTCAAGGGTGGTGTGACCATGTCCACCACATGTCACATCGACAGAAAGCGAGTACTTTCCTCCATGATTACTCCTGTCGTCAAATCACATGGCCAAAAGCCATTCCAACGAGCATACCTCAAGGGTATCACCACTCGTAAAATGATCCCCCAATCGTAAGCTGCGGTACAATCACATGTACAGCGCATCCATCCATTCCTCGAGCAACCCGCTCGGTATAAGGGTCACGTCCATCGGTGTCGCACACACCACCTTGTGCTCGGTACTGGCACCCAAGGCATACCACTGAATACGTATACTCAACGCATCGATCATCGTAACGATGATGCATGTCTAATAAGACATCTCCTACACCATCGTCATCGTCATCCCGTGACGACACATGCCAACTCATGGCATCTAAAACATTGCCCACTAGTGACGATACATGTACATCAGCGTATGTCATCCACTAACATGCTAGTAAAATAGGCATAATAAAACATGTATATCAATGCATGCCAGCTACAATAAAGCTAATAAAATAGCAATATCTCATACCTCATCGCTAGTGATATAGCGTCATACCTGTCTCCGTCGCTCAATAATAGTGCGTAATCAGCACCCATCGCTCGAAGGCGGCAAAATCCTGTGCTGAGTACATAGCGGCAAAATCCCTCGCTATAGAATCGACGGCATGACACCTCGTCATATAATAAGTGGCATGAAACCTCGCTATACACCTGAGTATGAATCATCGTCCACATAGTAGCGGAAAGAGGCATCGCTATCAATACACCTGGCGGAATGAACCATCGCCAATAGATATAGCGGAATGAACCATCGCTATAAATACTCCTGGCGGAATGAACCATCGCCAATCAATATAGCGGAAAGAACCATCGCTATCAATACACCTGGCGGAATGAACCATCGCCAATAGATATAGCGGAATGAACCATCGCTATAAATACTCCTGGCGGAATGAACCATCGCCAATCAATATAGCGGAATGAACCATCGCTATCAATACACCTGGCGGAATGAACCATCGCCAATAGATATAGCGGAATGAACCATCGCTATCAATATACCTGGCGGAATGAACCATCGCCAATAGATATAGCGGAATGAACCATCGCTATCAATATACCTGGCGGAATGAACCATCGCCAATAAATATAGCGGAATGAACCGTCGCTATAAACCGTGTCCTCATAGAGAAATGAATATAAATCGACACAGCGGGACACATCACCGCTATCATCCGTGTCATCACATAGGAATGAATCATCATCCTAACAAGCGGCATCTCATCCTCGCTTCTTCATACAAGCGGTATCTCATCCTCGCTTCGTATGGCATACCCCGCCTCCATGTGCAAGCGAGCATCCCTGCCCGCTCCACATTTTTAGCGGTACAAGCATAAGCTTCTTCATACAAGCGGTATATCATCCTCGCTTCGTATGGAATACCCCGCCTCCATGTGCAAGCGAGCATCCCCGCCCGCTCCACATTTTTAGCGGTCAAGCATAAGTATAAAAATTCTCACTGTCATAAGCAGGACTCCTGGAATGTATAATCATCATTCCTTTTTATACTCCATATTTCCTGTAACCTGCAACCATCAGGGTTAACAACAATAGCCATATACGCTATGCATCCACATTCAATTCATAATAAAAACACATTATGAGAATGTATGGTTTCACAAATAAATGTCATGATATCCTTCTTTAAATCCTTATTTCATCCTGAGCCCTTATCATTAGTACATTTTAATGCTTCTTGCTACTCCAGGAAAGCGGAATTCTTCCTCGCTTCCACTGGACTTTAGCGTTGCTACTCCATGTAAGCGGAACTCTTCATCGCTTCCAATGGACTTTAGCGTTGCTACTCCATATAAGCGGGACTCTTCATCGCTTCATATGGACTTTAGCATAAGCCATTAAAATCCTTACTAAGATAACTTTGACTCAAGACATGCATATGCAAAAACAATGCACAATAACATATATCATAACCTCAATGCACCACTTTGCATTCATCATGTGTCAACAAGACAACGTAAAATACATGTTACCTCGGAAATATCCCTTTATCTGATTTTCTTAAAACCAGCTTCCTTGGCACATAACACACGGAGTGCCAGACATCCCCATAAATGTCATCCTATCGTGTTCCACACGATTCCTGCAACCACAATGGTTAGCAATACCACTTTTCATATCATAAGAGCACATAAACAATGTGTTATGTCATACAACATTAATGCCATCATGCATAAATATGTGCTATCAATAACTTCCTAGGCCCTTAACAGCCCCAATGAGCAACCACTGCTCTGATACC
>CAJQUN010000714.1:7500-15000 GCA_907163345.1 Haberlea rhodopensis | reverse complement strand
ACAAAGCCTACTCGCGGGTTCAAATTGCTACACTCGAATCTCACGCACGCACTACATCACGGGAAGCATCGAATCGTTCGCAACATCGGGGAGGGACGGATGCCTCTTTCCAAGACTCGTGCGCACATAAGGTATCTCGCATGCTCCTCGAACCCACTCGTTTGGCCTCGTCCCCCGATATGCAGTCCATCAATACGACAGACCACGACGGGGAACAAAGCCTACTCGCAGGTTCAAATTGCTCACTCGAATCTCACGCATGCACTACATCACGGGAAGCATCGAATCGTTCGCAACATCGGGGAGGGACGGATGCCTCTTTCCAAGACTCGTGCGCACATAAGGTATCTCGCATGCTCCTCGAACCCACTCGTTTGGCCTCGTCCCCCGATATGCAGTCCGTCAATACGACAGACCACGACGGGGAACAAAGCCTACTCGCGGGTTCAAATTGCTCACTCGAATCTCACGCATGCACTACATCACGGGAAGCATCGAATCGTTCGCAACATCGGGGAGGGACGGATGCCTCTTTCCAAGACTCATGCGCACATAAGGTATCTCGCATGCTCCTCGAACCCACTCGTTTGGCCTCGTCCCCCGATATGCGGTCCGTCAATACGACAGACGCCGTGTTACTTGTCAACTGCTATGAGATAGCTAGAGACCACGACGGGGAACAAAGCCTACTCGCAGGTTCAAATTGCTCACTCGAATCTCACGCATGCACTACATCACGGGAAGCATCGAATCGTTCACAACATCGGGGAGGGACGGATGCCTCCTTCCAAGACTCGTGCGCACATAAGGTATCTCGCATGCTCCTCGAACCCACTCGTTTGGCCTCGTCCCCCGATATGCAGTCCGTCAATACGACAGACCACGACGGGGAACAAAGCCTACTCGCGGGTTCAAATTGCTCACTCGAATCTCACGCATGCACTACATCACGGGAAGCATCGAATCGTTCGCAACATCGGGGAGGGACGGATGCCTCTTTCCAAGACTCATGCGCACATAAGGTATCTCGCATGCTCCTCGAACCCACTCGTTTGGCCTCGTCCCCCGATATGCGGTCCGTCAATACGACAGACGCCGTGTTACTTGTCAACTGCTATGAGATAGCTAGAGACCACGACGGGGAACAAAGCCTACTCGCAGGTTCAAATTGCTCACTCGAATCTCACGCATGCACTACATCATGGGAAGCATCGAATCGTTCGCAACATCGGGGAGGGACGGATGCCTCTTTCCAAGACTCCTACGCACATAAGATATCTCGCATGCTCCTCGAACCCACTCGTTTGGCCTCGTCCCCCGATATGCAGTCCGTCAATACAACAGACCACGACGGGGAACAAAGCCTACTCGCGGGTTCAAATTGCTCACTCGAATCTCACGCATGCACTACATCACGGGAAGCATCGAATCGTTCGCAACATCGGTGAGGGACGGATGCCTCTTTCCAAGACTCGTGCGCACATAAGGTATCTCGCATGCTCCTCGAACCCACTCGTTTGGCCTCGTCCCCCGATATGCAGTCCGTCAATACGACAGACCACGACGGGGAACAAAGCCTACTCGCGGGTTCAAATTGCTCACTCGAATCTCACGCATGCACTACATCATCACGGGAAGCATCGAATCGTTCGCAACATCGGGGAGGGACGGATGCCTATTTCCAAGACTCGTGCGCACATAAGGTATCTCGCATGCTCCTCGAACCAACTCGTTTGGCCTCGTCCCCCGATATGCAGTCCGTCAATACGACAGACCACGACGGGGAACAAAGCCTACTCGCGGGTTCAAATTGCTCACTCGAATCTCATGCATGCACTACATCACGGGAAGCATCGAATCGTTCGCAACATCGGGGAGGGACGGATGCCTCTTTCCAAGACTCATGCGCACATAAGGTATCTCGCATGCTCCTCGAACCCACTCGTTTGGCCTCGTCCCCCGATATGCGGTCCGTCATTACGACAGACGCCGTGTTACTTGTCAACTGCTATGAGATAGCTAGAGACCACGACGGGGAACAAAGCCTACTCGCGGGTTCAAATTGCTCACTCGAATCTCACGCATGCACTACATCACGGGAAGAAGCATCGAATCATTCGCAACATCGGGGAGGGGTGCATGCCTCTTTTCAAGACTCGTACGCACGTTAGATATCTCGCAAGCACCTCGAACCCACTAGCCCGGCTTCGTTCCCCGATATAATATCCTTCAATCCGACCCACCGCGATGGGAAACAAAGCCTACAAACAGGTTCAAATAGCTCACGCGACATCACAGGCAGCAAGCCCACGACAAGATCTCGAAAAGAGGCACGGGGTGGTCTCAACGGCCGCCCACCGGCCGGCCGCCGGCCGCCGGCCGGAGTCCGGTGGCGGCGGGCGGCCGCCGGGGGGGTTGGGCAAGTGGTTGGTCGAGAGTGGGGGGCCATGGATGGCACGCCCCCCGGCACCCGACCCGACCCCTTGCACAAACACCCTCCCCCCTTATAATACTTTAGGAAAAGTTTTCCCAAGTGCCAGCAGTAGACATTGGAAAGGCTGAGGAAACATAATAAAATTTTTCTTTTTTCCATGATTTTTTTTTTCATCCCAAAGACAAAAGCAACACCATACATCGATTTTTATGGATGAAAGCTAGTAGGGAAAAAATTTTGGCTCGGGAAAACTATCACATTTCCCCCCCATGTGCGCAACGTTCCGCACGCACCCGCAACGCTTGCCCACAAGTCCGGCCACTTGGTGCGCCGTTGGTGGCCTCATGTTTCTTGTCAACATGGAGTCTTTGGCAACATCGGAGGGACGCATGCCTCTTTTCAAGACTCGTGCGCACATTAGATATCTCGCAAGCACCTCGAACCCACTAGCCCGGCTTCGTTCCCCGATATAATATCCTTCAATCCGACCCACCGCGATGGGAAACAAAGCCTACAAACAGGTTCAAATAGCTCACGCGACATCACAGGCAGCAAGCCCACGACAAGATCTCGAAAAGAGGCACGGGGTGGTCTCAACGGCCGCCCGCCGGCCGGCCGCCGGCCGGCCGCCGGAGTCCGGTGGCGGCGGGCGGCCGCCGGGGGGGTTGGGCAAGTGGTTGGTCGAGAGTGGGGGGCCATGGATGGCACGCCCCCCGGCACCCGACCCGACCCCTTGCACAAACACCCTCCCCCCTTATAATACTTTAGGAAAAGTTTTCCCAAGTGCCAGCAGTAGACATTGGAAAGGCTGAGGAAACATAATAAAATTTTTCTTTTTTCCATGATTTTTTTTTTCATCCCAAAGACAAAAGCAACACCATACATCGATTTTTATGGATGAAAGCTAGTAGGGAAAAAATTTTGGCTCGGGAAAACTATCACATTTCCCCCCCATGTGCGCAACGTTCCGCACGCACCCGCAACGCTTGCCCACAAGTCCGGCCACTTGGTGCGCCGTTGGTGGCCTCATGTTTCTTGTCAACATGGAGTCTTTGGCAACATCGGAGGGACGCATGCCTCTTTTCAAGACTCGTGCGCACATTAGATATCTCGCAAGCACCTCGAACCCACTAGCCCGGCTTCGATCCCCGATATAATTTCCTTCAACCCGACCAACCGCGACGGGAAACGAAGCCTACAAACAGGTTCAAATAGCTCACTCGACATCACGGGCAGCAAGCCCACGACAAGATCTCGAAAAGAGGCACGGGGTGGTCTCGACGGTCGCCCACCGGCCGGCCGCCGGCCGCCGGCCGGAGTCCGGTGGCGGCGGGCGGCCGCCGGGGGGGTTGGGCACGAGGTTGGTCGAGAGTGGGGGGCCATGGATGGCACGCCCCCCGGCACCCGACCCGACCCCTTGCACAAACACCCTCCCCCCTTATAATACTTTAGGAAAAGTTTTCCCAAGTGCCAGCAGTAGACATTGGAAAGGCTGAGGAAACATAATAAAATTTTTCTTTTTTCCATGATTTTTTTTTCCATCCCAAACGCAAACCCAACACCATAAGTCCATTATTATCGATGAAAACTAGTTGGGAAAAAATTTTGGCTCGGGAAAACTATCACATTTCCTCACCATGTGCGCTACGTTCCGCACGCACCCGCAACTCATGCCCACACGCGGCCACTTGGTGCACCATCGGTGGCCCGAAAATTTTTCATCCCAAATGCAAATCCAACACCTTACATCGACTATTAATGATGAAAATAGGCAGGGAAAAAATTTTGGCACGGGAAAACTATCACATTTCCCCACCATGTGCGCTACGTTCCGCAACTCATGCCCACACGTGCCGCCACTTGGTGGCCTGAAATTTTTTCATCACAAACTCAAATACAACACCATAAATCAACTATTATGGATGAAAATAGGCAGGGAAAAAATTTTGGCACGGGAAAACTATCACATTTCCCCACCATGTGCGCTACGTTCCGCAACTCATGCCCACACGTGCCGCCACATGGTGGCCTGAAATTTTTTCATCACAAACTCAAATCCAACACCATACATCAACTATTATGGATCAAAATAGGCAGGGAAAAGATTTTGGCACGGGAAAACTATCACATTTCCCCACCATGTGCGCTACGTTCCGCAACTCATGCCCACACGTGCCGCCACTTGGTGGCCTGAAATTTTTTCATCACAAACTCAAATACAACACCATAAATCAACTATTATGGATGAAAATAGGCAGGGAAAAAATTTTGGCACGGGAAAACTATCACATTTCCCCACCATGTGCGCTACGTTGCGCAACTCATGCCCACACGTGCCGCCACATGGTGGCCTGAAATTTTTTCATCACAAACTCAAATCCAACACCATACATCAACTATTATGGATCAAAATAGGCAGGTAAAAGATTTTGGCTCGGGAAAACTATCACATTTTCGCACCATGTGCGCTACGTTCCGCATCTCATGCCCGCACGTCCCGCCACTTGGTGTCCCGAAAATTTTCGATCCCAAATCCAAATCCAACGTCATAAGTCGACTATTATGGTTGAAATTTGTTTGGGAAAGAATTTCGGCTCGGGAAAACTATCACGTTTCCACGCCATGTGCGCTACGTTCCGCACGCACCCGCAGCTCATGCCCACACATCCGGCCACGTGCACCATTGGTGGCCCGAAAGTTTGCCTTCCAACACAATCAATCATCCTGTTTTTCACCGATATGCGCTATTTTGCCGCGCATGATTGCACCGATTTTCACCACACCACGTGCCACGTGCCAAGTGCCAAGTGCCATATTTAATTAAATATAAATATATATATTTAATTAAATTATAATATGTATTATCGCACCACCATCGAGGATGATCGCCGGGCGATCGGGGAACGAGGCCTACTTTCGGGTTCAAATTGCTTATTCGAAACTCACGCATGCACGACATCAAGGGCAGCAAGCCCACGACAAGATCTCGAAAAGGGTCACGGGGTGGTCGGGACGGTCGCCGGCCGGATTCCGGTGGCGGCGGCCGGCCGCCGGGGAGGTTGGGCACGAGGTTGGTCGAGAGTGTGGGGCCATGGATGGCACGCCCCCCGACACCCGACCCGACCCCTTGCACAAACACCCTCCCCCCTTATAATACTTTAGGAAAAGTTTTCCCAAGTGCCAGCAGTAGACATTGGAAAGGCTGAGGAAACATAATAAAATTTTTCTTTTTTCCATGATTTTTTTTCCATCCCAAACGCAAACCCAACACCATAAGTCCATTATTATCGATGAAAACTAGTTGGGAAAAAATTTTGGCTCGGGAAAACTATCACATTTCCCCACCATGTGCGCTACGCTCCGCACGCTCCCGCAACTCATGCCCACACGCGGCCACTTGGTGCACCATCGGTGGCCCGAATATTTTCCATCCCAAATGAAAATCCAACACCTTACATCGACTATTAATGATGAAAATAGGCAGGGAAAAAATTTTGGCACGGGAAAACTATCACTTTTCCACACCTTGTGCGCTACGCTCCGCACGCTCCCGCAACTCATGCCCACACGCGGCCACTTGGTGCACCATCGGTGGCCCGAATATTTTCCATCCCAAATGAAAATCCAACGCCATACGTCGACTATTAATGATGAAAATAGGTAGGGAAAAAATTTTGGCACGGGAAAACTATCACTTTTCCACACCTTTTGCGCTGCGTGGCTCGACTCATGCCCACACGTCCCCGATATGTTTTCGTCCTAAATGCAAATCCCACACCTTACATCGACTATTAATGATGAAAATAAGTAGGGAAAAAATTTTGGCACGGGAAAACTATCACATTTCCCCACCTTGTGCGCTACGTTCCGCACGCACCCGCACCTCATGCCCACACGCGGCCACTTGGTGCACCATCGCTGGCCCCAAAATTTTTCCATCCCAAATGCAAATCCAACACCATACATCGATTATTACGGATGAAAATAGGCATGGAATAATTTTTGGCTCGGGAGAAGTATCATATTTCCCCACCATGTGCGCTGCATGGCTCGACTCATGCCCACACGTCCCAGAAATTTTTTCTTCCTGAAAACGAATCCAACACCTTACATCGCCTATTAATGATGAAGAGAGGCATGGAAAAAAATTTGGCACGGGAAAACTATCACATTTCCACACCTTGTGCGCTGTTCCGCACGCACCCGCAACTCATGCCCACACGCGGCCACTTGGTGCACCGTCGGTGGCCCCGAAATGTTTCCATCCCAAATGCAAATCCAACACCATACGTCGACTATTAATGATGAAAATAGGCAGGGAAGAAATTTTGGCTCGGGAGAAGTATCATATTTCACCACCATGTGCGATGCATGGCTCGACTCATGCCCACACGTCCCCGAACCTTTTTCGTCCTAAATGCAAATCCAACACCTTACATCGACTATTAATGATGAAAATAAGCAGGGAACAAATTTTGGCACGGGAAAACTATCACATTTCCCCACCTTGTGCGCTACGTTCCGCAACTCGTGCCCACACGCGGCCACTTGGTGCACCGACGGGGGCACCAAAATTTTTCCATCCCAAATGCAAATCCAACACCATACATCGATTATTACGGACGAAAATAGGCATGGAAAAATTTTTGGCTCGGGAGAAGTATCATATTTCCCCACCATGTGCGCTGCATGGCTCGACTCATGCCCAGACGTCCCCGAATCTTTTCGTCCCAAATGCACATCCAACACCTTACATCGACTATTAATGATGAAAATAGGCACGGAAAAAATTTTGGCACTGGAAAACTATCACATTTCCCCACCTTGTCCGACACGTTCCGCACGCACTCGCAACTCATGCCCACACGCGGCCACTTGGTGCACCATCGGTGGCCCCCAAATATTTCCATCCCAAATGCAAATCCAACACCATACATCGATTATTATGGACTAAAATAGGCATCGGAATTTTTTTGGCTCGGGAGAAGTGTCATATTTCCCCACCATGTGCGCTGCATGGCTCGACTCATGCCCACACGTCCCCGAAATATTTTCGTCACAAATGC
>CAJQUN010000713.1:0-228712 GCA_907163345.1 Haberlea rhodopensis | reverse complement strand
TTCTTTCCGCCAGATGTATGATAGCGATGGATATTCCGCCTATTGATTGGGATGCGTTCTTTCCGCCGAGGATGATAGCGATGGCTCATTCGATTATATTGATTGGCGATGGTTTCTTTCCGCCAGATGTATGATAGCGATGGCTCATTCCGCTATATTGATTGGCGATGGTTCTTTCCGCCAGATGTATGATAGCGATGCCTCATTCCGCTATATGATTGGCGATGGTTCTTTCTGCCAGATGTATGATAGCGATGCCTCATCCGCTATATTGATTGGCGATGGTTCTTTCCGCCAGATGTATGATAGCGATGGCTCATTCCGCTATATTGATTGGCGATGGTTCTTTCCGCCAGATGTATTGATGACGATGCCTCTTTCCGCTATTATGTGGACGATGATTCATACTCAGGTGTATAGCGAGGTTTCATGCCACCTATTATATGACGAGGTATCATGCGTCGATTCTATAGCGATGGACTGTACCGCTATATATTCAGCACAGGATTTTGGCCGCCTTCGAGCGATGGGTGCTGATTACGTATTATTATGGAGCGACGGAGATAGTATGCCGCTATCTGTTAGCGATGAGGTATGAGATATTGCTATTTTATTAGCATTATTATTGCTGGTATGCGTTGATATGCATGTTTTATTATGACTATTTACTAGCATGATGATGGATGACATATTTGATGTACATGGACCGTCACGAGTTGAACTAGGTTATTTAGATGTCATGTTGACTTGTATCGTCACTAGTTGACGATACCTTAGATGCCATGATGGGCATGTGTCGTCACACGGATGGCGATGACGATAGTGCAGGAGATGTCTTATTAGACATGCATCATCGTTACGATGAACAATGCGTTGAGTATACGTTTTCAGTTGTATGCCTTGGGTGCCAGTGTCGGGCACAAGGAGGCGTGTGCGTCACCGATTGACGTGACCCTTATACCGAGCGGGTTGCTCGAAGAATGGATGGACACGCTGTACATGTGATTGTACCGCAGAAATTGTTTGAGGTAATCATATTTCGAGTGGTGGTACCCTTGAGGTATGCTCGTTGAATGGCTTTTGGCCATGTTTTTGACGACAGGAGTAATCGTGGAGGAATTACTCGCTTTCTATTGATATGACATGTGGTAGACCATGGTCACACCACCCATGAGGGTGTAAGATGGGGTCCTAAGGGAGTAGGATCAGGTTATGTTAAGTACATAGGGACATTGGAGTGTCCAGGGTGTATCGGCATTTAGGATTGTTGGGTAAAGACCCACTACTCTAATTGAGTTTCTTCCCATAGTATGATATACCATGTGGAAACGTCCGTCTTGTTGGTAGGTTTGAGGTAACCTAAAGAGGCAGAGACTAGGTTGTCTGCCGAGTGTGTGTAGCACCATGATGGGCTTGCTAGAGCCGTTATACTGCTCGTTGGAACCAAGTTTGGCAGATCGTAAGGTGATACGAGGTGGATTGTGGTGACTCTGATAGTCACCACGTTATTTGAAGTTGAGGTTGAGTATGCCTCACTGAAACGTATATGTTTTTTTTATGTTTA
Organism: Haberlea rhodopensis; assembly: GCA_907163345.1. Classification (NCBI taxonomy): domain Eukaryota; kingdom Viridiplantae; phylum Streptophyta; class Magnoliopsida; order Lamiales; family Gesneriaceae; genus Haberlea; species Haberlea rhodopensis. Next base: position 227,148 of record CAJQUN010000713.1, on the reverse strand, counting down.
ATCTTGGTGAGACTTGTCTGGGACAGCTCATGATGTGAAGTACCACGAGAGAGTCGTCAAGTCGTCGTTGATTCGATCTGAGAATCCAAGTATTTGAGTTGCAATGATGCGACTGCTCCTTCGATAGAGGAGGTTTGAAAGTGGAAACCAGGTTGGTATGTGTACACCGTGGAATACTAGTGTTTCCCTCGTAACGATGTATGTTGGACATCGTGAGTCATGATAAGAGATGTCAAGGAATGAAATCTACGATGGAATCAGGAGCGATTCAAATCCTTACAGTTTCAGTTGACTAACTGCTTTTGGATTATTAGCGTTGAGCTGTGCTGACGCTCTTTGACGTTATGATGGATTTGGAAGTCTGTTCCACTCCAGAGTTTGACACGAGGTCAACGTTCTCACGGTTTGATGTGTCATTCAGGATGCGTTCTTACTGGTTTGTATTAGAACGAAGGATGACTATCCGATCTACAGTCGTAAGTATAGGTTGTTTTTCCGTCATGAGAGACTGACTTTTAGGATGACCCGCATCGAGGTACGTTTTGCCTCTTAAGTGATATGTTGGTTTTGGTAAGTCGCTCTGTTTCAGAGTTTGATGAGAGGTAAGTATCCTGGCGTTTATTAATACGATTCTGATATGGTCAAGAATCGAAGTTATGGCTTCATGTTGTTGTGTAGCCTGGGTGTTACGTGATACACCAGTGCTAATTTCGAGGACGAAATTCTTTTAGTGGGGGATATTGTGATGACCAAGGATTATAGATGTTAATCCCGTAGTGTTAATAATCCCTAAAGTGGTTTTACGTGGCGATTTGGAATTTAATCGAGGTGTTGGGCCTTCTGGGCTCGTTTATTTGGGTAGTTGGGATCGTTGGATCCAGAGGTTGAGATTGTATTCACATTACGGTGTAAAACCTAAGAGTTGGGTTTTTGATGTGTCTCGGAATCTCGGGTGCTGTATGAGCACCGGTAGGGGGTTTTGGAGTTAGAGAGAGAGTTTTTGAAAACAGATGATTTTTAAGGAATCATGATGTATTTGTGGGGCTATTAGTTTTTCGGGGTATTTTGCTATAAATACAAGTTGAACCCGAGATTTTAAGAAAATTTTCATTTCAGCCCTCATCTTTCTCTCTCCTCCCCGCGGCCGCGCCATTCCCGATCTTCCCCTGCCTCCGCGCGTAAAAACGCCTCGCCCGCCGCCGTCCGGCCGCCGTTCGGTGCGTAGCGACCTATCATCGGCTTCGTCTCGTCCAGGCGCTCCTTTCCCCTCCCTCCGTCAATTGAAGGTTTCGTCGCGTTTCTCGTTCGGATTTTGCAGAAAGGCGTCGATCCCAAAGTTAGGTTCATCGATTTCGAACGTTTTTGCTTCCGATTTTCGTTGGGTAACCTCCCTAACCCCTTGTTCGTCTTTTTCGTGTATTTCCATGCCTTTATTGTGTTCGAATTTGAAGGATTTTAAGGGTTCGAATTTAAGGGCTTGTTTGGGTTCGAATTTAGGGTGTTAAGTTCGAAAATTGGGGGTTTTTGTCAAAGGATGTTGATTCTTGCTTGGATAGCTTAATTCACATTTTAGATGATTTATGGTATTTAATTGGGTTCGAAATTGTGAGATAATGTTCGATTTTTGCAGGGTATTCTTGAACAAATTTCGATATTGTCTCATTTATTCCCTCCCTGCATTTACCCTGCCCCGGGTCTTTTTAAAGGTTATTGTCGTGTGTTGACAATATTTTGAGGGATATGGGTGTGCTTGAGCATGGGTTACATGTTCGTAAATAATTGTGAATTATTTATCGTTTTAGCACATCGTTCCTCGGGGCATGGAACTCGAGCAAGGTTCGGCTCGGACTTCGAGGATTTAAGGTACGTTTAGCGTACGAGCATAGTTTTAAATGATGTTTTACAAGTACGATGCATGATCTAAAATACATGAAATGCTTTGCTATGATGGTATCGGGACTCGGTTACGATATGTTGATTCACATAGTGGAATGTTCAGTGCCGCTATGAAGCGAGCCAATGATGATGTGGTTGCTACGGAGCAAACACCCATAGTATGACGTTACCTTGAAGTAAGAAATGAAAATGTGGTATTTAATTAGATATCTAGGATATCTGTATTTTATTCCCTATTGGTAATAATAGGAACAGAGACGTAGTTAATCAGAGAAGTGATTAACCAGTATCGGAAGTTAAGGAAATACCAATATGATATCTAGAATTATGATAATTGCTAGATAAAGTAAGATGTTATGAAATGACGTTATGAAATGATGTTATGAAAAGATGTTATGAAATGATGTTATGAAATGATGTTATGAAAAGATGTTATGAAATGATGTTATGAAATGATGTTATGAAAAGATGTTATGAAATGATGTTATGAAATGATGTTATGAAATGTTGCTAATCATTGCTAGTTAAAGTAAGATGTTATGAAATGTTGTTAATTTGAACTGGCTAGGGTTAACCAATGTGATGATTAACGGCATATTCAGGATTTGATGATTTATCTGTTTTGAGAACAGGATTATTACAGGGGTACGCTATGATGAGGGTGATACCATCCAGGAAGTATCACATATGTTCCACAATATTTACATTTTCGTAAATTATGTATTATGTCATTATGATTATGAAATTGTGGAATTGGTATGCTCACCCCGTTGGGGGCTGTCTCTGTTGGGGCAGGTGAACAGGTACATCGATGGCTTTGGAGATGAGCTCAAGCTGTTGATTGGATGTACTCCCAGGATCGTGGTACCAGGGCTTGATGAAGCACGGTATCGTATAAAAGTACTCATACGCCCATGAGGGTTATATACATATTCATGATGCTCGCATGTGAGCAAGATTATACTTGTATATGGGTTGTATGTAAAGGCATGAGCCTTTCTCTCTCTTTCATTCCATGTTGCATGCAATTAGAGGTAGAATTGCTAAATGATAAGAGAGTCATTAGTGTATTGTGGGTGTTGAAACCCACTTTTGTTGTCATGTGTGTGGTGTCTTCCCTGGCTGGGAATTTACTTGACATTACTGTATTCTGATGAGTATTATGTTTTCCCTGGCCGGGAATTATGTTATGTGCTGTGCTTTTATTTCGGGATAGCTCTATTTATGGGGAGACTCTGCCCAAATTTTTATAAAAGTCCACAAGTAAAAAGTGGTGTAATGGGCAAGCTCTATGAGTCTATTGTTGTTAGGAAGATGAGCTTATAACACTGTATGTTAAAGAAAATTTTGTGTTGCCATTCGATGGTAAGGTATCATCTGAGTTTCCCGAATGATTTTATTTAAAGCTTATGCCACACATTAATGATTAATACACTAATAAAGGGTTAAGTTTATGGGGTCCTTACAATGGCCATGCTCGAATGAGTCGATATGAGATATCGAGCTTATTCGTTTATTCTAGTTCTACTTGGTGATCAAGAAATATAGATTGGATATCGAGTATGACTATTCCATGACTCGTGTTCAATCTAAACACAAAGGACAAAGGGATTAAGTTACATGATTAATATTATCACAAGTTCTAAAGGTTATGTCGAGTCATTGACATTCTCGTAATTTGGGTAGCATCGATGTGTTGCTAGATACCGCTCAATGCTTGCGACATAAAATGAGATTTTATGTCACTGTCAACATTACGAGATCCTATCGGGTCGCACAAAAGATTAAATCGAGAGGGGAAATTAAATTCATGGGATGAATTAAATAATTAAGAGGAGTCTTAATTAATAATCATAATGATTAATTAAATCATGGGCTTAAGCCCATGAGGCTTTATGAAAGCCTTTAATTAATTATATAAAAGATGATTACAAGGTTTTTAATTAAAAAGACAATTATTATAACACAAAAACCCTACACGAATTCAAGCTCTCGGCCGCACCATCGAGTTTGCTCTAGGCTTCATCATTGTCGAAGGGCTTCTTGGTGGCTTTGGTCATTCTTTCGATTGTGAATCGAGTTTGTTTCGTGTATTGGTTCAAGAATAAGTCTAGCAACTTGTTCTTGAACATCCCTTTCGATCTGATCGTGTGGATACCGTAGAGACGAAGGTGAAAACTTTCATTTGTGACTCGGAGTTCGTTGGACGTGCTGCTCCGTGGAATCTGCTTCAAACACGCTACAAGGGTAAGACTCTTATGTATTCTCTAATCCGATATGAATCCCTATGTATAGATCCGGTGTTAGTAATCCCAAAATTTTATTCCGCTGCGTTGTATGCTCATGGGGTTACTTACAATTATTGCTCACGTTTGGGGGTTGTCCTAGTAGGTACCTTTTTGGCATGATAGAAGGGCTTGAACGGGTTGAGGTGGTGAGCTTGACGAGCATTCTATTGAGGATGAAAGGACAGGATTATTTTGGATAGTATCTACTCTAGGAGTAGTATAAAACTATAGTTGCACACATTCTTTTGATTGGAATGTAATTAATCCATTTGGTAGTCCTTATTTTTGGCATGTAATGCTTAAGCTCATAGACTCAACATGTTCTTTTAGACTCTGATTTGTTCATTTTAGCTCTATTATGCCTTGATTCCGCACTTAAGGATTAGGGTCCTTACATTAGTGGTATCAGAGCAGTGGTTAGAGAACCCGAGAACGAGTGAAGGGTAGCCTTAGCATGATAGGCTAGGTGCTTACATTTGAAGCATGTTTATGCATGTGGTGCATATTAATGTATATCCTGTTATACTAACGTGCTTATTCTCATTCCTGTTATCTAACGGCATAACATATATACTGCTTTGGAATTGTTGTTAACATTTGTATTACAGCATGGCTGCTAATGAGGAGGTTGGAGATATTGGTAGTGTGAACGCAAGCGTCGGTCAAGTAAACCCTCTACCTCCACCGGCCGTAGGCATGGAACCAGTGGTTCAGTTATTACTGCCGGGTGAGATCAGCTTGACGCAATTTCTATCTTATCATCCGCCTCGGTTTGAGGGGACATAGTCCGGAGAAGAGGCTGAAGAGTGGTTGGAAAGACTTGAGCAGATCTTTGTATCGGCTCCTTGTGCTGTGACAGCTTGGCTGAGGCTGGCGGAGTTTCAATTAGCCAAGAAACCTCTGATGTGGTGGAGGAGCACAGTAATGGAAATGAGAGCACTGGGTGCTGTGATCGACTGGACACTCTTCAGGACTAGGTTTTTGAATCGGTACTTCTCCGCAGCAGCAAGACAGACAAAGGAGGATGAATTTACAAGTCTGAGGCAGGGGAACATGGCAGTGGCAGACTATGCCACACGGTACTCTTCATTGCTGAGGTACGTTCCCCACATTGCCACCAGTGGGCACGCTAAGATGAGGAACTTTATGAAAGGGTTGCGACCGGAGCTCTATGACCGGGTTATCACTAATAACCCAACTTCTTTTGATGACGCTCTCACAAGAGCGGAGCTTGCTGAGCTAGGAGTGGGAGCTTACGCTATGCCACCACCAGTACCGCAACAGAGGCAGACTAGTGACAGCTTGAGGCCTCGGGGTGAGCCATTTAAACCCCGTGGTGCCTCTTCATCTTCGCGGTATGGTGGAAAGAAACACTTTGGTCAGAAGCAGGATGACAAGAAGGGTAATTGGTCGGCCAATCGAGGATCTTCGCAAGGGGATAGGCCGGGAGAGCCGAGGTGCAACAATTGTGGAGGGCCACATTCTTCTAACAAGTGTCCTGCATGTTATATCTGTGGCAAGATGGGCCACATTGCTCGGTATTGCCCCACACGGGGAGGACAGTCTGAGTTTCAGGGCAACAGGCCGAGGTTTGAGGATAGGACAGTGCAGCAGAGGCAGCAGTTTGGGCCTCGACCATCGGGAGGTCAGACAGTAGGACCACCCCAGGGACAGGTGTATGCACTGACCAGGGAGCAGGCCCAGGCAGCCCCAGAGGAGGTGATTGCCGGTACGTGTCATTTATTTACGTACCCTGCTTTTATTTTGATCGATACAAGTGCCTCCCATTCTTTTGTATCGGTGGGTTTTGTGGAAAGACACCATATGCGCACGTCTTCTTTACCCACGCCTCTCTTTGTCTCGACACCCACTGGAAGAAATGTTGTTGCTGATCAGTTTATGGCAGACTGCCTCATTTATTTTGAGGGCAACGAGTTGAGGTCAGACTTGATTGTGCTGGGTATGTCAGACTTCGACTGCATCTTGGGTATTGATATTCTGAACAGATATCAGGCAGTGGTAGATTGCCGGCAGAGAACAGTGAAGTTCAGACCTGAGTTGGGGAGTCAGTGGACCTTTTACGGCAACGGTTCTCATGCGAAGATTCCGTTGATTTCAGCGATCAAGATGACTCAGTTGTTGGAACGTGGTCACACAGGCTATCTTATCTATGCCGTGGACACGTCTGGAAAGGATAAGGAACTAAGAGTTGAGGATGTGCCAGTAGTGGCAGAGTTTGCTGATGTATTCCCAGAAGAGATCCTAGGATTCCCACCGGCTAGGGAAGTTGAGTTTGGGATCGAGCTGTTGCCAGGGACATCCGCTATCTCTTGTGCACCTTATAGGATGGCACCGGCAGAATTGAGGGAGTTGAAAGAACAGTTACAGGATCTCTTGGACAAGGGATATATACGCCCGAGTGTGTCGCCATGGGGCGCACCAGTTCTCTTTGTGAAAAAGAAGGACGGTTCGATGCGGTTGTGCATCGATTACCGGCAGCTGAATAAGGCTACAGTGAAGAACAAGTATCCCCTCCCAAGGATAGATGACTTGTTTGATCAGTTGCAAGGTACCAGGGTGTATAGCAAGATTGATTTGAGATCCGAGTATCATCAGATTCGGGTCAGAGAGGAAGATGTGCAGAAGACAGCGTTGCGGACCCGATATGGACATTATGAGTTCCTAGTGATGCCGTTCGGCGTGACGAATGCTCCAGCAGTCTTTATGAGTCTGATGAACAGGGTGTTTCAGCCGTATCTTGATCAGTTCGTCATTGTGTTTATTGACGATATTCTTATCTACTCCCGGAGCGAGGAAGAGCATGTGAAACACTTGAGGACGGTGCTTCAGATTCTCAGAGACAATCAGTTGTATGCTAAGCTCAGTAAGTGTGAATTTTGGCTGAGCAGTGTAGTGTTTCTGGGGCATGTCATATCGAGTAGCGGGATATCTGTAGATCCCAAGAAGATTGAGGCTGTGATGGAGTGGGCTGCCCCCACTTCTGTGCCTGAGATTCGGAGTTTTCTTGGTTTGGCCGGGTATTATCGACGCTTCGTCGAGGGCTTTTCGAAGATTGCCAAGCCGCTGACTCAGTTGACCCAGAAGGGTGTACCTTTCTTTTGGTCAGAAGCTTGTGAGGAGAGCTTCCAGGAGTTAAAGCACCGGTTGACGACGGCGCCAGTGTTAGTGATCCTGACGGAGAACTCCAGATTTGTTTTGTATACTGACGCATCACTGCAGGGCCTTGGGTGTGTTCTGATGCAAGATAAACATGTGGTAGCTTATGCATCGAGGCAGTTGAAGCCGCATGAGACTAGATATCCAGTTCATGACTTGGAATTGGCGGCTATCATCTTCGCCCTGAAGATCTGGAGGCATTATTTGTATGGTAATTCATTCACCATATACACGGATCACAAGAGCCTCAAGTTTTTATTCACTCAGGCAGAGCTGAACATGAGGCAGAGGAGGTGGATGGACCTACTCAAGGACTATGATTGCGAGATAGAGTACCATCCCGGGAAGGCCAATTTGACAGCAGACGCTTTGAGCCGGAAAGTGAGGAGTTCTGCACAGGACGTCATTCATTTGTCAGCTATGATGACCTCCTATTGTCATCTGGGCTATGATTTTAACATAGATGCATCGCCTGTGTATGTATCGACTCTGTTAGCTGAGCCAGACATCTATGAGAACATCAGGAAAGCTCAGAGGTCATATGATGAGGTTCAGAGGTGGTTATCTTTAGTACATCTTGGTCAGCCAACGAAGTTCAGAGTGGCCGATGACGGATCTTTGAGATTGGGTGACCGTTGGGTGGTTCCGAGTACGCCGGAGTTGCGTAAAGGGATCTTAGAGCGAGCTCACAGTAGCAGACTTAGCATCCACCCAGGCGGGAAGAAGATGTACAGAGATCTGCGTGGTCAGTTTTGGTGGAAAAGGATGAAGTCTGATGTCGTCGCTTATGTAAAGAGGTGTTTGATCTGCCAGCAGGTTAAGGCAGAGAGACAGAGACCTGGCGGCGAGTTGAGAAGCTTGGAGATACCGAAGTGGAAGTGGGAGCACATTTCCATGGACTTCGTGACTCATTTGCCGAGGAGTGCTTCAGGCTTTGATGCTATTTGGGTGATCGTGGATCGATTGACTAAGGTAGTTCATTTTATCCCCTATAGCATGACTTTCACATTTTTGAGGATGGCGCAGTTGTATATTAGAGATGTGGTGAGATTGCATGGGATCCCCGTTTCCATAGTGTCAGATCGAGATCCGCGATTCACATCTCATTTCTGGGAAGGTCTTCAGTCAGCCTTGGGAACTGAAGTCAGATTGAGCACTGCTTATCATCCTCAGACGGATGGCCAGACCGAGCGCACTATTCAGACGCTCGAGGACATGTTAAGAGCTTGTGTTTTGGAGTTCGATGCCTCTTGGCAGGATTCTGTGCCTTTGGTAGAGTTTTCTTATAACAATAGCTACCAGGCGAGTATTCAGATGGCTCCGTTTGAAGCTCTTTATGGCAGACGGTGTAGATCACCCTTGTGTTGGGATGATTTGGACCGCAGATCGGTCGGAGGACCGGAGTTGATTCGGGAGATGGAAGAAAAGATAAAGACAATAAGGCAGAAAATGAAAGCGGCCCAGGACAGACAGGCAGCTTATGCAAATAAACGGCGGAGACCGTTGGAATTTCAGTTGGGAGATAAGGTCTTTTTGAAGATCTCGCCTTTCAGAGGCGTTGTGCGATTTGGGATGCGCGGGAAACTGTCTCCGAGGTATGTTGGACCGTACGAGATTTTGCAGCGCATTGGCACCTTAGCTTACCGACTGGCTTTGCCGCCTTCTTTATCTAGTATACATGATGTGTTTCATGTGTCTATGCTGCGGAAGTATGAGCCGGATCCGTCGCATGTGTTACAGCCTTCCGAAGTTCAGTTAGAGTCCGATGTGTCTTATGTGGAACGGCCTGTCAGAATTCTGGATCGAGCAGACCGCAGACTTCGGAACAAAGTGATACCGATGATCAAGGTTCAGTGGGATCGCAGGGGTGTCGAGGAGGCTACGTGGGAGACGGAGCAGCATATGGTGCAGCACTACCCGGAACTATTCTCTGGTATGTATTTATGTTTAGTTTCTATTTGGGGTAAGTGCATGTGATTTCGAGGACGAAATCTTATAAGTAGGGGAGTATTGTGACATCCCCGAAATGGTTAATTGCATGTGATGCATTAATTGTGCTTATTATGATTAATTATGTGGTAATTAATTATGTGTTGGAATTTATTTACCTTATGGAAATGCATGGTCATGTGGATAGGGTGACCCGGGGTTGCATTTTAGGGTACATGTGGTGCATGTTGGGTAAATATTATTGGAAGCATGATTTATTTGCCATTGGTAGCAATTGATTAGAAATCATGTGTTTAATTGGTATTTGGTGCATTTTGAGTAAATGCTTTGAAAGAATATCATGTTGGGGTGTTTTATACACCATGGAATTGTTGGTATGCATTTTAATTAAATAACTCACTCTTTATACCCAAACCCACCTTTACCATCCAATTCATTTCACTTTACCAAAAACAACACCCAAACCCTTCCCCTTCACAAAATCTTGTTTGGGTTGATTTTGAAGGGTTTTAAAATGGGTTTGTGTTGGGTTGTTGTGGTTTTGGTATTATTTTGGTTAGATGTTAAATATATGAGTTTATGTAGATGTTTATTGTTGGTTTTGAGTAGTTGGGTGTGGTTGTTGTTGAGTTATGTGGGTTTGTTTGAGTTTGGGAAGGAGAAGGGTGAATAGTGCCCGATTCTCGCTTGCCAAGAGCTCGGCGATCGATCGGCGCCTTCTCGCGATCGATCGCGAGCAGCAGTGCTGAGGCAGAGAGCTTCAGCGATCGATCGCGAGATGGGCGCGATCGATCGGCGAGGCCGCGATCGATCGCGGATTGTTGGATTTTGTTTCCCGAGACAGTGAGGTCTCGCGATCGATCGGGGCTTTATGGCGATCGATCGCGAGACACCAAAAATGGTGTTTTTGGTTATTTTTGTGGGATTTTTGGTATTGGACTATTATTGGGTTCTAATATTGGTATTTGTGAATATGTAGAACCAACCCAGGTGGCAACGCAGCCAAGGAATTGAAGTCCTACCATATTCCACTTTTTGGGAAAGGTACGTAGTGGACGTACGGGCACCCCAACGGTACATGTATCTTATATACTTATTGTTTATGCATTGTGGATGCAAGTATATATGTGGTATTGCATAGTGGATGCAAATACATGTTATGCATGATGTTTATAGATGCATATGATTATTGGTGCATATCCCATGAGTCGTGGTCATCCCTTGATGATTTTAATGCTTGCCGCTATTTGGTTTGGTTCCGCTAAATGTGAAGCGAGGGGTGGGAGCGCCGCATGTCACATTTGAGCGTGGTTATCATATAGGGCGAGGAAAGGGTATTTGCCGCTCAATGAGAGGCGAGGGGTGGGAGTCCCGCAGTCCATTGAAGCGAGGTTATCCTATGCCGTCTATATGTAAATAAGCGAGGGGCATTAAAATACATTGTGATGGACAGACTAGGGATTGGTGATCAGTATTTGGTATTGATGAAATGGTATATGTTCATGACATGTTTAGACCATTTAAAATAATCTATTGATTATACTCATGAGTTATGGTACAGGGACAACCAAACGGGAAGCGTTTGAAATGCATGGGGAAAACAGGAAGTGTTTTATTATGATTATGCATTTACGCTTTATCTTCATATTGTGTTGAATATGAATGATTATTATTGCTCACGTTTGGGGGTTGTCCTTGTAGGTACCTTTTTGGCATGATAGAAGGGCTTGAACGGGTTGAGGTGGTGAGCTTGACGAGCATTCTATTGAGGATGAAAGGACAGGATTATTTTGGATAGTATCTACTCTAGGAGTAGTATAAAACTATAGTTGCACACATTCTTTTGATTGGAATGTAATTAATCCATTTGGTAGTCCTTATTTTTGGCATGTAATGCTTAAGCTCATAGACTCAACATGTTCTTTTAGACTCTGATTTGTTCATTTTAGCTCTATTATGCCTTGATTCCGCACTTAAGGATTAGGGTCCTTACACCCTTTTGGGTCAACTGTGTCAGTGGCTTAGCAATCTTAGAAAATCCCTCGACGAAGCGTCGGTAATAACCGGCCAAGCCAAGAAAACTCCGTATCTCGGGCACAGAAGTGGGTGCAGCCCACTCCATCACAGCCTCAATCTTCCTGGGGTCCACTGAAATCCACTGCTAGATATGACATGCCCCAGAAATACTACATTGCTCAACCAAAACTCACACTTGCTGAGCTTGGTATATAATTGATGATCTCTGAGGATCTGGAGCACTGTCCTCAAGTGTCTCACGTGCTCTTCCTCGCTCCGGGAGTAGATGAGTATATCGTCAATAAACACAATGACGAACTGATTCAGATAGGGTTGAAATACCCGGTTCATCAAGCTCATAAAGACAGCCGGGCGTTCGTCACACCGAACGGCATCACTAAGAACTCGTAGTGCCCATACCGAGTCCGAAATGCTGTCTTCTGTACATCCTCCTCCCTGACCCGTATCTGATGGTACCCGGATCTCAAATCAATCTTGCTATACAGCTTCGTGCCTTGCAACTAATCAAATAAATCATCAATCCTCGGGAGAGGATACTTGTTCTTTACCGTGGCCTTATTCAGTTGCCGGTAATCGATTCACAAACGCATCGAACCATCTTTCTTCTTCACAAAAAGAACTGGTGCGCCCCAAGGCGATACGCTAGGGCGTATATATCCTTTATCAAGGAGCTTCTGCAACTGCTCCTTCAGTTCTCTTAGCTCTGCCGGTGCCATTCGATAAGGGGCACGAGAAATAGCGGATGTCCCCGGTAATAACTCAATCCCAAACTCGACTTCCCTAGCCGGTGGGAATCCTGGAATCTCCTCCAGAAAGACATCAGCAAATTCTGCTACCACTGGCACATCCTCAACCTTTAACTCCTTACCCTTTCCCGACGTGTCCACGGCATAGATGAGGTAGCCCGTGTGTCCACGTTCCAGTAATTGGGACATTTTGTTTGCCGAAATCAACGGAATCTTCGCACGAGACCCGCTGCCATAAAAAGTCCTCGGAACTCCTAACCCAGATCTGAACCGAACTGTCCTCTGTCGACAATCTACCACTGCCTGATATCTGTTCAGAATGTCGATGCCCACAATGCAGTCGAAATCTGACATACTCAAAACAATCAAGTCTTCCCTTATCTCATTGCCCTAAAAATAAATGAGGCAGTCCATCAGAAACTGATCAGCAAAAACTCTTCCCAGTGGGTGTCGAGACCAATAGAGACGTGGGTAACGGAGACGTGCACATATGATGTCTCACCACAAAGTCCCCAGACACGAAGGAGTGTGAAGCACCTGTGTCTATCAAAATAAAGGCGGAATATGTAAATAGTAGGCACGTACCAGCTATAACCTCCTCTGGAGCTGCATCGGCCTGCTCCCTGGTCAATGCATAGACCTGTCCCTGAGGTGGCCCCATCGCCTATCCTCCCATCTGACGAGGCACCATCGGTGGCCTCTGCTGTACTGTCCCACTAGAAAACCTCCCTCGGCCCTCTCTAAGATCTGTCCATCCTTCCCGATTGGGACAACGTCGAGCAATGTGGCCCGACTTGCCACATATGTAGCATGCAGAACAATCACGCATCAAATGCGGCCCTCCGCAAAACTGGCACTTAACATCTCCAACTCTACCAGATCCTCCAAAAGTAGATGCACCACCTCTCCGCTCACCTTGTTTCCGGCCATCCGGTCGCCTCCCGTTAAATCGGGAAGAAGAAGAAGAAGAAGTCCCCCTTGACTTGAAAGATCCTCCCCGAGGCCTCATATTCTCAGACGTAGATCTTTGTGATGAAACTGGTGGAGGTACGGTATCAGTATAAGCACTCACCCCAATCTTTGTCAACTCCGCTCTAACAAGTGCATCATCAAAGGATGTCGGGTTGTTGGAAATGACCCGATCAAATAGTTCAGGTCTCAGTCCTTTCAAAAAGTTCCTCATCTTAGCATGCCCGTTTGTTGCGATATGGGAAACATACCTCAACAAGGATGAGTAGTGCATGGCATAGTCCGAGACGGTCATGCTCCCTTGTTTCAAGTTTGTAAATTCGTCCTCCTTTGCTTGCCTAGCCGCAGCTGAGAAATATCGGTTTAAAAACCGAGTTCTGAATAGAGTCCAGTCAATCACCATGCCTTGAGCCCTCAATTCCATTACAGTCGTCTTCCACCACATAGAAGACTTCTTTGCCAATTGAAATTCCGCCAATCTCAACCATGCCGTTCTAGCACACGGCGCAGACACGAATATCTGTTCCAATCTCTCTAGCCACTCTTCGGCCTCTTCCCCTGTCTCTGTTCCTTCAAACATAGGCGGGTGGAAGGTCAGAAACTGTGTCAGGCTAAGCTCCCCTGGTAGTAGCAACTTAGCAACCGGTTCCATGCCCACAACAGGTGGAGGTAAAGGATTTTCCTGACCGATGCTAGCATTCACGCTCCCAATATCACCAACCTCTTCATTGAGGTTTCCCAAATTCATAGCCGCCGTGCTGTAATACAAGGGTTAACAACAATTCCAAATAATATACATGTTATGCCGTTAGATAACATAAACAATAATAAGCATGTTAGTATAACAGTTTATACACCAATATGCACTAAATGCATAAACATGCCCCAATGCAAACGCCTAGCCAACCATGCTAAGGCTACCCTTCACTCATTCCCGGGTTCTCTAACCACTGCTCTGATACCACTAATGTAAGGACCCTAGTTCCTTAAGTGCAGATTAAAGGCGTAATAGAGCTAAACATGCATCTAAGAATATAAAGTTCGTGTTGATGTATTGAGCCGTTGTAAGGACCCCCATGCCCTTAACCCGATATTAGTGTATTAACCCCTGTACTTAGTGCATAAACATGTTATTAAGGGGGAAAGTGATTACATGCAACACTAGAATGGATACCATCTATAAAATTTCTTTACATTAATTGTATAATGTCTATACTTTCCCAACATATTCAATAAAACATGTCATGCACCTTTAAACATACACTAACATGCTCTCAATTCATTTTGCAACTCATAATTAATTGCATGCAACACATAAATGAAAGAGAAAGCCCATTGCCTTCTTTATACATTCCATATACACATAATACTGCTCACATGCGAGCGTCGAATAAGTAGGCGTGTATCTAATGTATAAAGTATCATGCTCAATACCGTCGCTGGTACCTCGATCCTGGGAGCACCTCAAATCCACCGCTCGAGCTCAATTCCAAGCCATCGATGCACCTAATAACCTGTCCCAACAGAGACAGCCCCCACACGGGTTGAGCATACCAATATCCCAAATCCAACAGTCATAATAGTACAATTCATAATTTACAACAATGTAAATACTCATGAAATACAAAATATACTCCCTGGATGGTATCATCCTCCTCCGGGATTCTCTGTACTGTCATTGTTCTCAAAACAACCGAAATCATTAAATTCCCAAATGCCAGTTAATCATTATATTGATTAAGGAACCCATATGATATATGCCGATATCACAACCATAATATCAAATCATGAAGCAATAATCGCGTTTATCCCATTTATCTCATTTATGGTTCCATAGTTCTATCTCATTGCTCGCTCTACAATAGCGGCATTTCATTCTCACGCATGCTCAACAGCAGTGGCGTCATAACTGATGTTCGCTCAAAGGCGTCAACATCTCGATCGTTGCTCGCTCAAAAGCAGCACCATATAATTCCCGATGTATATATGTCCATTCATAGTGATACCATAAATCGTGCGATTTAATATACATTTATTGTAATATAGCGTACCATGCACTCACAATTGCAATTACAATAAAGGGCCATGCTCGTACGTCATACGTACCTTAAGTTTCCGAAGTCCAAGCCAAACCTTGCTTGAGTTCCATGCCTCGAGAAATATGTGCTAAAACACATAAACAACTCACAATCAAGAATAAGCATGCAATCACGTGCCCACGCACGTTTGCAACCTCAAAATCCATCGTCAACCCACGACTACCAAAATAAAAGCCACCCGGCGAAGCATGCATAATACCCAAAATATTCCTTTTTATAAGTTTAAAAGATAGCCAATAATTCAACCGAGAATTCCGATATATTAAACTTTGGCTCCAAACAATCCATTTTAAAAGTATAGCATTCCCAATGGAATGTAGACATTACCCCGGAAACGGCCCCTTTAAACCTTGATTCCAAATCCCGACGTTTTTCCAAAATTCCACAAAAACCCATCCAAACAGTGCCGCGATCGATCGCCCATCAGGCGCGATCGATCGGCGAGTACATTGCCCGCTGCACTGCCATCCGCGATCGATCGCCAAACCTCGCGATCGATCGCCTACTTTTCACGATCGATCGGTGAGACTGTTCATCACCTTCCCAAATCCAGTAGCATGTCGCGATCGATCGGCGCCAAGCCGCGATCGATCGCGACCTGCGGGTTTCCAAAATTTTCGAGCTTCCATGGTGTTTTTGACACCCAAACTAAATACCAACACCACAAACTTCCTCAACACAACCATTAAACCATTTGGAATCAATAAAAACACCAAAACTCAACTTTGGATTTTAAACCAAAAAATCCCCAAAACCCATAACCAACCAAAACCTCAACCAAAAACTACCATACCACAACCAAATCGAAAACAATGGTGAGGGGAATGTTAATTCCTGATTATCTTCGAGAAATCCGGCCCCCGAGCCAAGCTACCAACGATTTCCTTCCCAAGAGCCAAAGAGGGGAAAGGGGGAGGAGGGCTTATCGCAGGAGAGGGGAGGGAGAGAGAGAAAAATGGATTCCAAATGACGGAATCCCGAGTCCATCTGGTATATATAGCAAAAATGCTACAAAATACCAATACCTCCACAAATACATCATGATTCATTAAAAATCATCTGTTTTCAAAAACTCTCTCTCCAACAACAAATCCCTGATAGGCTTAGATTTTGAGTGTTTTTAACTGTAAATTCTTCCTACTTTCCGTTCTTTTTCCTGGATGATATTATGCTTTTTGGTGTTTATTCGTTTGTTTCAGGAAAATAGATAGGAAGTGAAAGAAATGAGCCAATATGAAGATAACGGGCGAAATCGAGGCGAGAAAGAACTGAAATTTAGGAAATAAGATTTTCGGAATCTCGATCGATCGAGATTTACTCTCGATCGATCGAGCCAGGCAGAGAGTTGAGTATCAATGAAATTCAAGTCTCGATCGATCGGTGGAAAATCTCGATCGATCGAGCGAGACAGTGAGTTTCAAAAGCTGACATGAACAGTGCGCCGATCGATCGAGAAAACCTTCCGATCGATCGAGACGCAAAATCCTGAAGATTTTATTTCCTTTTTTATCGTGATTGTGGGGGTTTTAAGCGGGAATCTTGATTCATTTCAAGAACACACGAGAGCAGACCAAATCAGACAATTTTTAGGTCAACCCTAGCCGCCGCCCAGCCGCCGCCAAGGAGATCCATTCTTCCGGTTCTTCGTCCGAGTCAAAGCCAATCTATTCCGGAGTGCAAGGAAGGAACAAGAGAAGAAATCACGGTGCAACGCACGCATTCATCCAGCGTTTATCGTATTTCTGAACTTTAATTTATTTGATTTTAAATTTCATTTGATGTTTTGGAGGTCGAGAGACAATAAAACTCTTATGTATTTGATTTGAATTAAATTCAGTTTATATTATTGAGTTTTAGTTTCGTTGTGTTTGATTATTGATTCATTGGTATTTGAGTGCATTGATTGTTATTGTTCATAAATTAATTGCATGTGTAGATCAAAGTCTAGCTAGCTTTGATTGAATTTGTGGGTTACAGCCGAGATCGAGAGATAACGTTGTAACACGCTCCCTTAATTTATGATGTATGTCACGATTGAGATCGAGAGATGATATCGCATATGTGAGAACTTGGAATCGAGAGATTTAGAGTTATAAGGTTTTGATAATCTATGCAACTTTGAATTAGTAAATAGGTGCACGAGAGTGACTTATTCTAGTGTATCGTTAGTTTCGTTACAGCTCGAGAGAGTGTATCGAATAATATCGAAAACCTTTCACATTTAAAATCAATTGGTTGATAAACTGAGAATTCCATTGAATCATTAGAGATAACATAATTGAACGGCGAACTCGGTAATTTTCTCGAGTAACTTACCTTTGCATTTCCGGAACCATTCTTTTTATTATTTCTAGTTTAATCTTTATTCTTTAGTTTAATTTAGCTCTAGTTAATCAAACTTCTTTTATCGTAGGCTAAATATAATTTTATTAATCTTATTTGGTACTTATACGTTAGTCCCTGTGGATTCGACAACCTGTACTTAATTTTCACTATACTAAAACTTGACAACCGTGCACTTGCGGTAGAATCGCTTCAAACCATTCTTTGAAATATCTTTTGTTTAAAAATAAAGCGGTCAAGTTTTTGGCGCCGTTGCCGGGGACTAATCTGTATAATATCATACGAGATTAGTTAATTGTAATTTAACCAATTTTATTATTGCGTTTTTGTTTTCTTTTTCTTTTTGTTATTTTCGAAAAAAAAAAAATTATTTAAGTATGTTATTTTTTTTTCTTGCGAGGTACTTGTGATGCTTCATCAACAAGTCTTCACAAGATTTGCCCAACAATTTTCAGAGCCATTTTATTTGGCGTGGGAGAGATTCAATGAACTGGCAGACACATTCAGGTATCACAACTTTTCGAACTATACTGTTCTGCAACATTTCTTCAAAGGTTTGGATGCACAGACACGAGGATGGGTATTCAGAGGAGCACTTGTGACTGGGAGTCCCCTGGTTGATAGAGTTGAGGACAGTGTTTTACACCTGTTCAATGAATGGCGGACTTCGATTACCACTGGCATTTTGATCCTTCCTTGCAAGGTTGGAGTCACCAATACCCACCAGAGCCTCACTACCCTGATGATACGCACCAAACCTTTGAGCATCACGGCGAGAAGAAAGATAGTTTTGTAGAAGGAACAGCTCAATCAGAGAATATGTTATTTAGACTCATGGCATCAACTGAGCAACGTTTAGAGAACCAAACCAATTATATACGTCATCTAGACCAGCAATTTGCAATTCTAGTGGAAACCATATCAATGAGCTGCCAAGAGGAGGAGACGAGATCTACAAATCAGGCCTGGTTACATGATGATGATCACTCAACCAATCAAGTTTGGGGGAGTGATCCGACTCATGGGGAAGAATCAAGGGAAGTTGAGCCTATGGAAGTGATTGAGCCTACAGTGGAAAAGGCATCTGAGGAGATCCTATGGGACAACAAGCCAAGAGTGAAGTTGGATGATGAGATTTTCGAGAAATTTGATATCCGCCCATCGATGGAGGCATGTTATGGGCCATATGTGGATACGTATTCCTCATCGATGCCACCAACTTCACCGCACTACGCCATCCATGAGATGAAGCCTATTCAAGAATCATTCTCCCATGCTCACTATGTCATGAAGAAAGTTGTTGGAGCAACGAGCTTACACGTTACACTCTTGCCAATCTTGAGGGCATATTGAATGAAGAACCATTAGTGGTATCATACGATACGTACTATGGCCGGCAGCCGCTCTTTGATGGTTGCTTATGATGGTCAAGCCGACGACTAGAAATCAGCGCTTCTTGGGAGGCAACCCAAGCATATCCTTTTGCATTTAGCTTTGTTGTAATTTCAATTTTTGCATTTAGTTTGTTTTTCTCTCTTGTCGTTTTTTTTTTAGCATCCTTCTTTTTCGAGGTACTCAAGTGGAGCGATGAACCCTTACAGCAGTGGAGCTTTCAAAAGCCAAACTTCCTCAATCCTCATGCAAGCGTCTTGATCAGGGGAGTTTACTTTTTCCCTTTTGATTCTTTTAAACATTGAGGACAATGTTTCAGTTAAGTTTGGGGGAGTGGTTTGCGTGTTTAACTTGTTTTATCCACATGTTGTGTGCTTAATTGTCACTTGAATCGTCCTTGAGCACTATCAACAAATTTTTTTTTTTTTTTTGTGAGTTAGTCTTGAGAATTAAAGAATTAGATTTGCAACGGTAATACATGATGAAATTAATCCTAGAGTCATGGAAATGTTTAACTTGTTTGTATATATCCTTTGTTAACTATATGTCAAAACTGAGGAATAATTTGAGCACTTATTGAGACATGATTGAGTGAAGTATGTATTGATTAAATGGAAAATTTGTGTTAACTATGATGAGTCTTGAGTATCTTAGATAACTCTACAGTTTAGTGAAAGCACTTTGAGGCGAAATTTATAATTAAGAACTAGACTTGGAGATGATTTAGGCGATCTTTGGACCGTTTGTGCCTTTCAAGCCTACCTTGTATACATTATTCTTTAGTGTCCCCTTTTGATCCTTATTGAAAAAGAATGGTATATGCATTGCATATGAGTAGACCCCCATTCGGCATTCTTGGCAAACTCATTATACCCACCTTGGTTTGAGCCTAAAAGAAAAATTTCATCCATCCCTAGGAGAGTATAATGAATCTCATTCATTGCATTAAATTGTTATATGTTGAGAAGTTCATTGTGAAAGAAATGAAATTAACAAAAGAATGAGCAAAGAAAAAGAAAAGATGTAGAGAAAAAGCCTTGAAAAGAAAAGTTAAATAAGACCCAAAGTGGCCAAGGCTAGAAAATGTGAAGAGAAGCTCAATGATTATGTGAGAAGATTTAGAACTGATTCTGTTATACTCTCTTCTTTGAATTCATCCTACCTTTTCTTTGAAGCCGACACCAAAATGCCTAACATTAAAAGCTTTTAAAGTCCTGTTGATCCAAGTCTAGGGAATAATTACATTAGTGGAGAAGTGCTGGATAGTAAATTTGTAGAGTAATTCAAAGTAATCTTGACTAGGAGTTGATATGGCACATGTTGATTTTAAAGATATGTATGTAACTCATGTTTGACAATAGCACACACGCACGTTCCGATGTTGCGATGTATTGTTTAACTTAGGAGAAATTGCTTCTTGTTAAGTGTTGAAGGACTTCTATTGATGTGTAAGTAGGATTTCTGAGATTTTACGTATGTTGTAAAGATGATTCATGCTTAGTATCGAGTTTAACTTTTCTTTTTGAGCTTATTGCTTGCTCGAGGACGATCAAGTCTAAGTTTGGGGGAGTTGATAGGCTTAGATTTTGAGTGTTTTTAACTGAAAATTCTTCCTACTTTCCGTTCTTTTTCCTGGATGATATTATGCTTTTTGGTGTTTATTCGTTTGTTTCAGGAAAATAGATAGGAAGTTAAAGAAATGAGCCAATATGAAGATAACGGGCGAAATCGATGCGAGAAAGAACTGAAATTTAGGAAATAAGATTTTCGGAATCTCGATCGATCGAGATTTACTCTCGATCGATCGAGCCAGGCAGAGAGTTGAGTATCAATGAAATTCAAGTCTCGATCGATCGGTGGAAAATCTCGATCGATCGAGCGAGACAGTGAGTGTGATGACCAGGGATTATAGGTGTTAATCCCGGAGTGTTAATAACCCCTAAAGTTGTTTTACGTGGCGATTTGGAGTTAATCGCGGTGTTGGGCCTTTCGGGCTCGTCTATTTGAGTTGTTGGGATCGTTGGATCCCGAGGTTGAGATTGTATTCACATTACGGTGTAAAACCTAAGAGTTGGGTTTTTTGATGTGTCTCGGAATCTCGGGTGCTTGTGTGAGCACCGGTAGGGGGTTTTGGAGTTAGAGAGAGAATTTTTGAAAACAGATGATTTTTAATGAATCATGATGTATTTGTGGGGCTATTAGTTTTTCGGGGTATTTTTGCTATAAATACCAATTGAACCCAAAATTTTACATTTAATTTCATTTCAGCCCCTTACTTTTCTCTCTCCCCGCTCGCGCCCCATTCCCGTCTGCACAGCCGCCGCGCGCAAAAGCGGTGCGCCCGCCGCCGTCCGGCCGCCGTCCGGCGCGTGCGACCCGCCGCCGCCTTCGTCTCGTCGAGGCGCAGCTATCCCCTCCGGCAATTCGAAGTTTGGTCGCGTTTCTCGTTCGGATTTTGGCAGAATGCGTCGATCCCAAAAGCTAGGGTTCATCGATTTCGAACATTTTCCTTCCGATTTTCGATTGGGTAACCTCCCTTACCCCTTTTTCGTCATTTTCGTGTATTTCCCTGCCATTTTTGTGTTCGATTTGTTCGAATTCTTGCTGTTGGCGTGAGTTGGTTCGAATTTATGCATTTTTCGTGGGTTAGGGTTCGAAAATTGGGGTTTTTGGCAGGGGTGTGGCGATTCTTGTTATGGGTCGTTTATTACATGTTTTAGATGTATTAGGATGTTTAATTGTGTTCGAATTTAGGGCTTTGAATTCGAATTTTGGGGGTTTTGGCATGTGGGGCGATTATTCATGTTGTTGATTGGTTAATTCATATTTTAGATGAATTATGGTGTTTAATTGGGTTCGAATTGTGGAGTGAGGGTTCGAAAAATTTAAGGGGAGCTCTTGAGCAATTTTCGTTGATGTCTCATTCGATTTTCCCTCCCTGCATGTACTCTACCCCGGGTCCTTGAAATGGTTAATTGTCGTGTGTTGGCAATATTTTTGAGGGTTATGGGTGTGCTTGAGCATGGGTTGTATGTTCGTAAATAATTGTGAATTATTTATCGTGTTAGCACATCGTTCCTCGGAGCATGGAACTCGAGCAAGGTTTGGCCCGGACTTCGGAGATTTAAGGTACGTGCGACGTACGAGCATTACTTTATGTGATAGCAATTGTGAAATGCATAATGTGTTGTAATTGCATTAGATGGTTGTGGGTATGGCTATATACATATATGTGTTGATATGACTATGGAACGACCTAGTCTTGATATCGCTGCCACAAGTGTGCGTAGTACTAGAGTAGTATGACCTTATAAGAGATATGGGGTACTGGGTTTATATGACTATTGTATTGCATTTGAGATGCCTGAGAATGATCGTGGGATCATGTATTCGTTATGAGACATGTGAGATGTCTAAGTATAATAGAGAATTTGTAAAATAAATGCTAGGCATTTGAGCTATCTGTGATTGGTAGCAAAGTTGAAAATCAGTATTAGATATCGAGATATCTATGTTTGCATGTATAATGAATTTGGAATCATTAATTATTGATATTTGAGAATCAGGCATGCTATGAGTTAAATCAATGTGTTGATTTACTGATTTATGAGATTTGATGAGTTTGATGATTGTGAGAACAGGGACAGTACACGGAATCCCGGATGAGGATGTTGCCATCCAGGGAGTATCATTTAAATTCATTAGTATTTACTTTTGTTGTAAATTATGAATTTCATTATTGTGATTATGGGATTTTGTGTATTGGTATGCTCACCCCGTTGGGGGCTGTCTCTGTTGGGGCAGGTGAACAGGTACATCGATGGCTTTGGAGTTGAGCTCGAGCTGTTGATTGGATGTACTCCCAGGATCGAGGTACCAGGGCTTGATGGAGCACGGTATCGTATAGAGTACTCATATACACCTGAGGATTATATACATATTCATGATGCTCGCATGTGAGCACGATTATACTTGTATATGGATTGTATATAAAGGCATGAGCCTTTCTCTCTTTCATTTTGTGTTGCATGCAATTAAGAGTAGGATTACTAATGATATGAGAGTCATGGGTGTATTATGTGGGTGTTGAAACCCATTTATGTTGTCTTATGTGTGGTGTCTTCCCTGGCTGGGAATTTACTTTGTGTTCTGTATTCTATTGAGTATTGTGTATTCCCTGGCCGGGAATTATATTATGTGTTGTGCTTTCATGTCGGGATAGCTCTATTTATGGGGAGACTCTGCCCAAATTTTTATAAAAGTCCACAATGTAAAAGTGGTGTAAAGGGGATGGTAATGGGCGAACTCTATGAGTCTATTTGTGGTTAGGATGATGATCTTATAACATTGAGTGTTAAAGGAATTTTTTTGTACTTGCCATTCTATGGTAAATCATCATTTGAGTTTCCCGATTGATTTTTATTGAAAGCATGTACCACACATAGTGGTTAGTACACTAACCAAGGGTTAAGGGCTTGGGGTCCTTACATTAGTGGTATCAGAGCAGTGGTTAGCTCTTTGGGGCTGTTAAGGGCCTATGAAGTTATTGATAGCACATATGAAAGGACCCTAATCCTTAAGTGCGGAATCAAGGCATAATAGAGCTAATATAAATGATCAGAGTGAGAATTAACGTGTTGAGTTTATGAGCTTAAGCATTACATGCCAAAAATAAGGACTACCAAAAATTGATTAATTACATTCCCCATCAAATGAAGGTTATCAACTAGTTTTACACTACTCCTAGAGTAGACACTAGGCAAAACAATCTTGTCCTTCAATTCACAAAAGCATCCTCAAGCTCACTGTCTCAACCCGTCTAGCCCTTCTATCATGCCAAACGTGTACCTACAAGGACAACCCCCAAACATGAGCAATAATAATCATTCATATTCAACACAATATGAAGACAAAGCGTAAATGCATAATCATAATAAAACACTTCCTGTTTTCCCCATGCATTTCAAACGCTTCCCGTTTGGTTGTCCCTGTACCATAACTCATGAGTATAATCAATAGATTATTTATAATGGTCTAAACATGTCATGAACATATACCATTTCATCAATACCAAATACTGATCACCAATCCCTAGTCTGTCCATCACAATGTATTTTAATGCCCCTCGCTTATTTACATATAGGCGGCATAGGATAACCTCGCTTCAATGGACTGCGGGACTTCCCACCCCTCGCCTCACATTGAGCGGCAAATACCCTTTCCTCGCCCTATATGATAACCACGCTCAAATGTGACATGCGGCGCTCCCACCCCTCGCTTCACATTTAGCGGAACCAAACCAAATAGCGGCAAGCATTAAAATCATCAAGGGATGACCACGACTCATGGGATATGCACCAATAATCATATGCATCTATAAACATCATGTATAACATGTATTTGCATCCACAATGCAATACCACATATATACTTGCATCCACAATGCATAACAATAAGTATATAAGATACATGTACCGTTGGGTGCCCGTACGTCCACTACGTACCTTTCCAAAATGTAGTATATGGTAGGACTTCAATGCCTTGGCTGTGTTGCCACCTGGGTTGGTTCTACATATTCACAAATACCAATATTAGAACCCAATAATAGTCCAATACCAAAAATCCCACAAAAATAACCAAAAACACCATTTTTGGTGTCTCGCGATCGATCGCCATAAAGCCCCGATCGATCGCGAGACCTCACTGTCTCGAGCAACAAAAATAAACAATCCGCGATCGATCGCGGAGCTTGCGCCGATCGATCGCGGCCTCGCCGATCGATCGCGCCAAACTCGCGATCGATCGCATGAAGCCCACTGCCTCAGCTCTGTTGCTCGCGATCGATCGCGAGAAGGCGCCGATCGATCGCCGAGCTCTGGGCATGCGGGGTTTGGGCACTATTCACCCATCTTCAACCCCAACTCATACATACCCACATACACCAACATCAACCAAACCCAACAACTCAAAACCAACAATAAACATCTACATAAACTCATATATTTAACATCCAACCAAAAAAAATACCAAAACCACAACAACCCAACACAAACCCATTTTAAAACCCTTCAAACCATATCAAACTTAAACAAAACACATCAAAATTAACCATGAGGTATCCATACCTCTTGGGGACCTCAAATCACCCAACAAGCTCCACAAATCAAGATTTTGAAAGGTTTCTCTTCACCCCCAAGCTTGAGCTCGAAAATTGGAAGGAGGAAGGGTTTGTGGATTTGATTTTTGTAAAGTTAAAAGTGATGGATTGGTAAAGGTGTGGGGTAATAAAATGAGTTTATTTAATTAAAAAGCATACCAAAATAATTCCATGGTGTATAAAACACCCCAACATGATATTTTTCAAAGCATTTACTCATAATGCACCAAATATCAATTAAACACATGATTTCTAATCAATTGCTACCAATGGCAAATAAATCATGCTTCCAATAATATTTACCCGACATGCACCACATGCACCCCGAAATGCAACCCCGGGTCACCCTATCCACATGACCATGCATTTCCATAAGGTAAATAAATTCCAACACATAATTAATTACCACATAATTAATCATTGTAAACACAATTAATGCACCAAATTGCAATTAATCATTTCAGGAATGTCACAATACTCCCCTACTTATAAGATTTCGTCCTCGAAATCACATGCACTTACCCCAAATAGAAACTAAACATAAACACATACCAGAGAATAGTTCTGGGTAGTGCTGCACCATATGCCGCTCCGTCTCCCACGTAGCCTCCTCGACACCCCTGCGATCCCACTGAACCTTGATCATAGGTATCACTTTGTTCCGAAGTCTACGGTCTGCTCGATCCAGAATTCTGACAGGCCGTTCCACATAAGACACATCTGACTCTAACTGAACTTCGGAAGGCTGTAACACATGCGACGGATCCGGCTCATACTTCCGCAGCATCGATACATGAAACACATCATGTATACCAGATAAAGAAGGCGGCAAGGCCAGTCGGTAAGCTAAGGTGCCAATGCGCTGCAAAATCTCGTACGGTCCAACATACCTCGGAGACAGTTTCCCGCGCATCCCAAATCGCACAACGCCTCTGAAAGGCGAGATCTTCAAAAAGACCTTATCTCCCAACTGAAATTCCAACGGTCTCCGCCGTTTATTTGCATAAGCTGCCTGTCTGTCCTGGGCCGCTTTCATTTTCTGCCTTATTGTCTTTATCTTTTCTTCCATCTCTCGAATCAACTCCGGTCCTCCAACCGATCTGCGGTCCAAATCATCCCAACACAAGGGTGATCTACACCGTCTGCCATAAAGAGCTTCAAACGGAGCCATCTGAATACTCGCCTGGTAGCTATTGTTATAAGAAAACTCTACCAAAGGCACTGAATCCTGCCAAGAGGCATCGAACTCCAAGACACAAGCTCTCAGCATGTCCTCGAGCGTCTGAATAGTGCGCTCGGTCTGTCCATCCGTCTGAGGATGATAAGCAGTGCTCAATCTGACTTCAGTTCCCAAGGCTGACTGAAGGCCTTCCCAGAAATGAGATGTGAATCGCGGATCTCGATCTGACACTATGGAAACGGGGATCCCATGCAATCTCACCACATCTCTAATATACAACTGCGCCATCCTCAAAAATGTGAAAGTCATGCTATAGGGGATAAAATGAGCTACCTTAGTCAATCGATCCACGATCACCCAAATAGCATCGAAGCCTGAAGCACTCCTCGGCAAATGAGTCACGAAGTCCATGGAAACGTGTTCCCACTTCCACTTCGGTATCTCCAAGCTTCTCAACTCGCCGCCAGGTCTCTGTCTCTCTGCCTTAACCTGCTGGCAGATCAAACATCTCTTTACTAAAGCGACGACATCAGGCTTCATCCTTTTCCACCAAAACTGACCACGCAGATCTCTGTACATCTTCTTCCCGCCTGGGTGGATGCTAAGTCTGCTACTGTGAGTGTAAGGACCCCTTATACTTAACCCTTGATTAGTGTATTAATCATTATGTGTGGCACATGCTTTCCATAAAATCATTCGGGAACTCCGATGATACTTTACCATTGAATGGCAATTACAAAGTTTTTCTTTAACATTCAATGTTATAAGTTCATCATCCTAACAACAAGAGACTCTTAGAGTTCGCCCATTACACCACTTTTTACATTGTGGACTTTTATAAAAATTTGGGCAGAGTCTCCCCATAAATAGAGCTATCCCGAAATAAAAGTACAACACATAACATAATTCCCGGCCAGGGAAAACATAATACTCATCAGAATACAGCAATACCAAGTAAATTCCCAGCCAGGGAAGACACCACACATATGGCAACAAAAGTGGGTTTCAACACCCACATACACTAATGACTCTCTTAACCTTTAGCAATTCTACCTCTAATTGCATGCAACCTCAAATGGAAGAGAGAAAGGCTCATGCCTTTATATACAACCCATGTACAAGTATAATCGTGCTCATATGCGAGCATCATAAATATGTGTATAACCATCATGGGTATATATATATATAGGTACTCTATACGATACCGTGCTCCATCAAGCCCTGGTACCACAATCCTGGGAGTACATCCAATCAACAGCTCGAGCTCATCTCCAAAGCCATCGATGTACCTGTTCACCTGTCCCAACAGAGACAGCCCCCAACGGGGTGAGCATACCAATTCCACAATTTCATAATCATAATGACATAATACATAATTTACAAAAAATGTAAATATTGTGGAACATATGTGACACTGCCTGGATGGTATCATCCTCATCCTAGCGTACCCCTGTAATAACCCTGTTCTCAAAACAGATAAATCATCAAATCCTGAATATGCAGTTAATCATCATATTGGTTAACCCTAACCAGTTTCGAATTAACAACATTTCATAACATCTTTCTTTATCTAGCAATTATCATAATTCTAGATATCATATTGAGATTTCCTTAACTTCCGATACTAGTTAATCACTTCTTTGATTAACTACGTCTCTGTTCCTATTCATTACCAATAGGGAATAAAATACAGATATCCTAGATATCTAATCAATACCACATTTTCATTTCTTACTTCAAAGTAGCGTCATACTACTGGTGTTACCACATTTTCATTTCTTACTTCAAAGTAGCGTCATACTACTGGTGTTAGCGACCACACCCATCATTTGCTCGCTTCATAGCGGCACCAAGCATTTCACCATGTGAATCAACATAACGTAACCAAGTCACGGTGCCATCATAGTAAAACATTTCATGTATTTTAAATCATGCATCATACTTGTAAAACATCATTTAAGCTATGCGCGTACGCTAAACGTACCTTAAATCCTCGAAGTCCGAGCCAAACCTTGCTCGAGTCCCATGCCCCGAGGAATGATGTGCTAACACGATAAATAATTCACGATTATTTACGAACATGCAACCCATGCTCAAGCACACCCATAACCCTCAACATATCGTCAACACACGACAATAAATCATTTAAAAGACCCGGGGCAGGGTACATGCAGGGAGGGGAACGAATGAGACAACAACGAAAATTGTTCAAGGATACCCTACAAATTTTCGAACCCTTATCTCACAAATCGAACCCAAATTAAACACCATAATTCATCTAAAATATGAATTAATCAATTAATAGCAAGAATCATCACCCTTGCCAAAAACCCCCAAATTTTCGAATTTCAAATCCCTAAATTCGAACTCAATACCTTAAATTCGGACACAATTAAGCATCAACAATACATCTAAAACATGTAATGAATGACCCATAACAAGAATCGTCACAACCCTTCCAAAACCCCCAAAATCGAACCCACTTCATGCACCCATCCAAAAAATCGAACCCAAGCCAACGAAAATCGAAATCATTCGA
Organism: Haberlea rhodopensis; assembly: GCA_907163345.1. NCBI lineage: Eukaryota > Viridiplantae > Streptophyta > Magnoliopsida > Lamiales > Gesneriaceae > Haberlea > Haberlea rhodopensis. The sequence continues at coordinate 198,375 of CAJQUN010000713.1, read as the reverse complement.
GCCAATAAATCACAATTTGGCAGGGAATCACATCACAAGCATGGAAAAAGGGGTTAGGAAGGTTACCCAAACGAAATCGGAAGAAATCGGACGAAAAATCGAAGAACCCTAGAAATTGGGGATCGGCGCATTCCAGCGAAATCCGACTTCCACACGCGACGAAACTTCGAATTGACGGAGGGGAAAGGAGCGCCTGGACGAGACGAAGCCGTGGGTAGGTCGGACGCGCCGAACGGCGGCGGGCGCGGCGTTTTCGTGCGCGGGGGTACTGTTCCAGGCGGGAATCGCATGCGGGCGGGAGAGAGAGATGAAGGGAAGGTGGGGCTGAAATGAAATTTTTAATAAAAATCTCGGGTTCAACTTGTATTTATAGCAAAATACCCCGAAATACTAATAGCCCCACAAATACATCGTGATTCATTAAAAATCATCTGTTTTCAAAAACTCTCTCTCTAACCCCAAAACCCCCTACCGGTGCTCACACAAGCACCCGAGATTCCGAGACACATTAAAAAACCCAACTCTTAGGTTTTACACCGTAATGTGAATACAATCTCATCCTCGGGATCCAACGATCCCAACTACCCAAATAAACGAGCCCAGAAGGCCCAACATCGCGATTAAACTCCAAATCGCTACGTAAAACATCTTTAGGGGTTATTAAGACTCCGGGATTAACATCTCCAATCCAGGTCATCACAATATCCCCCACTAAAAGAATTTCGTCCTCGAAATTAGTACCGGTGTATCACATAACACCCAGGCTACACAACAACATGAAGCCATAACCTCGATTCTTGACCATATCAGAATCGTCTTAATAATCGCGAGGATACTTACCTCACATCAACTCTGAAACAGGGCGACTTACCCAAAACCAATATATCACCCAAGAGGCAACGTACCTCGACGCGGGTCATCCCAAAAGTCAGTCCCTCATGACTGCAAAACAACCGATACTTACGACTGTAGATCGGACAATCATCCTTCGTTCTAATACAACCAGTAAGAATGCATCCTGTATGACACATCAACCGTGGAAACGTTGACCTCGTGTCAACCCTGAAGTGGAATAGACTTCCAAATCCATTATAACGTCAAAAGTGTCAGCGCAACCCACGCTAACAATCCAAAAGCAGTTAGTCAATTGAAACTGCGAGGATCCGAATCGCTCCCGATTCCATCGTAGATATCATTTAATGACATCTCTTATCATGACTCACGATGTCTAACATACATCGTTACGAGGGAAACACTAGTATTCCACGGAGTACACACACCAAACCTTGTTTCCACTTTCAAACCTCCTCTGTCGAAGGAGCAGTCGCATCATTGCAACTCAAATTGGGCAACTCACGGCCACAGATTCACACAAAAGATATCTCATAAGGTGTCCACCTCTGGATATCCCAAGAACCACATCCTGGTCATAAACAAACAATCGAGACTCCTCAGAGTTTCAAACTTGAAAGGACATGCAATAAACCCATTGCATCCCAAATACATGGATTCCCAGATCGAATCAACGACGACTTGATGACTCTCTTGTTGGTACTCCAACATCATGAGCTGTCACAGACAAGTCTCACCAAGATTAAACATAACGTATACACGTTTCAGTGAGGCATGCTCAACCTCAACCTCGATGACATGATGACTACTAGAGTCCACCACAATCCACATCGTATCACCTTACGATTTGCCACTTGGTTCCTACGAGCAGTATAACGGCTCTAACAAGCCCCTCTTGGTGCTGCATACACACGGCAGACAAACTAGTCGCTGCCTCTCTAGGTTCACCTCAAACCTACCAATAAGATGGACGTTTCCGCACGGCATACCATACTGTGGGAAGAAAATCCATAGAGTAGTGGGTCTTTACCCAACATTCCTCTAATGCCTATACACCCTGGACACTCCAATGTCCCTGTTTCATAGCCATGCATATAGTCATTAATTCTTGACATGAATGATTAAAATCATCATCTTATAATTATCACCATCTTATAACATCTTCATCATATGAGCATCATCATTTCATAAATATCATCATCTTATAACATCATCATCACATAAGCATCATCATCTTATAGCATCATCATCTTATACATCATCATCATATAAGCATCATCATCTTAAAGCATCATCATCTTATACATCGTCATCTTATAGCATCATCATCTTATACATCATCATCTTATAGTATCATCATCTCATACATCATCATCATATAAGTATCATCATCTTATAGCATCATCATCTTATACATCATCATCTTATAGCATCATCATCTTATACATCATCATCATATAAGTATCATCATCTTATAGCATCATCATCTTATACATCATCATCTTATAGCATCATCATCTTATACATCATCATCATATTAGTATCATCATCTTATAGCATCATCATCTTATACATCATCATCTTATAGCATCATCATCTTATACATCATCATCATATAAGTATCATCATCTTATAGCATCATCATCTTATGCATCATCATCTTATAGCTATAACAGTAAATGTACGAAATCATAGCTGAGTAAGCTTGCTGGTTATTCATTAACTTCTTTTCATTTTTCCTGGTTCATATTCATGCACATGGGCATCTTACCCTGTGGCATCTTACCACATAATAACATCGTATGGCCTCTTATCATATGGGCATCTTACCACGCATCACAACATTGTATGGCCTCTTACCATATGGACATCTTACCCCGTGGCGTCTTACCACACATAATAACATTGTATGGCCTCTTACCATATGGGCATCTTACCCCGTGGCGTCTTACCACACATAATAACATTGTATGGTCTCTTACCATATGGGCATCTTACCCCGTGGCGTCTTACCACATAATAACATCGTACGGTCTCTTACCATATGGGCATCTTACCCTGTGGCGTCTTACCACATAATAACATCGTATGGTCTCTTACCATATGGGCATCTTACCCTGTGGCGTCTTACCACATAATAACATCGTATGGTCTCTTACCATATGGGCATCTTACCCTGTGGCGTCTTACCACATAATAACATCGTATGGTCTCTTACCATATGGGCATCTTACCCTGTGGCGTCTTACCACATAATAACATCGTATGGTCTCTTACCATATGGGCATCTTACCCTGTGGCGTCTTACCACATAATAACATCGTATGGTCTCTTACCATATGGGTATCTTACCCTGTGGCGTCTTACCACATAATAACATCGTATGGTCTCTTACCATATGGGCATCTTACCCTGTGGCGTCTTACCACATAATAACATTGTATGGTCTCTTACCATATGGATATCTTACCCTGTGGCGTCTTACCACATAATAACATTGTATGGTCTCTTACCATATGGGCATCTTACCCTGTGGCGTCTTACCACATAATAACATTGTATGGTCTCTTACCATATGGGCATCTTACCCTGTTATATGGCATCTTACCATAATATAATCATCGTGTGGCATCTTACCACATGGGCATCTTACCCAATCATATGGCGTCTTACCATATCATAAACACTGTGTGGCATCTTACCACAGGGGCATCTTACCCATTCTCATATACGTCATCATAAACATCATCATGATCATTATCATCGTAAACATCATCGTAAACATCATCATCATAAACATCATCATAATCATCATCATCGTAAACATCATCGTAAACATCATCATCATAAACATCATCATAATCATCATCATCGTAAACATCATCGTAAACATCATCATCATAAACATCATCATAATCATCATCATCGTAAACATCATCGTAAACATCATCATCATAAACATCATCATAATCATCATCATCGTAAACATCATCGTAAACATCATCATCATATATACTCATGCAATTAATGCAAGGTCATAGTTTAGGGATATGTTACCGTTTGATGCTCGTACGTTTCTTACGTACCTTCCTTGCTTGAGCATTACATGAACAAACGCATTAGTATATTCAATAATAATTGAGACCATACCGAAGTATTCCACTGTCGGTTGTCTACCCAGTCTGTCCTCAGACAATACATCATATCTTTCTTCTCCTGATTTTCTTCCAAAATCAGGTTCCTTGGCACGTAGCGTATAGAGTGTTAGACATCGCTATTAATGCCATCCTATCGTGTTTCACACGATTCCTGCAACCACAATGGTTAGCAATACCACTTTTCATATCATAAAAGCACATAAACAATTAGTCTTGTCGTATAACATTAATGCCATCATGCATAAATATGTGCTATCAATAACTTCCTAGGCCCTCAACAGCCCCAATGAGCAACCACTGCTCTGATACCACTAATGTAAGGACCCCTTATACTTAACCCTTGATTAGTGTATTAATCATTATGTGTGGCACATGCTTTCCATAAAATCATTCGGGAACTCCGATGATACTTTACCATTGAATGGCAATTACAAAGTTTTTCTTTAACATTCAATGTTATAAGTTCATCATCCTAACAACAAGAGACTCTTAGAGTTCGCCCATTACACCACTTTTTACATTGTGGACTTTTATAAAAATTTGGGCAGAGTCTCCCCATAAATAGAGCTATCCCGAAATAAAAGTACAACACATAACATAATTCCCGGCCAGGGAAAACATAATACTCATCAGAATACAGCAATACCAAGTAAATTCCCAGCCAGGGAAGACACCACACATATGGCAACAAAAGTGGGTTTCAACACCCACATACACTAATGACTCTCTTAACCTTTAGCAATTCTACCTCTAATTGCATGCAACCTCAAATGGAAGAGAGAAAGGCTCATGCCTTTATATACAACCCATGTACAAGTATAATCGTGCTCACATGCGAGCATCATAAATATGTGTATAACCATCATGGGTATATATATATATAGGTACTCTATAAGATACCGTGCTCCATCAAGCCCTGGTACCACAATCCTGGGAGTACATCCAATCAACAGCTCGAGCTCATCTCCAAAGCCATCGATGTACCTGTTCACCTGTCCCAACAGAGACAGCCCCCAACGGGGTGAGCATACCAATTCCACAATTTCATAATCATAATGACATAATACATAATTTACAAAAAATGTAAATATTGTGGAACATATGTGACACTGCCTGGATGGTATCATCCTCATCCTAGCGTACCCCTGTAATAACCCTGTTCTCAAAACAGATAAATCATCAAATCCTGAATATGCAGTTAATCATCATATTGGTTAACCCTAACCAGTTTCGAATTAACAACATTTCATAACATCTTTCTTTATCTAGCAATTATCATAATTCTAGATATCATATTGAGATTTCCTTAACTTCCGATACTAGTTAATCACTTCTTTGATTAACTACGTCTCTGTTCCTATTCATTACCAATAGGGAATAAAATACAGATATCCTAGATATCTAATCAATACCACATTTTCATTTCTTACTTCAAAGTAGCGTCATACTACTGGTGTTACCACATTTTCATTTCTTACTTCAAAGTAGCGTCATACTACTGGTGTTAGCGACCACACCCATCATTTGCTCGCTTCATAGCGGCACCAAGCATTTCACCATGTGAATCAACATACGTAACCAAGTCACGGTGCCATCATAGTAAAACATTTCATGTATTTTAAATCATGCATCATACTTGTAAAACATCATTTAAGCTATGCTCGTACGCTAAACGTACCTTAAATCCTCGAAGTCCGAGCCAAACCTTGCTCGAGTCCCATGCCCCGAGGAATGATGTGCTAACACGATAAATAATTCACGATTATTTACGAACATGCAACCCATGCTCAAGCACACCCATAACCCTCAACATATCGTCAACACACGACAATAAATCATTTAAAAGACCCGGGGCAGGGTACATGCAGGGAGGGGAACGAATGAGACAACAACGAAAATTGTTCAAGGATACCCTACAAATTTTCGAACCCTTATCTCACAAATCGAACCCAAATTAAACACCATAATTCATCTAAAATATGAATTAATCAATTAATAGCAAGAATCATCACCCTTGCCAAAAACCCCCAAATTTTCGAATTTCAAATCCCTAAATTCGAACTCAATACCTTAAATTCGGACACAATTAAGCATCAACAATACATCTAAAACATGTAATGAATGACCCATAACAAGAATCGTCACAACCCTTCCAAAACCCCCAAAATCGAACCCACTTCATGCACCCATCCAAAAAATCGAACCCAAGCCAACGAAAATCGAAATCATTCGAGCCAATAAATCACAATTTGGCAGGGAATCACATCACAAGCATGGAAAAAGGGGTTAGGAAGGTTACCCAAACGAAATCGGAAGAAATCGGACGAAAAATCGAAGAACCCTAGAAATTGGGGATCGGCGCATTCCAGCGAAATCCGACTTCCACACGCGACGAAACTTCGAATTGACGGAGGGGAAAGGAGCGCCTGGACGAGACGAAGCCGTGGGTAGGTCGGACGCGCCGAACGGCGGCGGGCGCGGCGTTTTCGTGCGCGGGGGTACTGTTCCAGGCGGGAATCGCATGCGGGCGGGAGAGAGAGATGAAGGGAAGGTGGGGCTGAAATGAAATTTTTAATAAAAATCTCGGGTTCAACTTGTATTTATAGCAAAATACCCCGAAATACTAATAGACCCACAAATACATCGTGATTCATTAAAAATCATCTGTTTTCAAAAACTCTCTCTCTAACCCCAAAACCCCCTACCGGTGCTCACACAAGCACCCGAGATTCCGAGACACATTAAAAAACCCAACTCTTAGGTTTTACACCGTAATGTGAATACAATCTCATCCTCGGGATCCAACGATCCCAACTACCCAAATAAACGAGCCCAGAAGGCCCAACATCGCGATTAAACTCCAAATCGCTACGTAAAACATCTTTAGGGGTTATTAACACTCCGGGATTAACATCTCCAATCCCAGGTCATCACAGTGAGCTCGCTCCAAGATCTCTTTACGCAACTCCGGCATATTCGGAACCACCCATCGGTCACCCAATCTCAAAGACCCGTCATCGGCCACTCTGAATTTCGTTGGCTGACCAAGATGTACTAAAGATAACCACCTCTGAACCTCATCATCTGCCCTCTGAGCTCTCCTGATGTTCTCATAGATGTCTGGCTCGGCTAACAGAGTCGATACGTACACAGGTGATGCATCAATGTCAAAGTCATAGCCCAGATGACAATAGGAAGTCATCATAGCCGACAGATGAATGACATCCTCAGCAGAACTCCTCACTTTCCGGCTCAAAGCGTCTGCTGTCAAATTGGCTTTCCCCGGATGGTACTCTATCTCGCAATCATAGTCCTTGAGTAGGTCCATCCACCTCCTCTGCCTCATGTTCAGCTCTGCCTGAGTGAATAAAAACTTGAGGCTCTTGTGATCCGTGTAAATGGTAAATGAAGTACCATACAAATAATGCCTCCAGATCTTCAGGGCGAAGATGATAGCCGCCAATTCCAAGTCATGCACTGGATATCTGGTCTCATGCGGGTTCAACTGCCTCGATGCATAAGCTACAACATGCTTATCTTGCATCAGAACACACCCAAGGCCCTGCAGTGATGCATCAGTATACAGAGCAAATCTGGAGTTCTCCGTAGGGATCACCAACACTGGCGCCGTCATCAACCGGTGCTTTAATTCCTGGAAGCTCTCCTCACAAGCTTCTGACCAAAAGAAAGGTACACCCTTCTGGGTCAACTGAGTCAGCGGCTTGGCAATCTTCGAAAAGCCCTCGACGAAGCGTCGATAATAACCGGCCAAACCAAGAAAACTCCGAATCTCAGGCACAGAAGTGGGGGCAGCCCACTCCATCACAGCCTCAATCTTCTTGGGATCCACAGATATCCCGCTGCTCGATATGACATGCCCCAGAAACACTACACTGCCCAGCCAAAATTCACACTTACTGAGCTTAGCATACAACTGATGCTCTCTGAGAATCTGAAGCACTGTCCTCAAGTGTTTCACATGCTCTTCCTCACTCCGGGAGTAGATGAGAATGTCGTCAATAAACACAATGACGAACTGATCAAGATACGGCTGAAACACTCTGTTCATCAGACTCATGAAGACTGCTGGAGCATTCGTCACCCCGAACGGCATCACTGGGAACTCATAATGTCCATATCGCGTCCGGAATGCTGTCTTCTGCACATCTTCCTCTCTGACTCGAATCTGATGATACCCGGATCTCAAATCAATCTTGCTATACACCCTGGTACCTTGCAACTGATCAAACAGATCATTGATCCTTGGAAGAGGATACTTGTTCTTCACTGTAGCCTTATTCAGTTGCCGGTAATCGATACACAACCGCATCGAACCGTCCTTCTTTTTCACAAAGAGAACTGGTGCGCCCCATGGCGACACGCTCGGGCGTATATATCCCTTGTCAAGGAGATCCTGCAACTGTTCTTTCAACTCTCTCAACTCAGCCGGTGCCATCCTATAAGGTGCACGAGAGATAGCGGATGTCCCTGGCAACAGCTCGATCCCAAACTCAACTTCCCTAGCCGGTGGGAATCCTGGGATCTCTTCTGGGAATACATCAGCAAACTCTGCTACCACTGGTACATCCTCAACTCTTAGTTCTTTATTCTTCCCAGACGTGTCCACGGCATAGATGAGATAGCCCGTGTGACCACGTTCCAACAACTGAGTCATCTTGATCGCTGAAATCAATGGAATCTTCGCACGAGAACCGTTGCCATAGAAAGTCCACTGACTGCCCAACTCAGGTCTGAACTTTACTGTTCTCTGCCGGCAATCTACCACTGCCTGATATCTGTTCAGAGCATCAATACCCAAGATGCAGTCGAAGTCTGACATACCCAGCACAATTAAGTCTGATCTCAATTCGTTGCCCTCAAAATAAATGAGGCAGTCTGCCATAAACTGATCAGCAACAACATTTCTTCCAGTGGGTGTCGAGACAAGGAGAGGCGTGGGTAAAGAAGACGTGCGCATATGGTGTCTTTCCACAAAACCCACCGATACAAAAGAATGGGAGGCACCTGTATCGATCAAAATAAAAGCAGGGTGCGTAAATAAATGACACGTACCGGCGATCACCTCCACTGGGGCTGCCTGAGCCTGCTCCCTGGTCAGTGCATACACCTGTCCCTGGGGCGGTCCTACTGTCTGACCTCCCGATGGTCGAGGCCCAAACTGCTGCCTCTGTTGCACTGTCCTATCCTCAAACCTCGGCCTGCTGCCCTGATACTCTGACTGTCCTCCCCGGGTGGGGCAATACCGAGCGATGTGGCCCATCTTGCCACAGATATAACATGCAGGACACTTGTTTGAAGAATGTGGCCCTCCACAATTGTTGCACCTCGGCTCTCCCGGCCTATCCCCTTGTGAAGATCCTCTATTGGCCGTCCAATTGCCCTTCTTGCCATCCTGTTTCTGACCAAAATGTTTCTTTCCACCATACCGCGAAGATGAAGAGGCACCACGAGGTTTAAATGGCTCACCCCGAGGCCTCAAGCTGTCACTAGTCTGCCTCTGTTGCGGTACTGGTGGTGGCATAGCGTAAGCTCCCACTCCTAGCTAGCAAGCTCCGCTCTTGTGAGAGCATCATCAAAAGAAGTTGGGTTATTGGTGATAACCCGGTCATAGAGCTCCGGTCGCAACCCCTTCATAAAATTCCTCATCTTAGCGTGCCCATTGGTGGCAATGTGGGGAACGTATACCGTGTGGCATAGTCTGCCACTGACATGTTCCCCTGCTTCAGACTTGTAAATTCGTCCTCCTTCGTCTGTCTCGCTGCTGCGGAGAAGTACCGGTTAAAAAACCTAGTCCAGAAGAGTGTCCAATCAATCACAGCACCCAGTGCTCTCATTTCCATTACTGTGCTCCTCCACCACATCAGAGGTTTCTTGGCTAATTGAAACTCCGCCAGCCTCAGCCAAGCTGTCACAGCACAAGGAGCCGATACAAAGATCTGCTCAAGTCTTTCCAGCCACTCTTCAGCCTCCTCTCCGGACTCTGTCCCCTCAAACCGGGGCGGATGATAAGATAGAAATTGTGTCAAGCTAATCTCACCCGGTAGCAATAACTGAACCACTGGTTCCATGCCTACGGCCGGTGGAGGTAGAGGGTTCGCCTGTCCAATACTTGCGTTCACACTACCAACATCTCCAACCTCCTCATTAGCAGCCATGCTGTAATACAAATGTTAACAACAATTCCAAAGCAGTATATATGTTATGCCGTTAGATAACAGGAATGAGAATAAGCACGTTAGTATAACAGGATATACATTAATATGCACCACATGCATAAACATGCTTCAAATGTAAGCACCTAGCTAAACATGCTAAGGCTACCCTTCACTCGTTCCCGGGTTCTCTAACCACTGCTCTGATACCACTAATGCAAGGACCCTAATCCTTAAGTGCGGAATCAAGGCATAATAGAGCTAATATAAATGATCAGAGTGAGAATTAACGTGTTGAGTTTATGAGCTTAAGCATTACATGCCAAAAATAAGGACTACCAAAAATTGATTAATTACATTCCCCATCAAATGAAGGTTATCAACTAGTTTTACACTACTCCTAGAGTAGACACTAGGCAAAACAATCTTGTCCTTCAATTCACAAAAGCATCCTCAAGCTCACTGTCTCAACCCGTCTAGCCCTTCTATCATGCCAAACGTGTACCTACAAGGACAACCCTCAAACATGAGCAATAATAATCATTCATATTCAACACAATATGAAGATAAAGCGTAAATGCATAATCATAATAAAACACTTCCTGTTTTCCCCATGCATTTCAAACGCTTCCCGTTTGGTTGTCCCTGTACCATAACTCATGAGTATAATCAATAGATTATTTATAATGGTCTAAACATGTCATGAACATATACCATTTCATCAATACCAAATACTGATCACCAATCCCTAGTCTGTCCATCACAATGTATTTTAATGCCCCTCGCTTATTTACATATAGGCGGCATAGGATAACCTCGCTTCAATGGACTGCGGGACTCCCACCCCTCGCCTCTCATTGAGCGGCAAATACCCTTTCCTCGCCCTATATGATAACCACGCTCAAATGTGACATGCGGCGCTCCCACCCCTCGCTTCACATTTAGCGGAACCAAACCAAATAGCGGCAAGCATTAAAATCATCAAGGGATGACCACGACTCATGGGATATGCACCAATAATCATATGCATCTATAAACATCATGTATAACATGTATTTGCATCCACAATGCAATACCACATATATACTTGCATCCACAATGCATAACAATAAGTATATAAGATACATGTACCGTTGGGTGCCCGTACGTCCACTACGTACCTTTCCAAAATGTAGGATATGGTAGGACTTCAATGCCTTGGCTGTGTTGCCACCTGGGTTGGTTCTACATATTCACAAATACCAATATTAGAACCCAATAATAGTCCAATACCAAAAATCCCACAAAAATAACCAAAAACACCATTTTTGGTGTCTCGCGATCGATCGCCATAAAGCCCCGATCGATCGCGAGACCTCACTGTCTCGAGCAACAAAAATAAACAATCCGCGATCGATCGCGGAGCTTGCGCCGATCGATCGCGGCCTCGCCGATCGATCGCGCCAAACTCGCGATCGATCGCTGAAGCCCACTGCCTCAGCTCTGTTGCTCGCGATCGATCGCGAAAAGGCGCCGATCGGTCGCCGAGCTCTGGGCATGCGGGGTTTGGGCACTATTCACCCATCTTCAACCCCAACTCATACATACCCACATACACCAACATCAACCAAACCCAACAACTCAAAACCAACAATAAACATCTACATAAACTCATATATTTAACATCCAACCAAAAAAAAATACCAAAACCACAACAACCCAACACAAACCCATTTTAAAACCCTTCAAACCATATCAAACTTAAACAAAACACATCAAAATTAACCATGAGGTATCCATACCTCTTGCGGACCTCAAATCACCCAACAAGCTCCACAAATCAAGATTTTTGAAAGGTTTCTCTTCACCCCCAAGCTTGAGCTCGAAAATTGGAAGGAGGAAGGGTTTGTGGATTTGATTTTTGTAAAGTTAAAAGTGATGGATTGGTAAAGGTGTGGGGTAATAAAATGAGTTTATTTAATTAAAAAGCATACCAAAATAATTCCATGGTGTATAAAACACCCCAACATGATATTTTTCAAAGCATTTACTCATAATGCACCAAATATCAATTAAACACATGATTTCTAATCAATTGCTACCAATGGCAAATAAATCATGCTTCCAATAATATTTAACCGACATGCACCACATGCACCCCGAAATGCAACCCCGGGTCACCCTATCCACATGACCATGCATTTCCATAAGGTAAATAAATTCCAACACATAATTAATTACCACATAATTAATCATTGTAAACACAATTAATGCACCAAATTGCAATTAATCATTTCAGGGATGTCACAACATATTTATGCATGATGGCATTAATGTTGTATGGCACAACTAGTTGTTATGTGCTTTTATGATATGAAAAGTGGTGTTGCTAATCATTGTGATTGCAGGAATCGTGTAGCATGAGATGGGATGGCATTAATGGTGATGTCTGGCCCTTCATGTATTATGTGTTGAGGGATCTGATTTTGTAGGAAAATCAGGAAAGGTGAGACGTACGGGCTTCGGACGGTAAAACGTGTTACACCTTTGATTATGTATATCGTGGGTAGTGAACCCTTACATGTGATGGTATATGTGAAATGATAGTGATATATATTGTGATAATGGAATCAACTGTTGTGTTTGATTGTTGTGGTAGAATTGATGAATGTTCCGGTAGCCTTTATCTCCGAGCGAGGGAGGTACTTGCCGCTGTCATGACTGAGCGAGGTAACATGCCGCTGTCATTGTCGAAGCGAGGGGTCCTAAAATTCCGCTGTTGTATTGGGACCGGAACAGTCACAATTCTAGTGATTAATGTGGAATATTGTGGTTATAACTGAAAAGTGATATCGATCATTATATTGTGAACTGTGGGGTGATGCAGGTACATGGAGCTAGTGGGAGTTCCGGTAGTTGTTATATTCTAGCGAGGGAGGTACTTGCCGCTGTCATATGAAGCGATGGTAATATGATATTTGCCGCTGTCATGTCTAAGCGAGGTAACATGCCGCTGTCATTGTCGAAGCGAGGGATATCATATGATGCCGCTATATGTCGAAGCGAGGGGTCCTAAAATTCCGCTGCTATAACAAGACCGGAACAACCACATTATCGATATTGATAGCGATGTCTCATTCCGCTATATTGATTGGCGATGGTTCATGCCGCCAGATATATTGATAGCGACGGTTCATTCCGCTATATTGATTGGCGAGGGTTCATGCCGCCAGATATATTGATAGCGATGTCTCATTCCGCTATATTGATTGGCGATGGTTCATGCCGCCAGATATATTGATAGCGACGGTTCATTCCGCTATATTGATTGGCGATGGTTCATGCCGCCAGATATATTGATAGCGATGGTTCATTCCGCTATATTGATTGGCGATGGTTCTTGCCGCCGGATATATTGATAGCGATGTCTCATTCCGCTATTCTATGGGCGATGACTTATGCCGCCGGGTATTCATAGCGATGGTACATTCCGCTACATCTAGGGCGATGGTTCATGCCGCCAGATGTCTATAGCGAAGTTTTATGCCGCTGACTCTATGACGAGGGATTATGCCCCTGATTCTATAACGACGGGTTATGCCGCTATGCACGTGACGCTGGATTTCGCCACCTACGAGCGATGGGTGCTGATTGCGTACCACTGTTGGATGACGAAGACAGGTATGCCGCTATATTGGTAGCAATGAGGTATGGCATATTACTGTTTATTTAGCACTATTGTGGATATCATGTGTTGATTTACTTATATTGTCATGTGTTTGACGATTAGATTATAGACGTCGTGTATCGACATATACCGTTACGAGTCGACAATATTGTTTCAAAGTCATATGTTGACAGGTACCGTCACGGGATGACAATGACATAGTGGATGTTCTATGTAGACGTGTAGCGTCGTTTTGATGGCTAATACATTTATGTTATGTATTTAGTTGTATGGTTTGAGTGCCGATGGTGAGCACATAGTAGAGTCTGGGTCACTAGTTGATGAGACCTTTTTGCCGAGCAGGTTTGCTCGGTGGAGTATTGGATGTATTGTACCGGTAAATGTACCACATCATGTGATAGAGTTAAATATTTGTCGAGCAATGATACCCTTGGGTATGCTCGTTGGTTTGGCTAGGGCCAAGTGATTGGTGGTAAGAGTAGTCATTGAGGAAACTACTCGCTTGTGTTGTGACGTAGGGTAGACATGGTTACACCCACCCTGAGGGTGTGAGATAAGTCTTAACGAATTATGATTGTATCATAAGTGAGCAAGGACACCGGGTTGTCCATTGTGCTTGGTATTTTAGAGATATGCTGGGCGATGACCCATTACTCTAACGGTTTGTACGGTATGGCATCCGAGATGGAACATATGGTTTGTTGGTAGGCTTGATATGAACCTATGGAGACAGCACTTTGCTAGCCAGATATCGTAGTGATGATATAGTGTGCTTGTTGGAGCCATGATACTGCTCGTTGGAACCAAGTTTGGTGAATCGTATGATGATACGATGAAGACTTTTGGCAGGCTTTTGATTGTCCCTTTGTAGCATGATGTTTGAGGCATGTGACGCCCCCATGAGAACGTTCATACGTCTATTGTTTTGAGGGACTCGTCTAGGACAGCTCATAATGTAGGAGTACCAACAAGAGAGTCATCAAGTCGTCGTTGACTCGATTTGGGGAATCCGTGTACTTGGGATGCAATGAGTGTTATTGTATCCAGTTTTTCCGAACGGTGGTTCGAGACTTGTGGATCTCGAGTTCGATGGCTCTTCCCTTGTGAGGAAGGAGGTAGTACTATACCTATTTGGGAATCTTTGAAAGATTCGGTAAGTTGGTACGTGTGGTGTTGATTTTGGGAATCACACCGTGTTATTGATCGTCGATTATCATTCTCCACTGCAATGGAATGACTCAGAATTGACAGTTGTGTTTGGGGCTTAGGGGTATGTTGGAGATACCCGAGCCAAGTGCATTGAGTATGCATGTGATGCTAGTTTTTGATTTCATTTTTTGTCAAGCATAGAGTTATGCTACTTTTGGATGGTTAAATCTCTGATGAGAGATATTGAACACCTTGAGATTGGGAATCTCCATGGCACGATAAATTATGAGAAACAATCGTGGAGTTAGTTGACACCCTTTGAGGAGGGATTATCTTGTGTGGGTTGAGGTGTTTCATTGTTGGTGTTTTTTTTCGAGTTATGCGATAGCCTTCCCAAGTTTGGATTGTTAAATCCTACGATTATCAAGGGATGGCAGGATTTCGGATTGGTTGGGTGTCGCTGTCGATACAAGCGTTGAGGATGCAATTGGTTTATTGCATGTCCTTTCAGAATTTGAACTCTATGGGGTCTCGATGGTTTAATTATGATCAGGATGTGATCCTTGGAATATCCGGAGGTGGACATCTTGTGAGATGTCTTTTGTGTGAATCTGCGGCCGTGAGTTGCCCAAATTGAGTTGCAATGATGCGACTGCTCATTTGATGGAGGAGGT
The DNA here is from genome assembly GCA_907163345.1 of Haberlea rhodopensis. NCBI lineage: Eukaryota > Viridiplantae > Streptophyta > Magnoliopsida > Lamiales > Gesneriaceae > Haberlea > Haberlea rhodopensis. Next base: position 182,702 of record CAJQUN010000713.1, on the reverse strand, counting down.
TTGGAAGTGGAGACCAGGTTTGGTATGTGTACATCGTGGTATACTAGTGTCTTCCTCGTAATGATGTGTGTTAGACATCGTGAGTCATGATAGAGATGTCTTTGAATGATATCTATGATGGAATCGGGAGCGATTCGAATCCTTGCAGTTTCAGTTGACTAACTACTTTGGGATTATTAGCGTTGAGTGGTGCTGACGCTCTTTGACGTTATGATGGATTTGGAAGTCTATTCCACTCCAGAGATTGACACGAGGTCAACGTTCTCACGGTTGAGGTGTCATTCATGATGTGTTCTTACTAAGTGGTATTAGAACGAAGGATGACTGTCCGATCTACGGTCGTAAATATTGGTTGTTTTGCAGTCATGAGGGACTGACTTTTGGGATGACCCGAATCGAGGTACGTTTTGCCTCTTGGGTGATATGTTGGTTTTGGTAAGTCGCTCTGTTTCAGAGTTCGAAGAGAGGTAAATATCCTCGCGGTTTTTAAGACGATTCTGATATGGTCAGGAATCGAGGTTATGGCTTCATGTTGTTGTGTAGCCCGGGTGTTACGTGATACACCGGTGCTAATTTCGAGGATGAAATTCTTTTAGTGGGGGATATTGTGATGACCAGGGATTATAGGTGTTAATCCCGGAGTGTTAATAACCCCTAAAGTTGTTTTACGTGGCGATTTGGAGTTAATCGCGGTGTTGGGCCTTTCGGGCTCGTCTATTTGAGTTGTTGGGATCGTTGGATCCCGAGGTTGAGATTGTATTCACATTACGGTGTAAAACCTAAGAGTTGGGTTTTTTGATGTGTCTCGGAATCTCGGGTGCTTGTGTGAGCACCGGTAGGGGGTTTTGGAGTTAGAGAGAGAATTTTTGAAAACAGATGATTTTTAATGAATCATGATGTATTTGTGGGGCTATTAGTTTTTCGGGGTATTTTTGCTATAAATACCAATTGAACCCAAAATTTTACATTTAATTTCATTTCAGCCCCTTACTTTTCTCTCTCCCCGCTCGCGCCCCATTCCCGTCTGCACAGCCGCCGCGCGCAAAAGCGGTGCGCCCACCGCCGCCTTCGTCTCGTCGAGGCGCAGCTATCCCCTCCGGCAATTCGAAGTTTGGTCGCGTTTCTCGTTCGGTGCGTCGATCCCCAAAAGCTAGGGTTCATCGATTTCGAACATTTTCCTTCCGATTTTCGATTGGGTAACCTCCCTTACCCCTTTTTCGTCATTTTCGTGTATTTCCCTGCCATTTTTGTGTTCGATTTGTTCGAATTCTTGCTGTTGGCGTGAGTTGGTTCGAATTTATGCATTTTTCGTGGGTTAGGGTTCGAAAATTGGGGTTTTTGGCAGGGGTGTGGCGATTCTTGTTATGGGTCGTTTATTACATGTTTTAGATGTATTAGGATGTTTAATTGTGTTCGAATTTAGGGCTTTGAATTCGAATTTTGGGGGTTTTGGCATGTGGGGCGATTATTCATGTTGTTGATTGGTTAATTCATATTTTAGATGAATTATGGTGTTTAATTGGGTTCGAATTGTGGAGTGAGGGTTCGAAAAATTTATGGGGAGCTCTTGAGCAATTTTCGTTGATGTCTCATTCGATTTTCCCTCCCTGCATGTACTCTACCCCAGGTCCTTGAAATGGTTAATTGTCGTGTGTTGGAAATATTTTTTAGGGTTATGGGTGTGCTTGAGCATGGGTTGCATGTTCGTAAATAATTGTGAATTATTTATCGTGTTAGCACATCGTTCCTCGGAGCATGGAACTCAAGCAAGGTTTGGCTCGGACTTCGGAGATTTAAGGTACGTGCGACGTACGAGCATTACTTTATGTGATAGCAATTGTGAAATGCATAACGTGTTGTAATTGCATTAGATGGTTGTGGGTATGGCTATATACATATATGTGTTGATATGACTATGGAACGACCTAGTCTTGATATCGCTGCCACAAGTGTGCGTAGTACTAGAGTAGTATGACCTTATAAGAGATATGGGGTACTGGGTTTATATGACTATTGTATGGCATTTGAGATGCCTGAGAATGATCGTGGGATCATGTATTCGTTATGAGACATGTGAGATGTCTAAGTATAATGGAGAATTTGTAAAATAAATGCTAGGCATTTGAGCTATCTGTGATTGGTAGCAAAGTTGAAAATCAGTATTAGATATCGAGATATCTATGTTTGCATGTATAATGAATTTGGAATCATTAATTATTGATATTTGAGAATCAGGCATGCTATGAGTTAAATCAATGTGTTGATTTACTGATTTATGAGATTTGATGAGTTTGATGATTGTGAGAACAGGGACAGTACACGGAATCCCGGATGAGGATATTGCCATCCAGGGAGTATCATTTAAATTCATTAGTATTTACTTTTGTTGTAAATTATGAATTTCATTATTGTGATTATGGGATTTTGTGTATTGGTATGCTCACCCCGTTGGGGGCTGTCTCTGTTGGGGCAGGTGAACAGGTACATCGATGGCTTTGGAGTTGAGCTCGAGCTGTTGATTGGATGTACTCCCAGGATCGAGGTACCAGGGCTTGATGGAGCACGGTATCGTATAGAGTACTCATATACACCTGATGATTATATACATATTCATGATGCTCGCATGTGAGCACGATTATACTTGTATATGGATTGTATATAAAGGCATGAGCCTTTCTCTCTTTCATTTTGTGTTGCATGCAATTAAGAGTAGGATTACTAATGATATGAGAGTCATGGGTGTATTATGTGGGTGTTGAAACCTTGTCTTATGTGTGGTGTCTTCCCTGGCTGGGAATTTACTTTGTGTTCTGTATTCTATTGAGTATTGTGTATTCCCTGGCCGGGAATTATATTATGTGTTGTGCTTTCATGTCGGGATAGCTCTATTTATGGGGAGACTCTGCCCAAATTTTTATAAAAGTCCACAATGTAAAAGTGGTGTAAAGGGGATGGTAATGGGCGAACTCTATGAGTCTATTTGTGGTTAGGATGATGATCTTATAACATTGAGTGTTAAAGGAATTTTTTTGTACTTGCCATTCTATGGTAAATCATCATTTGAGTTTCCCGACTGATTTTTATTGAAAGCATGTACCACACATAGTGGTTAGTACACTAACCAAGGGTTAAGGGCTTGGGGTCCTTACAGTGAGTTTCAAAAGCTGGCATGAACAGTGCGCCGATCGATAAAACCTTCCGATCGATCGAGACGCAAAATCCTGAAGATTTTATTTTCCTTTTTTATCGTGATTGTGGGGGTTTTAAGCGGGGATCTTGATTCATTTCAAGAACACACGAGAGCAGACCAAATCAGACGATTTTTAGGTCAACCTAGCCGCCGCCCAGCCGCCGCCAAGGAGATCCATTCTTCCGGTTCTTCGTCCGAGTCAAAGCCAATCTATTCCGGAGTGCAAGGAAGGAACAAGAGAAGAAATCACGGTGCAACGCACGGATTCATCCAGCGTTTATCGTATTTCTGAACTTTAATTTATTTGATTTTAAATTTCATTTGATGTTTTGGAGGTCGAGAGACAATAAAACTCTTATGTATTTGATTTGAATTAAATTCAGTTTATATTATTGAGTTTTAGTTTCGTTGTGTTTGATTATTGATTCATTAGTATTTGAGTGCATTGATTGTTATTGTTCATAAATTAATTGCATGTGTAGATCAAAGTCTAGCTAGCTTTGATTGAATTTGAGGGTTACAGCCGAGATCGAGAGATAACGTTGTAACACGCTCCCTTAATTTATGATGTATGTCACGATTGAGATCGAGAGATGATATCGCATACGTGAGAACTTGGAATCGAGAGATTTAGAGTTATAAGGTTTTGATAATCTATGCAACTTTGAATTAGTAAATAGGTGCACGAGAGTGACTTATTCTAGTTTATCGTTAGTTTCGTTACAGCTCGAGAGAGTGTATCGAATAATATCGAAAACCTTTCACCTTTAAAATCAATTGGTTGATAAACTGAGAATTCCATTGAATCATTAGAGATAACATAATTGAACGGCGAACTCGGTAATTTTCTCGAGTAACTTACCTTTGCATTTCCGGAACCATTCTTTTCATTATTTCTAGTTTAATCTTTATTCTTTAGTTTAATTTAGCTCTAGTTAATCAAACTTCTTTTATCGTATGCTAAATATAATTTTATTAATCTTATTTGGTACTTATACGTTAGTCCCTGTGGATTCGACAACCTGTACTTAATTTTCACTATACTAAAACTTGACAACCGTGCACTTGCGGTAGAATCGCTTCAAACCATTCTTTGAAATATCTTTTGTTTAAAAATAAAGCGGTCAATCCCCATACTGGCCCCAACATAAGGCACCCCCGGACTCCAAGTCCCACTAAAACCCAACTCATAGGTTTTCCACCAAAAAGAGAATACAATCTCAACCTTTGGATCCAACGATCCCAAATGCCCGATTTAACAACCTCGGGAGACGAAAAATGCAATTAATTTCTAATTGCCACAATTAAAAATCCATCAAGGATTATTACCACACCGGGATTAACACCTTTAATCCCCGGACATCCCAATTATCCCCCACTAATAAAATTTTGTCCTCGAAATTTGCACCGGCGTACTCTACGTAACACCAGGACTACACAAACAAAGCAAAGCCACAACCCCGATTCTGGACCACATTAGAATCGAATCATCAACTGCGAGAACATCAATCTCGCACCAAGCTCTACAATAGAGCAAACGCCAAAACCAATATAAACCCAAAAGATAACACCATACCTCGATGTGAATCGTCCCGGAAGTCAGTCCACCATGACTGCAAACCAATCAAAACCTCATTGGTTCTAACATAGATATCTCTCCATCTATTCACCACTTTCCCACGATGCTTGACACGCATCGTCATGATGGGGACCACTAGTATACGACAATATACTCACAGAAAATCCGGTTTCCTGCTTCCATCCCCATCTCCTCCAAAGGAGTAGTTGCACCACTTGCAACCCGGATCGGGTTACCCACGGTCACCGATCCACACAAAACACATCTCAGAGGATGTTTACACCGGTGTGTTCCAAGAAATTATATCTTGGTCCTGATACACCAACAAGACTCCACAAAGTCTCAAGTCCCACAGAGGTCATGCAAGACAACCAATTGCATTCCTGCCACACGTGTCAACCATGACACTAAACAAATCCGAATCCTGTCCATCCCCCATTTATCCTGGAATTCAACAATCCTAAAACAGGAAGGCTATCGAATTATCCAACAAGAACTACCATGGTTCCAAAACACGGCAATCCCTCCTCAGGGGAAGTCAAACAACCCTCACGATCATTCATCAGAATGCATCGTGTCATCGAGATTACCGATCTCAAATTGCCACAATCTCCCACCGGAGATTCATCAAACCAAGCACACTAACCCGACGTTCAACAAGGCACGAAATAGAGTTGGCATTCGTATACACATACGGATATACATGTCTAAGCACCAACACAACAGGCACACTCAAAGCAATAGACTCGGGTATCTCCAAGCATACCCAAAATCCCAAAAACCTACTGCCAAACCTCGATTATTCTCACTCCATGGAGAATAGTGGTCGACAGACCAAAGCCAAAGGTTGTGATTTCAACATCAACACCACACCACCAAAGCAACAAATCTCCCAAAAGATTCAACCGGCAGGTATATCAATACCGCCTTTCCCACAAGGATAGTGTCATGAATCCATGACCCTCCAACCTCGAACCACCGTCCGGAAAACTGGATATATACATACCAACATATATCTCGGAACCAAAATATGCAACTGGTTCAGAATAGTGCATCGAAGCCACTATTATCAAATCAAAACTCGTATACGCCAGGTATACTCAACTAACGATGCCCTGTACTATTGCCATAGTACTACACAACTCGAGCATCACCCCGGAGACGTCTCCTCGAACGTCTCACTAGAAGTACAAAGCCATCACCTAGTCCAACACTAGTAGGGCTTACCCTGGTTGATTCACGATCAACCCTCAACCAATACTAGCTGTCTCCATGACAGTACAATCCAAATCTCTCCAAGAGATAAAGTCAATATAGTAGTGTCACCCCACTAACTATACCACACAATTCCAATTGTGACTTCCGTCGCATACCATATGCAAAGATGCTCAACCAGAGCTAACAACGACTTGTCGACGCTCACATTGATATTTCCAACAAAATTGAGTTGTCACAAAACAAGTCTTTTAAAACATTTGACGTATAAACGTCTCCGTGAGGTATTCCCTGCCTCAATTATCATGCCACAAAGAGACTACAAGAGTCTACCAAAAGTCCTCATCTTATCATCGTACGATTCACTGAACTCGAATCCCACGAGCAGTATAATGGCTATCACAAGCACACTAAGGCACTGCAACAATACCTGGCTAGCGATTCGCTGGCCCCATAGGCTCATACCAACTTATCAACGTGACTCACTTCCCAATCCGGTATACCATACCGTACAAACCATTGGAGTTGTGGGTCATCACCCAACATATCTCCAAAACACCAAAGTATAACGGACATCCCGGTGTCCTTGCTCAATCACAAAGCAATCGCAATCCATTAGGACTCATCCCCCACCCTCAGGGTGGGTGTTACCACGCCTACCGCACATCACAACAACAAGCGAGTAGTTTCCTCAATGACTACTCTTACCACCAATCACTTGGCCTAAGCCAAACCAGCGAGTATACCCAAAGGATATCATTACTCGAACAATATATACTCCGAATATGTGCTGCGGTACAATCCCTGTACGGCGCACCCAAAAATTCTTCGAGCAACCTGCTCGGTATAATGGTCTCGTCAACTAGTGACCCAGACACTACCATGTGCCCACCAAAGGCACCCAAACCATACAACCAAATACATAAACATAAATGTATTAATCATCAAAACGACGCTACACGTCTACATAGAACTTCCACTATGTCATCGTCATCCCGTGTCGGTACCTGTCAACATATGACTTTGAAATAACATCGTCGACTCGTGACGGTATACGTCGATACACGACGTCCATAATCTCATCGTCAAGCACATGAAAACATAAGTAAATCAACGCATGATATCCACAATAGTGCTAAATAAACAGTAATATGCCATACCTCATTGCTAACAATATAGAGGCATACCTGTCTCCGTCATCCAACAGTGGTACACAATTAGCACCCATCGCTCGTAGGTGGCGTAATCCAGTGTCATGTACATAGCGGTATAACCCGTCGCTATAGAATCAACTGCATAATCCCTCGTCATAGAGTCAGCAGCATAAACATCGCTATAGATATCCGGCGGCATGAACCATCGCCAATAGAATAGCGGAATGAACCATCGCTATGAATACCCGGCAGCATAAACCATCGCCAATAGAATAGCGGAATGAACCATCGCTATGAATACCCGGCGGCATAAACCATCGCCAATAGAATAGCGGAATGAACCATCGCTATGAATACCCGGCGGCATAAACCATCGCCAATAGAATAGCGGAATGAACCATCGCTATGAATACCCGATCCCTAGTCATTGTTACGGTAGTGTATTTTAATGCCCCTCGCACAAATGCGACATGCGGTACTCCCACCCCTCGCTTTACATATAGGCGGCATAGAATAACCTCGCTTAAATGGACATGCGGCGCTCCCACCCCTCGCTTCACATTTTAGCGGCAAATATTCTTTTCTCGCCTCATATGATAACCATGCTTCAATGTGACATGCGGCGCTCCCACCCCTCGCTTCACATTTAGCGGCACAAAACAAACAAATAGCGGCAAGCATTTAAAATCATCACTCATCCATAACAATGACTCATGGGATATTCACCAAGTATTCCGTCTATACCTGCAACACAAAGCATATTCCATATCCCAACATACATCATCATGAGTGTATTTTAATGCACCTCGCTCATATGCGACATGCGGCACTCCCACCCCTCGCTTCAACATTTGGCGGCAGAGCATTAAAATCATCACTCCATTGTACACATGCAACCACAATGCATAATTCCATGATGTATATAAAACGCAGGTTACCGTTTCGTGTCTTTCAACCCTGGCCTTAGCCATTCGCGTCATAGTGTCCCTACAGGAACAATCCCAAACCATGAGCAGACGATAATCCATATTCCCCACAATATGATTATAATGAGTAAATGCATAAACTATGAGTACAAAGTACTTCCTGTATCCCAATGCATTTCAAAATGCTCCATTTGGTTGTCCCTGTGTCACAACTCACAATCATAATCAACAGATTATATTATGATTCTATAGATGTCATGACATATAATCGTTTCACTATGATCACATATTACAAATGCACATAAGCAAAATAGTTGTGTCACACAACACTAGCTACTATCATGCATAAGTATGTGGTACCCATCCCAATCAGCATGTTTCAGGCCTTCAACAGCCCCAAAGAGCTAACCACTGCTCTGATACCACTAATGTAAGGACTCCCATGCCCTTAACCCGATATTAGTGTATTAACCCCTGTACTTAGTGCATACAAACATGTTATTAAGGGGGAAAGTGATTACATGCAACACTAGCATGGATACCATCTATAAAATTTCTTTACATTAATTGTATAATGTCTATACTTTCCCAACATATTCCATAAAACATGTCATGCACCTTTAAACATACACTAACATTCTCTCAATTCATTTTGCAACTCATAATTAATTGCATGCAACACATAAATGAAAGAGAAAGGCCATTGCCTTCTTTATACATTCCATATACACATAATACTGCTCACATGCGAGCGTCGAATAAGTAGGCGTGTATCTAATGTATAAAGTATCATGCTCAATACCGTCGCTGGTACCTCGATCCTGGGAGCACCTCAAATCCACCGCTCGAGCTCAATTCCAAGCCATCGATGCACCTAATAACCTGTCCCAACAGAGACAGCCTCCACACGGGGTGAGCATACCAATATCCCAAATCCAACAGTCATAATAGTACAATTCATAATTTACAACAATGTAAATACTCATGAAATACAAAATATACTCCCTGGATGGTATCATCCTCATCCGGGATTCTCTGTACTGTTCCTGTTCTCAAAACAACCGAAATCATCAAATTCCCAAATGCCAGTTAATCATTATATTGATTAAGGAACCCATATGATATATGCCGATATCACAACCATAATATCAAATCATGAAGCAATAATCGTGTTTATCACATTTATCTCATTTATGGTTCCATAGTTCTATCTCATTGCTCGCTCTACAATAGCGGCATTTCATTCTCACGCATGCTCAACAGCAGTGGCGTCATAACTGATGTTCGCTCAAAGGCGTCAACATCTCGATCGTTGCTCGCTCAAAAGCAGCACCATATAATTCCCGATGTATATATTTCCATTCATAGTGATTACCATAAACCATGCGATTTAATATACATTTATTGTAATATAGCGTACCATGCACTCGCAATTGCAATTACAATAAAGGGCCATGCTCGTACGTCATACGTACCTTAAGTTTCCGAAGTCCAAGCCAAACCTTGCTTGAGTTCCATGCCTCGAGAAATATGTGCTAAAACACATAAACAACTCACAATCAAGAATAAGCATGCAATCACGTGCCCACGCACGTTTGCAACCTCAAAATCCATCGTCAACCCACGACGATTACCAAAATAAAAGCCACCCGGCTAAGCATGCATAATACCCAAAATATTCCTTTTTATAAGTTTAAAAGATAGCCAACAATTCAACCGAGAATTCCGATATATTAAACTTTGGCTCCAGACAATCCATTTTAAAAGTATAGCATTCCCAATGGAATGTAGACATTGCCCCGGAAACGGCCCCCTTTAAACCTCGATTCCAAAATCCGGACGTTTTTCCAAAATTCCACAAAAACCCATCCAAACAGTGCCGCGATCGATCGCCCATCAGGCGCGATCGATCGCGTGAGTACACTGCCCACTGCACTGCCATCCGCGATCGATCGCCAAACCTCGCGATCGATCGCCAAGACCCTCGCAATCGATCGCCTACTTTTCGCGATCGATCGGGGAGACTGTTCATCACCTTCCCAAATCCAGTAGCATGTCGCGATCGATCGGCGCCAAGCCGTGATCGCGACCTGCGGGTTTCCGAAATTTTCGAGCTTCCATGGTGTTCTTGACACCCAAACTCAATACCAACACCACAAACTTCCTCAACACCACCATTAAACCATTTGGAATCAATAAAAACACCAAAACTCAACTTTGGATTTTAAACCAAAAAATCCCCAAAACCCATAACCAACCAAAACCTCAACCAAAAACTACCATACCAGAACCAAATCGAAGACAATGGTGAGGGGAATGTTAATACCTGATTATCTTCGATAAATCCGGCCCCCGAGCCAAGCTACCAACGATTTCCTTCCCAAGAGCCAAAGAGGGGAAAGGGGGAGGAGGGCTTATCGCAGGAGACGGGAGGGAGAGAGAGAGAAATGGATTCCAAATGACGGAATCCCGAGTCCATCTGGTAAATATAGCAAAAATGCTCCAAAATACCAATACCTCCACAAATACATCATGATTCATTAAAAATCATCTGTTTTCAAAAACTCTCTTTCCAACAACAAATCCCCATACTGGCCCCAACATAAGGCACCCCGGACTCCAAGTCCCACTAAAACCCAACTCATAGGTTTTCCACCAAAAAGAGAATACAATCTCAACCTTTGGATCCAACGCTCCCAAATGCCCGATTTAACAACCTCGGGAGACGCAAAATCGCAATTAATTTCTAATTGCCACAATTAAAAATCCATCAAGGATTATTACCACACCGGGATTAACACCATTAATCCCCGGACATCACAGCCTTAAGATTACAGGCCAAAATAAAATTTCCAAAAGGGATTAATTACATTCCCAACCAATTGAATTCTAATCCTATAGTTTTACACTACTCCTAGAGTAGTAACTATACAAAAGAATTAAGCCTGCTATGCCAAAAGCACTCCTCACTGGCTCACCGTATCAACCCGCCTTAGCCCGTCCGCCCAAAAGTACCTACAGGAACAACCCCAAAACCATGAGCATGTTTATAAATCATATTCACAATAATATGATCATAATTCAATGCATAAACCGTAACTGCGATTCACTTCATGTATCTAACATATTTAAAAGCTCCCTTGGTTGTCCCTGTAACACAATAATAATCAATGGATTATAATACCAATATGTATGTCATGACATGCATCCATTCCGTGTATACCAATGGCCAATTCCCAGTCTTATTATATTAGTGGCATAATACCCCTCGCGTTTATATGACAGCGGCATTAATACCCCTCGCTTCGACATATTAGCGGCATAATATCCCTCGCATCAATATGACAGCGGCATTATTGTGATGACCAGGGATTATAGGTGTTAATCCCGGAGTATTAATAATCCCTAAAGTGGTTTTACGTGGCGATTTGGGATTTAATCGAGGTATTGGGCCTTCTGGGCTCGTTTATTTGGGCAGTTGGGATCGTTGGATCCAGAGGTTGAGATTGTGTTCACATTACGGTGTAAAACCTAAGAGTTGGGTTTTTGATGTGTCTCGGAATCTCGGGTGCTGTGTGAGCACCGGTAGAGGGTTTTGGAGTTAGAGAGAGAGTTTTTGAAAACAGATGATTTTTAAGGAATCATGATGTATTTGTGGGGCTATTAATTTTTCGGGGTATTTTTGCTATAAATACCATTTGAACCCAAGATTTTAGGAAATTATCATTTCAGCCCTCTCCTTCCTCTCTCTTTCCCGTCCGCGCGATTTCCCGTCGCCTCCCCTGCCCCGCCGTTTCAGGCGCTCCGCCAGCCGCCGTCCGGCCGCCGATCGGCGCGTGCGACCTACCCACGGCTTCGTCTCGACGAGGCGCTTCTTTCCCCTCCATCAATTCGAAGTTTCGTCGCGTCCTGGAGTCGAATTTTGCAGATAAGCGGCGATCCCCAAATTCTAGGGTTTATCGATTTTGGTCCGATTTCTTCCGATTTTCGTTTGGGTAATCATCCTAACCCCTTTTTCGTTATTTTCGTGCAATTCCCTGCCATTTTTGTGTTCGATTTGTTCGGATTATTGTTGTTGGTGGGATTGGTTCGAAATTTTGGTTGTATGCATGAAGTGGGTTCGAATTTTGGGGGTTTTGGAAGGGTTGTGGTGATTCTTGTTATGGATTGATAAATTCATGTTGTAGATGCATTATGATGCTTCTTGGATTTCGAATTTTAGGGGCTTGGGTTTCGAATTTTAGGGATTTGGATTTCAAATTTGGGGGTTTGGCATGTAGGATGATTATTCATGCTATGGATTGATTAATTCACATTTTAGATGAATTATGGAATTATTGGGTTCGAAATTGTGAGATTGAGGTTCGATTTTTGTAGGGCATTCTTGAACAAATTTCGATTGTCTCATTTATTCCTTCCCTGCATGTACCCTGCCCCGGGTCTTTTAAGAGGATAATTGTCGTGTATTGACAATGTTGTGAGGGATATGGGTGTGCTTGAACATAGGTTACATGTTCGTAAATAATGGTGAATTGTTTATCGTGTTAGCACATCATTCCTCGGGGCATGGAACTCGAGCAAGGCTTGGCTCGGACTTCGGAGATTTAAGGTACGTGCGACGTACGAGCATTACTATATATATGTGAAATGCATAAGGTGTTTTTGATTGCATTGAATGTTTTGCGTATGGTTATACATATATGTTGATATAGCCAAGGAATGACCCAAATCTTGATATCGCCGCTTGTAGCGTGCGTGACACTAGAGTAGGATGACTCTTGCATGATATATGGGGTACAGGATTTATATGACTATATTATGAGACATTTGAGATGTCTAGGTTTGTAGAATCATGCATTCTTCGTAAGACATTTGAGATGTCTAGGTTCGTAGAATCATGTATTCATTATGAGACATTTGAGATGTCTAGGTTTGTAGACTCATGTATTCATTATAAGACACTTGAGATGTCTAAGTATAATGAAGGAATGGTAAAATAAATGCTAAGGCATTTGAGCTATCTGTGATTGATAGCAAGGTTGTGAAATCAGTATTAGATATTGTGATATCTGTAATTGCATGTTTAATGAATTTGTAATCACTATATGTTGATATTCGAGGATCAGGCATGCGATGTGTAAATCAATGTGTTGATTTACTGATTTATGAGATTTGATGAGTTTGATGTTGTGAGAACAGGGACAGTACACGGAATCCCGGATGAGGATGTTGCCATCCAGGGAGTATCATTTAAATTCATTAGCATTTACCTTTGTTGTAAATTATGAATTTCATTATTATGATTATGGGATTTTGTGTATTGGTATGCTCACCCCGTTGGGGGCTGTCTCTGTTGGGACAGGTGGACAGGTACATCGATGGCTATGGAGCTGAGCTCGAGCTGTTGATTTGAGGTACTCCCAGGATCGTGGTACCAGGGCTTGATGGAGCACGGTATCGTATAGAGTACCTATATACACCTGAGGATTTATACATATTCATATTCATGATGCTCGCATGTGAGCACGATTATACTTGTATATGGATTGTATATAAAGGCATGAGCCTTTCTCTCTTTCATTTAAGGTTGCATGCAATTAGGTTGAATTGCTAGAATGATATGAGAGTCATTGGTGTATTATGTGGGTGTTGGAACCCACTTTTGTTGACATATGTGTGGTGTCTTCCCTGGCTGGGAATCTACTTGTATTACTGCTTTCTGTTGAGTATTATGTGTTCCCTGGCCGGGAATTTTGTTATGTGTTGTACTCTGTTTTGGGATAGCTCTATTTATGGGGAGACTCTGCCCAAATTTTTGTAAAAGTTTACAATGTGAAAAGTGGCACCAAGGGGTTGGTAAAGGGCAAACATATGAGTCTTTTATTGACAGGCAATGATTAAGTATCATCAGAGCTTCCCGATTGACATTTTATAGAAAGCATGTACCACACATAGTGGTTAATACACTAATCAAGGTTTTAAGGGCTTGGGGTCCTTACATTAGTGGTATCAGAGCAGTGGTTGCTCATTGGGGCTGTTAAGGGCCTAGGAAGTTATTGATAGCACATATTTATGCATGATGGCATTAATGTTGTATGACATAGCAAATTGTTTATGTGCTATTATGATATGAAAAGTGGTATTGCTAACCATTGTGGTTGCAGGAATCGTGTGGAACACGATAGGATGACATTTATGGGGATGTCTGGCACTCCGTGTGTTATGTGCCAAGGAAGCTGGTTTTAAGAAAATCAGATAAAGGGATATTTCCGAGGTAACATGTATTTTACGTTGTCTTGTTGACACATGATGAATGCAAAGTGGTGCATTGAGGTTATGATATATGTTATTGTGCATTGTTTTTGCATATGCATGTCTTGAGTCAAAGTTATCTTAGTAAGGATTTTAATGGCTTATGCTAAAGTCCATATGAAGCGATGAAGAGTCCCGCTTATATGGAGTAGCAACGCTAAAGTCCATTGGAAGCGATGAAGAGTTCCGCTTACATGGAGTAGCAACGCTAAAGTCCAGTGGAAGCGAGGAAGAATTCCGCTTTCCTGGAGTAGCAAGAAGCATTAAAATGTACTAATGATAAGGGCTCAGGATGAAATAAGGATTTAAAGAAGGATATCATGACATTTATTTGTGAAACCATACATTCTCATAATGTGTTTTTTATTATGAATTGAATGTGGATGCATAGCGTATATGGCTATTGTTGTTAACCCTGATGGTTGCAGGTTACAGGAAATATGGAGTATAAAAAGGAATGATGATTACACATTCCAGGAGTCCTGCTTATGACAGTGAGAATTTTTATACTTACGCTTGACCGCTAAAAATGTGGAGCGGGCGGGGATGCTCGCTTGCACATGGAGGCGGGGTATTCCATACGAAGCGAGGATGATATACCGCTTGTATGAAGAAGCTTATGCTTGTACCGCTAAAAATGTGGAGCGGGCGGGGATGCTCGCTTGCACATGGAGGCGGGGTATGCCATACGAAGCGAGGATGATATACCGCTTGTATGAAGAAGCGAGGATGAGATGCCGCTTGTTAGGATGATGATTCATTCCTTTGTGATGACACGGATGATAGCGGTGATGTGTCCCGCTGTGTCGATTTATATTCATTTCTCTATGAGGACACGGTTTATAGCGATGGTTCATTCCGCTATATTTATTGGCGATGGTTCATTCCGCCAGGCGTATTTATAGCGACGGTTCATTCCGCTATATCTATTGGCGATGGTTCATTCCGCCAGGTGTATTGATAGCGATGGTTCATTCCGCTATATCTATTGGCGATGGTTCATTCCGCCAGGTGTATTGATAGCGACGGTTCATTCCGCTATATCTATTGGCGATGGTTCATTCCGCCAGGTGTATTGATAGCGATGCCTCTTTCCGCTACTATGTGGACGATGATTCATACTCAGGTATATAGCGAGGTTTCATGCCACTTATTATATGACGAGGTGTCATGCCGTCGATTCTATAGCGAGGGATTTTGCCGCTATGTACTCAGCACAGGATTTTGCCGCCTTCGAGCGATGGGTGCTGATTACGCACTATTATTGAGCGACGGAGACAGGTATGACGCTATATCACTAGCGATGAGGTATGAGATATTGCTATTTTATTAGCTTTATTGTAGCTGGCATGCATTGATATACATGTTTATTATGCCTATTTTACTAGCATGTTAGTGGATGACATACGCTGATGTACATATATCGTCACTAGTGGGCAATGTTTTAGATGCCATGAGTTGGCATGTGTCGTCACGGGATGACGATGACGATGGTGTAGGAGATGTCTTATTAGACATGCATCATCGTTACGATGATCGATGCGTTGAGTATACGTATTCAGTGGTATGCCTTGGGTGCCAGTACCGAGCACAAGGTGGTGTGTGCGACACCGATGGACGTGACCCTTATACCGAGCGGGTTGCTCGAGGAATGGTTGGATGCGCTGTACGTGTGATTGTACCGCAGCTTACGATTGGGGGATCATTTTACGAGTGGTGATACCCTTGAGGTATGCTCGTTGGAATGGCTTTTGGCCATGTGATTTGACGACAGGAGTAATCATGGAGGAAAGTACTCGCTTTCTGTCGATGTGACATGTGGTGGACATGATCACACCACCCTTGAGGGTGTAGGATGGGTCCTAAGGGAGTAGGATCAGGTTATGTTAAGTACATAGGGACATTGGAGTGTCCAGGGTGTATCGGCATTGAGGAATGTTGGATAAAGACCCACTACTCTATTGAGTTTTCCTCCCATAGTATGTTATACCATGTGGAACGTCCGTCTTATTGGTAGGTTTGAGGTAAACCTAAAGAGGCAGAGACTAGGTTGTCTGCCGCGTGTGTGTAGCACCATGATGGGCTTGCTAGAGCCGTTACACTGCTCGTTGGAACCAAGTTTGGCAAATCGTAAGGTGATGCGATGTGGATCGTGGTGGACTCTAGTAGTCACCACATCATTTGAGGTTGTGCGTGCCTCGCTGAAACGTGTATACGTTTATGTTTAAATCTTGGAGACTTGTCTGGGACAGCTCAGGATGTTGGAGTACCAACAAGAGAGTCATCAGGTTGTTATTGACTCAATCTAAAGGAACCCGTGTATTGGGATACAATGGGTGTTATTATATCCAGTTTTTCCGAACGATGGTTCGAGACTTGTGGATCTCGAGTTCGATGGCATTTCCCTTGCGAGGAAGGAGGTAGTATTATACCTATTTGGGAATCTTGAAAGATTCGGTAAGTTGGTGCAAGTGGTGTTGATCTTGGGAATCACACCGTGTATTGTTAATCGTCGATTTTCATCCTCCACTGAGTAAGGAATGACTCAGAATTGACGGTTGTGTTTGGAGCTTAGGGATATGTGGTAGATACCCGAGCCGAGTGCATTGAGTATGCATGCGACATCAGTGCTTAGGCAGGTATACCGGTGAGTATACGGATGCCAGTTATTGATTTCCTCTCTGTTAAGCATAGAGTTATGCTATTTTTGGATGGTTAAATCTCTGATGAGAGATATGGAACACCTTGAGATTGGGAATCTCCATGGCACGATGATTATGAGGAATGATCGTGAAGTTAGTTGACTCCCTTGAGGAGGGATTTTCTTGTGAGGGTTAAGGTATTTCCCTTGTTGGTGTTTTCCTTCGAGTTATGCGACAGCCTTCCCAAGTTTGGATTGTTAAATCCGAGGATTTTCAAGGGATGGCAGGATTTCGGATTGGTTGAGTGTCGCTGACGACACAAGCGTTGAGGATGCAATGGGTTTATTGCATGCCCCTTAAGAAATGTAAACTCTGCGGAGTCTCGGTTGTTATTTATGATCAGGACGTGATTCTTGGAACATCCGTAAGTGGACATCTTGCGAGATGTCTTTCGTTTTAAATTTGTGGCCGTGAGTTGCCCAAATTAAGTTGCAATGAGGCGACTACTCCTTCGATGGAGGAAGTTGAAAGTGGAAACCAGGTTTGGTATGTGTACACCGTAGTTGTACTAGTGTTTCCCTGGTAACGATGTATGTTAGACATCGTAAGTCATAGTAAAATATCATTGGATGATATCTACGATAGAATCAAGAGCGATTCGAATCCTTGCAGTTTCAGTTGACTAACTGCTTTTGGACTGTTAGCGTTGAGTTGTGCTGACGCTCTTTGACGTTATGATGGATTTGGAAGTCTACTCCACTCCAGAGTTTGACACGAGGTCAACGCTCTTACGGTTGAGGTGTCATTCAGGATGTGTTTGTACTGTTGTATTAGAACGAAGGATGACTGTCTGATCTACAGTCGTAAGTATCAGTTGTTTCGCAGTCATGAGGGACTGACTTCTGGGATGACCCGCATCGAGGTACGTTTTACCTCTTGGGTGTTATGTTGGTTTTGGTATGTCGCTCTGTTCCAGAGTTAGATGAGAGGTAAGTATCCTCGCGTTTATTAATACGATTCTGATATGGTCAAGAATCGAGGTTCTGGCTTCATGTTGTTGTGTAGCCTGGGTGTTACGTGATACACCAGTGCTAATTTCGAGGACGAAATTCTTTTAGTGGGGGATATTGTGATGACCAGGGATTATAGGTGTTAATCCCGGAGTATTAATAATCCCTAAAGTGGTTTTACGTGGCGATTTGGGATTTAATCGAGGTATTGGGCCTTCTGGGCTCGTTTATTTGGGCAGTTGGGATCGTTGGATCCAGAGGTTGAGATTGTGTTCACATTACGGTGTAAAACCTAAGAGTTGGGTTTTTGATGTGTCTCGGAATCTCGGGTGCTGTGTGAGCACCGGTAGAGGGTTTTGGAGTTAGAGAGAGAGTTTTTGAAAACAGATGATTTTTAAGGAATCATGATGTATTTGTGGGGCTATTAATTTTTCGGGGTATTTTTGCTATAAATACCATTTGAACCCAAGATTTTAGGAAATTATCATTTCAGCCCTCTCCTTCCTCTCTCTTTCCCGTCCGCGCGATTTCCCGTCGCCTCCCCTGCCCCGCCGTTTCAGGCGCTCCGCCAGCCGCCGTCCGGCCGCCGATCGGCGCGTGCGACCTACCCACGGCTTCGTCTCGACGAGGCGCTTCTTTCCCCTCCATCAATTCGAAGTTTCGTCGCGTCCTGGAGTCGAATTTTGCAGATAAGCGGCGATCCCCAAATTCTAGGGTTTATCGATTTTGGTCCGATTTCTTCCGATTTTCGTTTGGGTAATCATCCTAACCCCTTTTTCGTTATTTTCGTGCAATTCCCTGCCATTTTTGTGTTCGATTTGTTCGGATTATTGTTGTTGGTGGGATTGGTTCGAAATTTTGGTTGTATGCATGAAGTGGGTTCGAATTTTGGGGGTTTTGGAAGGGTTGTGGTGATTCTTGTTATGGATTGATAAATTCATGTTGTAGATGCATTATGATGCTTCTTGGATTTCGAATTTTAGGGGCTTGGGTTTCGAATTTTAGGGATTTGGATTTCAAATTTGGGGGTTTGGCATGTAGGATGATTATTCATGCTATGGATTGATTAATTCACATTTTAGATGAATTATGGAATTATTGGGTTCGAAATTGTGAGATTGAGGTTCGATTTTTGTAGGGCATTCTTGAACAAATTTCGATTGTCTCATTTATTCCTTCCCTGCATGTACCCTGCCCCGGGTCTTTTAAGAGGATAATTGTCGTGTATTGACAATGTTGTGAGGGATATGGGTGTGCTTGAACATAGGTTACATGTTCGTAAATAATGGTGAATTGTTTATCGTGTTAGCACATCATTCCTCGGGGCATGGAACTCGAGCAAGGCTTGGCTCGGACTTCGGAGATTTAAGGTACGTGCGACGTACGAGCATTACTATATATATGTGAAATGCATAAGGTGTTTTTGATTGCATTGAATGTTTTGCGTATGGTTATACATATATGTTGATATAGCCAAGGAATGACCCAAATCTTGATATCGCCGCTTGTAGCGTGCGTGACACTAGAGTAGGATGACTCTTGCATGATATATGGGGTACAGGATTTATATGACTATATTATGAGACATTTGAGATGTCTAGGTTTGTAGAATCATGCATTCTTCGTAAGACATTTGAGATGTCTAGGTTCGTAGAATCATGTATTCATTATGAGACATTTGAGATGTCTAGGTTTGTAGACTCATGTATTCATTATAAGACACTTGAGATGTCTAAGTATAATGAAGGAATGGTAAAATAAATGCTAAGGCATTTGAGCTATCTGTGATTGATAGCAAGGTTGTGAAATCAGTATTAGATATTGTGATATCTGTAATTGCATGTTTAATGAATTTGTAATCACTATATGTTGATATTCGAGGATCAGGCATGCGATGTGTAAATCAATGTGTTGATTTACTGATTTATGAGATTTGATGAGTTTGATGTTGTGAGAACAGGGACAGTACACGGAATCCCGGATGAGGATGTTGCCATCCAGGGAGTATCATTTAAATTCATTAGCATTTACCTTTGTTGTAAATTATGAATTTCATTATTATGATTATGGGATTTTGTGTATTGGTATGCTCACCCCGTTGGGGGCTGTCTCTGTTGGGACAGGTGGACAGGTACATCGATGGCTATGGAGCTGAGCTCGAGCTATTGATTTGAGGTACTCCCAGGATCGTGGTACCAGGGCTTGATGGAGCACGGTATCGTATAGAGTACCTATATATACACCTGAGGATTTATACATATTCATATTCATGATGCTCGCATGTGAGCACGATTATACTTGTATATGGATTGTATATAAAGGCATGAGCCTTTCTCTCTTTCATTTAAGGTTGCATGCAATTAGGTTGAATTGCTAGAATGATATGAGAGTCATTGGTGTATTATGTGGGTGTTGGAACCCACTTTTGTTGACATATGTGTGGTGTCTTCCCTGGCTGGGAATCTACTTGTATTACTGCTTTCTGTTGAGTATTATGTGTTCCCTGGCCGGGAATTTTGTTATGTGTTGTACTCTGTTTTGGGATAGCTCTATTTATGGGGAGACTCTGCCCAAATTTTTGTAAAAGTTTACAATGTGAAAAGTGGCACCAAGGGGTTGGTAAAGGGCAAACATATGAGTCTTTTATTGACAGGCAATGATTAAGTATCATCAGAGCTTCCCGATTGACATTTTATAGAAAGCATGTACCACACATAGTGGTTAATACACTAATCAAGGTTTTAAGGGCTTGGGGTCCTTACAATTATCCTTCGCTTCGACATATTTGCGGCAAATATTCTTCATCGCTAAATATGACAGCGGCAAGTATTCTATCATCGCTTCGACATGAAAGCGGCAAGTATTCTTCATCACTGTAATATAATCTCGACTCACAATCATATGCAACCGCAATGCATATCCAATCAATTATGCAACCACAATGCATATCCAACCATGTATGCAACCATAATGCATATCCAACCATGTATGCAACCATAATGCATATTCAATCATGTATGCAATCACAATGCATAATTAAGACCATGTATGCAACCATAATGCATAACCAATCAAAGCGTAATAAATACATTTTATCGTCCGATGCTCGTACGTCTCACTACGTACCTTAGTTCCAAAAGTGGAGATATCGTGGACTTTATCTCCTAAGCTGTGTGGCCACCTGGGATGTTCTACACATTCACACAAATCTATATTAGGAGCCCATAAAAGTCCAATATCAAAAATTCCACAAAAATATCCAAAAACACCAAATTTTGCCTTTCGCGATCGATCGCCTGGGGCGGGCGATCGATCGCGAGACCCTACTACCCGATTCTGAAATTTCCTTGCTTTGGCGATCGATCGCCACAAATGGTGGGATCGATCGCCAACCTCGCCGATCGAACGCTAGGCGCTCCAAAAGCGCACTGCCAGCGCGCGATCGATCGCCTGAAATGGGCGATCGATCGCCAATGTCTGTAACCCAAAAAACCACCATTTTTGCTCCAAAATTCTTCTCGAATCCATACCAATTCTCCTACCTTCAAACCAACAACATCAAACACATAAAAACCTTCAAAATACACTTTAAACATCCCAAAAATCCAACATTCAACCAAAATAATACCAACCCATAAAACCCATTTCAAAACCATACAAAACCACAACAAACCCAATCCAAACACAACAAAACAACAAGGAGGTATCCATACCTCTTGGGGACTCCAAATCTCCCAATAAACTCCACAAATCAAACTTTTGGAAGGATTTCTCTTCACCTCTTTGCCCAAATTCGAAAATGTAAGGAGGAGGAGGGTTTTGGATGAGTTATTTGGGAAAGTAGAAAGTGATGGTATTTTGGGGATTGGGGGATAAAAGTGGGTTGTTTTAAAATAAATTACACTCCACAATTTCCATGGTGTATAAAACACCCCAACATGATATTTTTAAAGCATTTTCCAAAATGCATCAAAATCCCAACTAAAAATCATGCTTAACCAAATAGTTATCAAGTACCAAAAATTCAAATCGTAATTACACCCAATTTCCCAACATGCATAGCATGCACCCCGAAATGCACCATCGGGTCACGCATACCATGTGACTAAGCATTTCACCAAGATAATTAATTCCAACACATGTATTAATTATCATCATAAAAATCACACAAACATAATTAATGCCCAAATTGCATATAATTATTTCGGGGATATCACAAATCATATATTATCCATGCACAACAATTTCAATAATATCTTTAAAGCTATGCTCGTACGTTATACGTACCTTATAATTTCGTAGTCCGAATCAAACTTGCCTTGGTCCCGTGACCCAATGAATTACGTGCTAAACACAATTAATAATCCACTATTAATTACAAGCATGCAACCACGTGCCCAAGCACGTTTACAATCCCCTAATATATCGTCAATTAATGACGATTAAACATTTTAAAAGACCCCGGGCGAAGCATGCATCAATTCCATAAAAACCAAACAATAAATACCCCCAAGACTGGCCTCTCGATCGATCGGACTTGAGCCCTCGATCGATCGAGAGCCACAACAAGTTTGGCACCAATCAACAAGTTTGACCGATCGATCGCCACGCGCCCGTGATCGATCGGTAGTCTCGCTCGATCGATCGCCAAACACTATTCATCGTCATCAATTTTTGGAAATACGCACGATCGATCGAGACCCTAATGCCGATCAATCAGCGAGCACTTGAATGGCCTAAAAATGGCGTTTTTGGGTTTAAAACTCCCAGAAAATAATCCCAACACCCATTTTACCAATAATACTCAACACAAATGCCATAAATCTTCCTAAAACATGCCAACCAAAAAATCCTTAAAATCCAAAAAATCATACCCAACTCAAACTCTAACCAAACTACACAAAGCTACTAACAAATCGAAGATAAATTCTAGGGGAAGAACAATACCTTATTATCTTCGAGAAATCCGACTCCCAAATCGAGTCTCCATCGATTCTTCCATGGGAGGAGAAAAGAGGGGAAAAGAGGGGTGGGGAATCGCTGGGGAGAGAGGGAAGAGAGAGAGGAGACGGAACAACTTCTTGAACATCGAGTCCATTTGGTATATATAGTACCAAAACTCCAAAATACCAAGTCCTCCACAAATACATCATGATTATTTAAAAATCATCTGTTTTCAATAATTACCTTGCAACGAGCTCACAACAGCAGATTTAGTATCCACCCAGGCGGGAGGAAATGTACAAGGACCTATGTGACCAATTATGGTGGAAGCGGATGAAACGAGATGTTATAGCATTCATTAAGAGGTGTTTGATCTGTCAGCAGGTGAAGACAGAGAGGCAGAGGCCTTGTGGTGAATTGAAGAGCTTGGAGATACCTAAATGGAAGTGGGAGCACATATCCATGGACTTTGTGACCCATTTGCCGTGGACGGCTTCGGATTTGATGCCATTTGGGTAATTGTGGACAGGATGACAAAGGTGGCTCACTTTATTCCATACAGTATGACCTTCACATACTTGAGGATGACACAGTTGTACATTCGGGATGTGGTGAGATTGCACGGGATCCCAGTTTCTATTGTGTCTGACCGAGACCCACGTTTTACGTCTCATTTTTGGGAAGGTCTTCAGTCGGCTTTGGGAACTGAGGTGAGATTGAGCATGGATTACCATCCTCAAACAGATGGCCAGACCGAGCATACCATACATACGCTCAAAGATATGTTGCGAGCTCGTATGCTAGAGTTTGACTCTACGTGGCAGGATTCAGTGGTCTTGGTGGAATTCTTTTACAACAATAGCTACCAGGTGAGCATTCAGATGGCTCCATTTGAGGTCTTGTATGGTCGTCGTTGTCGATCACCATTATACTGGGATGATTTGGATCATAAATCAGTCGGAGGACCGGAGTTGATCAGGGAGATGGAAGAAAGGTGAACGTAATCCGGCAGAAAATGAAAGCAGCCCAGGAGTAGTGCGATTTGAAATGCGCGGGAAGGTGAAAGTAATCCGGCAGCCTATGCTAATAAACGACGACGACCATTGGAGTTTCAGTTGGGAGACAAGGTCTTTTTGAAGATCTCACCTTCTAGAGGTGTAGTGCGATTTGGAATGCGCGGGAAATTATCTCCGAGGTACATTGGACCGTTCGAGATCTTGCAGCGCATTGGTACTTTGGCTTACCGCTTAGCATCGCCACCGTCTTTGTCTGAGATACATGACGTGTTTCATGTATTATGTTGAGGAAGTATGAGCCAGATCCGTCTCATGTGTTGCAGCCTTCAGAAGTTCAGTATGATTCTGATGTGTCCTATGTTGAACGACCGATTATAATTTTGGATCGAGCGGATCGTAGACTTTGGAGCAAGGTGATACCGATGGTCAAAGTTCAGTGGGATCACAGGGGTGTCGAGGAGGCCACGTGGGAGACGAAGCGACATATGGTGCATCACTACCCAAAACTATTCTCTGCTATGTGAATTTATGTTTTGATTGGCTTGGGTAAGTGCATGCTAATTTCGAGGTCGACATTGTCTAAGTAGGGGAGTATTGTGATATCCCTGAAATTGATCCTGTGTTTTATGGCTTTTAATAATAATTATGGTGATATGATTATTATGGTTGGGAAATGTATAGTTATGCCGTGGACATGAACTGGTTATACATTTCAGAGTGCATGTGACGCATTGAGGGGATTGGTGTAAATTTGGCATGATATATTGGGCTTTATTCTAGTGTTATAGAAAAAGCATGTTTAATTGTGATTATGTGCATTTTCGGTAATATGCTTTTAAAATATCATGTTGGAGTATTTTAATATATCATGCTAAATTCATGGGCATCATTTTAATTAATCCCCTTCTAATAAATCTTACACCCTACCCCTTTTCCCCTCTCATTCCCTCTAATCACCTCCTATCACACATTTCCCAAAACCCATTTCATCACCTAACAACTCTAGAGGAAGGAGAGGAGTTTTCCAAGGTTTCCATTACTTGATTTCTTGCTAGATATTGGAGCTAAGTGGTAAGAAATCCTTTCTTGTGGTATTTGATTTGTTTTAGTTGGGTTTTTACCAATCGACCGGTAATGGTGACCGATCGATCGGTAAAGCGATTATGCTGAATGTATATTTTGGGTTCTCCTTTGAGTTTCGGGGAGCTTTTATGCCCCATTATGATTAATTAGTTGGGATTTTTGGTGATGGACTATTATATGGCTTCTAATATTGAGTTGTGCAATTGTGTAGAGCCTTCCCAGATGGCAGCACAATGCAGGGGATAAAGTCCTGCAAACATCCCATATTTTGGAAAGGTACGTAGAGAGACGTACGAGCACCAAACGATAAAATTGTATTTGTACATTTTGGATTATGCATTGTGGTTGCATATATATATTGGATGCTTGGTGCATATCATGGATAGTCGTTGTTATATTCGAGTGATGATTTTAATGCTTTGCCGCTGTCATTTGAAGCGATGATAGATTACTTGTAGCTGTCATTTCATAGCCGGCATGCCTCGATATGACGTATACATATGTTATATGATTATGGTGTAATTATGATTAATTACAGTATGATATGGACTCGGATTCGGATTGAACCGAGCAGGAATAAAGCTATGTATGAATGATTTCTCATTGGAACATAAAAGATATGATAATACATGTATAGTGGAATATAGTGCATGTGAGTTGCATTCCATATACATTTGCCATGAATTTGAAGGGAATTACATGTGGCTTTGTATTGAATTTAAAGGTTTAAATATATATATCCAACTTCAGATTTTAAACACATATTGACACCATAAACACCTACAAATCTCTACATGTTCTTTGGACTCTTGTGAGGGTTTGATTTGAAGTTATACTTGCAAAGACTTTTGGAATCAAAGAGGAAGTGAATTACTTGGTAAGGAGAATTTCTTTTCATCACTTTAGCATGGTATTTAGAAGTTCTTTGGTTATGCTTGAAATTGAAGCATGAAAGCATGTGATGGTTCTATATTGCTTCAAGTGTATATATGAAGCTAACACAAGTGGTAAAAGTATGTTAATATGTTGTTTGATGTTAAACATTTCATGGAATAAGTTGTTATGGTTTGAAGTAAGGTAGAGAAGAACCATGAAGATAAGCATCAAAATCACCTTTGTTCTGAAATTCTGTTGTCGACCGATCGATCGCTAGACTTGTACCGATCGATCGGTAAAACAGGGGAAAGTAAGGCGGTTCATGTACTGATCGATCGCTGAAAGCGACCGATCGATCGGTGAAATACCGTAGCATTTTTGAGAAATTCAAACATTTAAGCGACCGATCGGTAGCTTTTGACCGACCGATCGCTAGGGTTGTTTGTTTGGACCGATCGATCGCTAGAGTGACCGATCGATCGGTAGACTTAAAATGTTATATTTTTGTAACTTTTGATATTGATGCTTATGATAACATGATATATTATTGGCATTGTTGTAGCATCATCACAGGGGACAGGACAAAGAGGCAATTAGCCAGTGACGACTGTTTATCTCGTTTGTGTCGCTTTACAGGTACGTGTTGACGTACAGAGTATAGATATTGTGTGATGATGTTATGCGATTGATATCATATGAATTGTGTTGTGTTGGTATCATATGATTGGTAGTATCATATGCATGTACATTAATGGATATCATGTGTTTGAGATGGATGAGGTATATACGTTAGCATTAGAGATATTCGCCTGGTTTGGGTATATGCTCGGGTATGCTACGTTAGCATTAGAGATATACGCCTGGTTTGGGTATATGCTCTGGTATGCTACATATACTTAGTATGAGAGATATACGCCGGTTTTTGGGTATATGCTCTGGCTATTATCATGTGAGGACTGTATAATGATATGTGTTGCTAATATGAAGATGTGAGACGATTTCACTGACATATTGAGCGGAAATAGACATATTATCTTAGTCTCGTGATAATAGGATGTGTGATGAGACATGCCATGACATAGTTGCATTTGTTGATACATGAGACAGAGGATTCACATTGGATATGATTATTATTGTGCTTTATCATTGATATTGTGTTTTGATATCGCACTGAGATAGTTGTTTATCTATACTCATGTTGTGTGAATGTTTCTGTAGGGACTCATAGACGTGGGAGGATGGGATGTGAGTCATTTTCCGCTGCGAACTGAACCACTGCTTAGGAGTTGTTTTTATTTAAGTTGTAAGAATTCCATATGATGTATATATGGTAGGATTGTTTTTAGAAAGTTGTAACAACTTACTTAGTAAGAAACTTCTAATCAGTGCATGGTTTTACTTAATTCAGACTCACGTATGTTGATTAATTGATACATAATGGATTAAGTAACGAGGACCCCACATTAGTGGTATCAGAGTAGTGGTTCGAGAACGGGGTGAACATGGGTAGAGGAAGTGTATTAGGGAGTTACCTAAACACTTGAAAACATGTTGAGAATGGTAATATCATGTTAGGATTTGGAATATGATGTTATTCTAACATGTTATATCATTGTGAATGTTATTGTTAACCCTTGATCTACAGCTATGACAAACAGAGGGTATCATGAGGATGTTGGGGATGCCATGAGTGACAATGCTAGTGTGAGGATGGCGCCTGTGCCACCACCACGATTGAGCAAGGGCCAGTGGAACATGTACTATTACCGGGGGAGTTAACATTGACCAATTTCTGAGTTATCAGCCACCCAGGTTTGAGGGTACTGAATCAGGGGAACTGGCAGAGGAGTGGCTAGAACATGTGGAACAGATATTTGTATCAGCACCGTGTGCCAAGACTGCTTGGTTACGCTTAGCTGAATTTCAGTTGGCTAAGAAAGCCATGATGTGGTGGAAATCCACATTGATTGAGCTGAGGGCTCAAGGACAGACAATTAACTGGGATGTGTTTAGAACGAAGTTTCTTGATCATTATTTCTCTGTTGGTGCAAGGCAGAGGAAAGAGGATGAATTTACAAGCTTGAGACAGGGATCAATGACAGTATCTGACTATGCTGTGCAATATTCTTCATTGCTCCGGTATGTGCCACATATCGCTGTAAACACAAAAGCAAATATCAGACAGTTTGTGAAAGGTTTGAGGCCTGAATTGTTTGATAGGGTAATGTTCAATAACCCTACATCATATGAAGAAGCATTGACTAGAGCCGAGATGGCTGAGATTGCAGTAGGGGTGTACAAAGATGTTGGACAATCCCAACCACCTACATCTGAAAGTATGAGACCTAGAGGAGAACCATTTAAATCACCACGAGGTGGTTCATCTTCATCTAGGTTTAGTGGGAAACGTTTTGAACCACGGAAAGGGGATGACCGAAGAGCTAAGGGACAGTTCCAAGGTAGTAGTAGTGGCCGTGGTGTGCAATGCTTTAAATGTGGCGGACCACATTTGAAACGAGATTGTCCGAAATTGAATCCAGTAGTTTGTTTCCGTTGTGGGAGACCAAGACATGTGATCCGTGATTGTCCTCAAGTGGGTGGACAACAGAGAAGAGGACCAATGTCAGAGAATACAGTGCAGTAGAGACCACAGGGTGTACCACAATCTGGTGGAGGACAGAGGACAGGACCACCTCAAGCACAGGTATATGCACTGAACAGAGAGCAAGCAGAGGCAGCTCCTGATGATGTGATAGCGGGTAAGTGTACTCTGCTTACTTATCCAGCTTTACTTTTGATTGATACTGGTGCATCACATTCTTTTGTTGCACAAAATTTTATTGACCGGTGTCATATATGCTCGTCTCCACTTGTGGGGCCTGATTTACTTAATCCTTATGTATCCATTAAACATACATATGTGAGTCTGAATTAAGTAATATACCATGCATGGATTAAGAGTTCATACTAGTTAAGTTGTTTACAAGGTTATCAAAACCCTAACAAACAATACATATCATGTACATAAACAACCTAATTCAAAAGAACTCCTAGGCAGTGGTTCCCCTCGCAGCGGAAATCATGACTCACGCTCCCCACGTCTATGAGTCCCTACAGAAACATTCACAACGTGAGTATAGATAACAACTATCTCAGTGCAATATCAAAACACAATATCAATATCAATGATAAAGCACAATAAATCAGATAACGTGAATGTTCTGTATCATGCATCCACAAATGCACTATGTCATGACATGTCTCAATAATCACCCTATTATCACGAGTCTATGATATGCCTATTCAGCTCAATATGTCAGTGAAACCACATCACATCTTCATATTAGCAGCACATATCATAGTACCATACTCATCTGTGATAATAACCAGAGTATATACCCACACCAGGCGTATATCTCTCAAGCCAAAGCATATGTAGTATATCTATCGTGGCAACGATCCCAGCCCAAGCATATGCCCCACACTAGCATATCTATCCAGGCACCGATCCCAGTCAAAGCATATGCCCAACACTAGCATATCTATCGTGGCAGTCAAAGCATATACCCCACCAGGTATATCTATCAAGACAATGATCGTACCAAAGCATATACACATATCTATCAAGGCATCCATACCAATCATATGAAATCTATGTATGCACATGCATATGATACTACCAATCATATGACACAACGATAACATAAATCATATGATATCAAAACCATAATAGCATCATCATATCATATCTATACTCCGTACGTCAACACGTACATGTACTGCGACACAAACGAGATAAAGCAGTTGTCAATAGCTAAGTGCCTCGTTGTCCTGTCCCCTGTGATGGTGCTACAACAATGCCAACAATATATCATGTTATCATAGGCATTAAAATCAAATTCCACAAAATATTTTATTTTTCAAAATATTACCACTGGCGATCGATCGCGATCAACACCGATCGATCGCCAAAACTCTCTGCCCCCCTCGCGATCGATCGCATCAACTTGGCGATCGATCGCCATAATGCTCTGTTCATCGCGATCGATCGCGACACTTTCACCGATCGATCGCCATCCAATTTCACCGCCTTAAAATGTTACTGTCATCGGCGATCGATCGCTCACTCGCACCGATCGATCGCCGATGCCCAGAAAAATGAGAGCATGGCGATTTTCAAGCTTATCTCCATGAATCTTCTCCTACACCTCATATTAAACCATGTCAACATGTTTCTTGCAAGACCTAGGAACATATAAACATAAATCTAACATCATAGATTCCAATTCCTAGCATAGAAACATGATATGATTGTACACATGCACACTTGAGCTTTCCCTTCACATATATCAACATGAATGACATAATTCAAGTATATAACTATGAATTTCTTACCAAGATGGTACAATTCCACTTCACACACCCTCCTAGCTCAAGTTACAAGTGAAATCCAAGCTCAAACCAACAACTCCTTGAAAGAAATGGAGAGGAGCTTGTGTAGTGTTTTAGTAGGTGTAAAAGGTGTTGTATGTGATTTCATCCCCTTAATCCACTTGATATAGGATCTTTAATTCCTTAAGTCCCTTGCAATCATACCATTTAAAGGTAATTACATGCTAACTAACATGTACATGCAATGCACTCCAAATTCAAATGCAACTCTAATGCACATGTTGATGCACTTTCAACACTTAATCCATAATTCACATGTTTATAGTATGAATGTATTACACACCATGTTTCATGCCTTCTCATATTTCATTTCATATCTAAATCAATGCATTCTTGGTTCCACTCGAACTCCCATTATCATATCGTCAAGTGATATGATTACACCATAATCATATCACACGTGTATTAAACAAATCAAGGCATTACAATTCTCCCCCACTTTTTGAATTTCGTCCTCGAAATTGCCTATACAAAACATGCATATCGAAACACGCAACTCAACTATGATACGATATGAAAATATGAAACATGATCATATATGCAACACTACAGTATATATGTACCAACCGTATCATAAAACTGTAAAATCATACCAGTAACCAAATCCGGATACCGTTGCATCATATGCTGCTCCATCTCCCACGTTGCCTCTTCGACACCCCGTCTGTCCCACTGTACCTTTACCATAGGAATCACTTTGTTACGCAACCTGCGTTCAGCTCGATCCAAGATCATAACCGGTCGTTTCTCATACGACACATCTGTATCCAACTGTACATCAGGTAACTGTAATACGTGACTCGGATCTGGTTCATACTTCCTCAACAGTGAAACATGAAAAACATCATGAATACTACTCAAAGCTGGTGGTAGTGCCAAGCGATATGCCAACGTACCAATACGTTGCAACACCTCATACGGACCAACATATCGTGGAGACAATTTTCCACGCTTCCCAAATCGTACTACACCTTTAAAAGGTGAGATTTTCAAGAACACACGGTCACCAACTTGAAATTCAAGTGGTCTACGTCGCTTATTGGCATAAGCAGCCTGTCTATCCTGAGCAGCTTTGAATTTCAATCGTATTACCTTGACTTTCTCTTCCATATCATGAATCATATCCGGTCCATGTAAGGAAGACTGATCCACATCATCCCAATATAATGGCGATCTACATCGTCGCCCATACAATGCCTCAAATGGTGCCATCTGTATACTAGACTGATAACTGTTGTTATATGAAAATTCTACTAATGGCAATGACTCTTGCCAAGAAGTATCAAACTCTAATACACAGGCACGTAACATATCCTCAAGCGTCTGTATCGTACGCTCTGTTTGTCCATCTGTCTGAGGATGATATGCTGTACTCAATCGCACTTCAGTTCCCAACGCTGTCTGTAGCCCTTCCCAGAAATGAGAAGTAAATCTCGGATCCCTATCCGATACAATGGAAACTGGAATACCATGTAGCCTCACTACATGTTGAATGTATAACTGTGCCATTCTCAGATATGTATATGTCATACAATATGGCACAAAATGAGATACTTTGGTAAGTCTGTCAACAATTACCCAAATTGCATCGCAACCAGAAGACGTCCGTGGCAAATGAGTCACAAAATCCATCGTGATATGTTCCCATTTCCACTGAGGAATTTCCAAACTATGTAATTCACCTCCTGGTCTCTGTCTTTCCGCTTTCACTTGTTGACAGATCAAACACCGTTTGACAAAGTTCAATACATCCTGTTTCATACGTTTCCACCAAAATTGGGTACGTAAATCATGGTACATTTTCTTCCCTCCAGGATGTATACTGTATCTACTACAATGAGCACGTTGTAGTAGTTCTTGGCGTAGTCCTAATGACGCAGGTACTACCCAACAGTTTCTGTACTTCAAAGTTCCATCACTTGTTAGTACAAATTGAGATGTTTGTCCTTGATTTATCTTTTCCTTCCAATGTTGTACCTCATCATCACTCCCTTGTGCCGTTCTTATTTTGTCAAAAATGTCAGGTTCAACCAACAATGTTGATACCCGTACCGGCACTGACTCCATATCAAAATCATAACCCAAAGTACAACAAGAAGTCATCAAAGCAGATAAATGAACCATTTCAGCAGCCGTATGATGTACTTTCCGACTCAAGGCATCTGCTGTAAGATTAGCTTTTCCTGGATGATAATCAATCTCACAATCATAATCTTTCAACAGATCCATCCATCTCCTTTGTCTCATATTCAACTCCGCTTGAGTGAATAGAAATTTTAAGCTCTTATGATCAGTATATATGGTAAACGACGTACCATATAAATAATGTCGCCATATCTTCAATGCAAAGACAATGGCAGCCAATTCCAGATCATGTACTGGATATCTCATTTCATGTGGCTTCAACTGTCGTGATGCATAAGCCACTACATGTTTGTCCTGCATCAAAACACAACCTAATCCAAGTAATGATGCATCAGTATAAACTGCAAACCTGTCATGCTCAGATGGAATGATCAAGACTGGAGCTGTAGTCAATCGATGTTTTAATTCCTGGAAACTACGCTCACAAGCCTCTGACCATTGAAATGATACTCCCTTCTGTGTCAAATGTGTCAATGGTTTGGCAATCGCTGAAAATCCTTCAACGAATCGTCTATAATAACCTGCCAAACCCAAGAAACTACGAATCTCTGGCACAGAAGTAGGTGCTGACCAATTCAACACTGCTTCCACTTTCTTTGGATCAACTGATATACCTTCCTCTGATATGACATGACCCAAAAATCCAACACTAGTCAACCAAAACTCACACTTACTGAGTTTGGCATACAACTGATGTGTCCTCAACAATTGCAACACCATATGCAAATGTTGAACATGTTCGGCATCACTCCGTGAATAGATCAATATATCATCGATAAAGACAATGACAAATCGATCAAGGTATTCCTGAAACACACGATTCATTAAACTCATAAAGACAGCAGGAGCATTTGTTACTCCAAATGGCATTACCAGAAACTCATAATGTCCATAACGAGTTCTGAATGCTGTCTTTTGTATATCTCCTTCCCTCACACGTATTTGATGATATCCTGACCTCAAGTCAATCTTAGAATAAATCCTTGATCCCTGCAACTGATCAAATAAATCATCAATACGAGGAAGAGGATATTTATTCTTTATGGTTACCCTGTTCAATTGTCTATAATCAATACACAATCTCATTGTCCCATCCTTCTTCTTCACAAATAATACCGGAGCACCCCAAGGCGATACACTAGGACGTATGTACCCCTTGTCCAATAAATCTTGCAATTGAGTTTTCAACTCTTTCAATTCAGTTGGTGCCATCCGATAAGGAGCACGTGAAATTGCAGAAGTACCAGGTATCAAATCAATACCAAATTCCACTTCTCGACTCGGTGGGAATCCAGGTATCTCATCTGGAAACACATCCGCATATTCTGCAATCACTGGTATCTCTTCCACTTTCCTTCTCTTTTCTGTTCTATGACATCAAGGGCATAAATCAAATAACCTTCATGTCCACGTTCCAACAAACGCGACATTCGGATTGCTGATATCAAAGGAATCCTTGCCCTCGATCCCTGGCCATAGAAGTACCATTGAGTTCCAGTATCAGACTGAAATCTCACAACCTTATGACAACAATCCACAACAGACTGATATCTACTCAAAACATCAATCCCAATAATACAATCAAAATCTGTCATGTCTAACACAATCAGATCAGCTTGTAATCCAAACTCAGTCTCAAACTGAATCTCACAATCAGACACACTCTGACAAGCCATTACAGTAGTTCCCATGGGTGTCGAAACATAAAGAGGCATCAACAGTGGAGACGAGCATATATGATACCGATCAACAAAAGTTTGTGCAACAAAAGAATGTGATGCACCAGTATCAATCAAAAGTAAGGCTGGATAAGTAAACAAAGTACACTTACCCGCTATCACAGCATCAGGAGCTGCCTCTGCTTCCTCCCTAGTTTAGTGCATACACCTGAGCCTGAGGTGTTCCTGCCCTCTGTCCGCCACCAGACTGTACTACACTCTGTGGTCTCTGTTGCACTGTATTCTCTGACATGGGTCCTCTCCTCTGTTGTCCGCCCACTTGAGGACAATCACGGATCACATGTCCTGGTTTCCCACAACGGAAACAAACTACTGTATCAAACTGTGGACAATTCTTTTGATAATGTGGCCCTCCACATTTAAAACACTGTAATCCTCGTCCACTACTGCTACTACTACCTTGGGACTGTCCCTTAGCCCTTCTGTCATCCCCTTTCCTTGGTCCAAACCGTTTCCCACTAAACCTAGATGACGATGCACCACCTCGTGGTGATTTAAAGGAATCTCCTCTAGGTCGCATACTGTCAGATGTAGGTGGTTGGGCTTGTCCAACATCTTTATACACTCCTACAGCAATCTCAGCCATCTCAGCTCGAGTCAAGGCTTCTTCATAAGATGTAGGGTTATTGGACATGACCCTATCAAACAATTCAGGCCTCAACCCTTTCACAAATTGTCTGATTTTTGCCTTTGTATTGACAGCAATATGTGGCACATAGCGAAGCAAAGAGGAATAGTGCACAGCATAATCAGATACTGTCATGGATCCCTGTCTCAAATTTGTAAATTCATCCTCTTTCCTTTGCCTTGCAGCAACAGAGAAATAATGCTCCAGAAACTTTGTTATAAACACATCCCAGTTCACTGTCTGTCCTTGAGCCCTCAACTCAAGTACTGTGGATTTCCACCACATCATAGCTTTCTTGGCCAACTGATATTCAGCTAAACGTAACCAAGCAGTCTTGGCACACGGTGCTGATACAAATATCTGTTCTATACGTTCCAGCCACTCCTCTGACAGTTCCCCTGACTCAGTCCCCTCAAACCTAGGTGGCTGATAACTCAGAAACTGGGTCAAAGTCAATTCTCCAGGCAACAATACCTGTTCCACTGGCCCTTGTTCAATCGGTGGTGGTGGCACAGGTGCCATCCGTACACTCGCATTGCCACTCATGGCATCCCCAACATCCTCATGTAACCCTCTGTCTGTCATAGCTGTAGATCAAGGGTTAACAATAACAATCATAAAAATATAACATGTTAGAATAACATCATATGCCAACTCCTAACATGCTATTACCATTCGCAAAGTGTTTAGGTAACTCCCTAATACACTTCTTCTACCCATGTTCACCCCGTTCTCGAACCACTGCTCTGATACCACTAATGTGGGGCCTGATTTACTTAATCCTTATGTATCCATTAAACATACATATGTGAGTCTGAATTAAGTAATATACCATGCATCGATTAAGAGTTCATACTAGTTAAGTTGTTTACAAGGTTATCAAAACCCTAACAAACAATACATATCATGTACATAAACAACCTAATTCAAAAGAACTCCTAGGCAGTGGTTCCCCTCGCAGCGGAAATCATGACTCACGCTCCCCACGTCTATGAGTCCCTACAGAAACATTCACAACGTGAGTATAGATAACAACTATCTCAGTGCAATATCAAAACACAATATCAATATCAATGATAAAGCACAATAAATCAGATAACGTGAATGTTCTGTATCATGCATCCACAAATGCACTATGTCATGACATGTCTCAATAATCACCCTATTATCACGAGTCTATGATATGCCTATTCAGCTCAATATGTCAGTGAAACCACATCACATCTTCATATTAGCAGCACATATCATAGTACCATACTCATCTGTGATAATAACCAGAGTATATACCCACACCAGGCGTATATCTCTCAAGCCAAAGCATATGTAGTATATCTATCGTGGCAACGATCCCAGTCCAAGCATATGCCCCACACTAGCATATCTATCCAGGCACCGATCCCAGTCAAAGCATATGCCCAACACTAGCATATCTATCGTGGCAGTCAAAGCATATACCCCACCAGGTATATCTATCAAGACAATGATCGTACCAAAGCATATACACATATCTATCAAGGCATCCATACCAATCATATGAAATCTATGTATGCACATGCATATGATACTACCAATCATATGACACAACGATAACATAAATCATATGATATCAAAACCATAATAGCATCATCATATCATATCTATACTCCGTACGTCAACACGTACATGTACTGCGACACAAACGAGATAAAGCAGTTGTCAATAGCTAAGTGCCTCGTTGTCCTGTCCCCTGTGATGGTGCTACAACAATGCCAACAATATATCATGTTATCATAGGCATTAAAATCAAATTCCACAAAATATTTTATTTTTCAAAATATTACCACTGGCGATCGATCGCGATCAACACCGATCGATCGCCAAAACTCTCTGCCCCCCTCGCGATCGATCGCATCAACTTGGCGATCGATCGCCACAATGCTCTGTTCATCGCGATCGATCGCGACACTTTCACCGATCGATCGCCATCCAATTTCACCGCCTTAAAATGTTACTGTCATCGGCGATCGATCGCTCACTCGCACCGATCGATCGCCGATGCCCAGAAAAATGAGAGCATGGCGATTTTCAAGCTTATCTCCATGAATCTTCTCCTACACCTCATATTAAACCATGTCAACATGTTTCTTGCAAGACCTAGGAACATATAAACATAAATCTAACATCATAGATTCCAATTCCTAGCATAGAAACATGATATGATTGTACACATGCACACTTGAGCTTTCCCTTCACATATATCAACATGAATGACATAATTCAAGTATATAACTATGAATTTCTTACCAAGATGGTACAATTCCACTTCACACACCCTCCTAGCTCAAGTTACAAGTGAAATCCAAGCTCAAACCAACAACTCCTTGAAAGAAATGGAGAGGAGCTTGTGTAGTGTTTTAGTAGGTGTAAAAGGTGTTGTATGTGATTTCATCCCCTTAATCCACTTGATATAGGATCTTTAATTCCTTAAGTCCCTTGCTATCATACCATTTAAAGGTAATTACATGCTAACTAACATGTACATGCAATGCACTCCAAATTCAAATGCAACTCTAATGCACATGTTGATGCACTTTCAACACTTAATCCATAATTCACATGTTTATAGTATGAATGTATTACACACCATGTTTCATGCCTTCTCATATTTCATTTCATATCTAAATCAATGCATTCTTGGTTCCACTCGAACTCCCATTATCATATCGTCAAGTGATATGATTACACCATAATCATATCACACGTGTATTAAACAAATCGAGGCATTACACCACTGTTGATGCCTCTTTATGTATCGACACCCATGAGAACTATTGTGATGGCTTGTCAGAGTGTGTCCGATTGTGATATTCGGTTTGAGACTGAGGATGGGCTACATGCTGATTTGATTGTGTTAGACATGACAGATTTTGATTGCATTCTTGGAATCGATGTGTTAAGTAAACATAAATCTGTTGTGGATTGTTGTCAGAAGATAGTGAGATTTCAGTCTGATACTGGAAAGCAATTGTACTTCTATGGCCAGGGATCGAGGGCAAGGATTCCTTTGATATCAGCACTCCGAATGTCGCGTTTGTTAGAACGTGGACATGCGGGTTATTTGATTTATGCCCTTGATGTAACTGAACAGAAAATAGAAATGAAAGTGGAGGAGATACCAGTGGTTGCAGAATATGCGGATGTGTTTCCGGATGAGATACCTGGATTTCCACCGAGTCGAGAAGTGGAATTTGGTATTGATTTGATACCTGGTACTTCTGCAATTTCACGAGCTCCCTATCGGATGGCACCAACTGAATTGAAAGAATTGAAAACTCAATTGCAAGACTTATTGGACAAGGGGCACATACCTCCTAGTGTATCTCCTTGGGGTGCTCCAGTATTATTTGTTAAGAAGAAGGATGGGACAATGCGATCGTGTATTGACTATCGACAATTGAACAAGGTAACCATAAAGAATAAATATCCTCTTCCTCGCATTGATGATTTATTTGATCAGTTGCAGGGATCAAAAATCTATTCTAAGATTGATTTGAGGTCTGGGTATCACCAAATACGTGTGAGAGAGGGTGATGTACAAAAGACAGCATTCAGAACTCGCTATGGACATATGAGTTTCTGGTAATGCCATTTGGAGTGACAAATGCTCCAGCTGTCTTTATGAGTGAATCGGGTTTTCCAGGAATACCTTGATCGATTTGTCATTGTCTTTATCGATGATATACTGATCTATTCGCAGAGTGATGCAGAGCATGTTCAACATTTGCATATGGTATTGCAATTGTTGAGGACACATCAGTTGTATGCCAAACTTAGTAAGTGTGAGTTTTGGTTGACTAGTGTCAGCTTTTTAAGGCATGTAATTTCAGAAGAAGGTATATCAGTTGATCCGAAGAAAGTGGAAGCAGTGTTGAATTGGTCAGCACCTACTTCTGTGCCAGAAATTCGTAGTTTCTTGGGTTTGGCTGGATATTATAGACGGTTTGTTGAAGGATTTTCAGCGATTGCCAAACCATTGACACATTTGACACAGAAGAGAGTATCATTTCAATGGTCAGAGGCTTGTGAGCGTAGTTTTCAAGAATTGAAACATCGATTGACTACAGCTCCGGTCTTGATCATTCCATCGGAGCATGACAGGTTTGCTTTATATACTGATGCATCATTACTAGGTTTGGGTTGTGTATTGATGCAGGATAAACATGTAGTGGCTTATGCATCACGACAATTGAAACCACATGAAATGCGATATCCAGTGCATGATCTGGAATTAGCTGCCATTGTCTTTGCCTTGAAGATATGTCGACATTATTTATATGGTACGTCGTTTACCATATACACAGAGCATAAGAGTTTAAAGTTTTTATTTACTCAAGCAGAATTGAATATGAGGCAAAGAAGATGGATGGATCTGTTGAAAGATTATGATTGTGAGATTGAATATCATCCAGGAAAAGCTAATCTTACAGCAGATGCCTTGAGTCAAAAAGTACATTGGGTTATGAGTTTGGTGTGGAAACAATGCCAGTAAGGGTATCAACATTATTGGTTGAACCTGATATTTTTGAGAAAATCAAGACAACACAAAATACTGATGATGAGGTACAACAATGGAAGGAAATGATATGTCAAGGACAAACATCTCAATTTGTACTTGCAAGTGATGGAATTCTTAAATACAGAAACTGTTGGGTAGTACCTGCTTCATTGGGACTACGCCAAGAACTACTACAACGTGCTCATTGTAGTAGATACAATATACATCCTGGAGGAAAGAAAATGTATCATGATTTACGTACCCAATTCTGGTGGAAACGTATGAAACAGGATGTGTTGAACTTTGTGAAACGGTGTTTAGTCTGTCAACAAGTAAAAGCAGAAAGACAGAAACCAGGAGGTGAATTACACAGTTTGGACATTCCTCAGTGGAAATGGGAACATATCACGATGGATTTTGTGACTCATTTGCCACGGACGTCTTCTGGTTATGATGCCATTTGGGTGATCGTTGACCGACTCACCAAAGTATCTCATTTCGTGCCATATTGTATGACATTTACGTATCTACGAATGGCACAGTTGTACATTCAACATGTAGTGAGACTACATGGTATACCAGTTTCCATTGTGTCGGATAGAGATCCGAGATTTACTTCTCATTTTTGGGAAGGGTTACAGACAGCATTGGGAACTGAGGTGCGGTTGAGTACAACATATCATCCTCAAACAGATGGACAAACAGAGCGTACGATACAAACACTTGAGGATATGTTGCGTGCCTGTGTATTAGAGTTTGATACCTCTTGGCAAGAATCGTTGCCATTAGTGGAATTTTTATATAATAACAGTTATCAATCTAGTATACAAATGGCACCATTTGAGGCTCTATATGGGCGACGATGTAGATCGCCATTGTATTGGGATGATGTGGATCAGTCTTCTTTACATGGACCGGATATGATTCATGAAATGGAAGAGAAAGTGAAGTTGATTCGATTGAAACTTAAAGCTGCCCAGGACCGACAGGCTGCTTATGCCAATAAGCGTCGTAGACCACTTGAATTTCAAGTTGGTGATCGTGTATTCTTGAAAATCTCACCTTTTAAAGGTGTAGTACATTTTGGAAGACGTGGAAAGTTGTCTCCACGATATGTTGGTCCGTATGAGGTATTGCAACGTATTGGTACGTTGGCATATCGTTTGTGTGGGGTACTCGTTACTTAATCCATTATGTATTTCATTAAGCATACATATGTGAGTCTGAATTAAGTAAAAACATACACTGTTTAAGAGTTTCTCACTAATAGGTTATTACAGTTGTACTAAAACCACTAGTACAAAACCAAATAACTTTTTTACATATACATGACATGTATAATTAACAACCTAATCCGGTACAACTCCTATGCAGTGGTTCACCTAGCAGCGGAAAAAGACTCACGATTCCCACGTCTATGAACTCCTACAGAAACATTCACAAAACGTGAGTATAGATAACAACTATCTCAGTGCAATATCAAAACACAATATCAATATCAATGATAAAGCACCATAAATCATCTAACGTGAATGTTCTGTATCATGCATCCACAAATGCACTATGTCATGACATGTCTCAACAATTACCCTATTATCACGAGCCCGATATGATATGCCTATTCAGCTCAATATGTCAGTGGAACCACATCACATCTTCATATTAGCAGCACATATCATAGTACTATACTCATCTGTGATAATAGCCAGAGTATATACCCACACCAGGCGTATATCTCTCAAGCCAAAGCATATGTAGTATATCTATCATGTCACGATCCCAGCCAAAGCATATACCACACCAGGCATATCTATCGAGGCAATGATCTCACAAAAGCATATACACATATCTATCAAGGCCTCCAT
The DNA here is from genome assembly GCA_907163345.1 of Haberlea rhodopensis. Taxonomy (NCBI): domain Eukaryota; kingdom Viridiplantae; phylum Streptophyta; class Magnoliopsida; order Lamiales; family Gesneriaceae; genus Haberlea; species Haberlea rhodopensis. The sequence continues at coordinate 141,392 of CAJQUN010000713.1, read as the reverse complement.
CCCAATCATATGAAATCCATGTATGTACATGCATATGAAACTACCAATCATATGACCCAAGATAACATAAATCATATGATATCAAAACCATAACATCATCATCACATCATATCTATACTCCGTACGTCAACACGTACCTGTAAAGCGACACAAACCAGATAACTCGGTCGTCAATAGTTAATTGCCTCTTTGCCCTGTCTCCTGTGATGATGTTACAACAATACCAACAATATCATGTTAAAAGAGGTTGAACTATTCATTTCCACAATAAAATAATGTTGTTCAACATTTTAAGTCTACCGATCGATCGTTCACTCTAGCGATCGATCGGTCCAAACAAATAACCCTAGCGATTCAGAAGCTAGGGATCGATCGCTCCAAAATCTGATTTTCTCAAAAATACTACGGCTTTCACCGATCGATCGGTCGCTTCCAGCGATCGATCGGTACCTACACCGCCTTACATCCCTTGTTTCTACCGATCAATCGGTATGAGCCTACCGATCGATCGGTCGACAACAGAATTGTAGAACAATGGCGATTTTGAGCTTATCCTCATGGTGCATCTCCTACAACTCAAAAATCCCCATTCAAACATGATATTTGGATGTTATACCTTCATTTAAACATATTTCCATATCACTACAACTAAATTCATTGCCTTTAACAACATATGAATTCCATATTCCTTCAACTAAATCACATGCTTCTTAACTTGCATAACAACTATCATGCTAATTTAATAGATCAACTCACTACAAAAATTAGAGTATGTAAATTCTCCTTACCACATACTTCATTTTGACCATGCTTGTAAGCTAGAACCAAGCAAAGACACCAAGAGGTTCAAAAGAGCATTTGTGTAGGTGAGTTTAGGTGAATTATGTGTTTAAAATCTGATATTATCTTTATATAACCTCCTCACCTCAAATTCACATGCACATTACATGCAACTCATATTCTCCCCAAATTCATGTTAAATGCAAGACATCTTAAAATTCAACTATGTGATGCATTTTAAGTCTCTTTTCCATTATAACATAATAATGTTAAGTCCCTCTATCACATGTTCATATTCTTTCTTATCTGTTTCATTCAAACATAACATTTATCGTGCTCGGTTTAACCCGAAATCCGAGTCCACCTCGTACTGTAATTAATCATAATTTCACCATAAACATATAACACATGTATAAAGCAAATCGAGGCATTACAGTTTGGCACTACCATCAGCCTTGAGTAGTATTCATGATGCCTTTCATGTTTCACTGTTGAGGAAATAGGAACCCGATCCAAGTCATGTATTAAAGTTACCTGGTGTACAGTTGGATACAGACGTATCGTATGAGGAACAGCCAGTTATGATCTTGGATCGAGCTGAACGCAGGTTGCGTAATAAAGTGATTCCTATGGTTAAGGTATAGTGGGACAGAAGGGGTGTCGAAGAGGCAACGTGGGAGACGGAGCAGCATATGATACAACAGTATCCTGAGTTGTTTACTGGTATGATTTTACAGTTTTATGATACTGTTGTATACATGATCATGTTTCCTATCTTCTTATAGTAGGATTGTTGAGTTGCGTATCTAGATATGCATGTTATGTATATACAATTTCGAGGACGAAATTCAATAGGTGGGGGAGAAATGTCATGCCTCGATATGACGTATACATATGTTATATGATTATGGTGTAATTATGATTAATTACAGTATGATATGGACTCGGATTCGGATTGAACCGAGCAGAAATAAAGCTATATATGAATGATTTCTCATTGGAACATAAAAGATATGATAATACATGTATAGTGGAATATAGTGCATGTGAGTTGCATTCCATATACATTTGCCATGAATTTGAAGGGAATTTGATAGGCTTAGATTTTAAGTGTTTTTAGCTGTAATTTCTTCCCATTTTTCATACTTTTTTTCCTGGATGATATTATGATTTTTGGTGTTTATTTGTCTATTTCAGGAAAATTAGTTGGAAATGGAAGAAATGAGCTAAACTGAAGAAAAATGGCAAAATCGGGGCGAGAAAGAGTTGAAATTGAGGAAGTTGGATTTTCGGAGTCTCGATCGATCGAGAATATTTCTCGATCAATCGACCAAGGCAGAAACTTCAGAGCCAATTTTATCGAAGGCACGGTCGATCGGAAGGAAATCTCGATCGATCGAGCGAGGCAGTGAGTTTCAAAGGCTGACGTGAACAGTGCACCGATCGATCGGACGCAATTCTCGATCGATCGATACGCAAATCTGGGAAAATCTTATCTTCCATTTTTTAATGGATTTTCGGGGGATAAAAGGAAAAATCATTTCCATACAAGACATACACGATATCAGACGCCAATCCTCTCGAAAATAAGGAACCCTAGCCGTTGCCTAGCGCCACCGAAAGGAGATTCAGTCTCCGTTCTTCGTCCAAAGTCGAGCCAATGCATTCCGGAGTGCAAGGAAGGAGCAAGAGAAGAGATTTCGGTGCTACGCACGGATTTATTCCGCCGTTTATCGTATTTCTAGACTCTAATCTATTTCATTTTGATTTCCAATTGTTGTTTTTGAGGTCGAGAGACGATTAAACTCTTTTGTAATTGATTTGAAATATTTTTAGTTTATTTTATCGAGTTTTAGTTTCGTTGTGTTTGATTATTGATTCAATTGTGTTTGAGTGCATTGATTACTATTGTTCATAAATTAATCGCTTGTGTAGATCAAAGCCTAGCTAACTTTGATTGAATCTGAGAGTTATAACCGAGATCGAGAGATAACGTTGTAACACGCTCTATTAATTTATGATGTATGTTAAGATTGAGATCGAGAGATGATATCGCATACATGAGAACTTGGAATCGAGATATTTAGAGTAATAAGGTTTTGACGATTTATGCAATATTGAATTAGTAAATAGGTGCACGAGAGTGACTTGTTCTAATTTGATATTAGTTTCTTTACAGCTCGAGAGAGTGTATTGAATAATAGCGAAAACCTTTCACCTTTAGAATCAATTGGTTGATAATTTGTTTCAAATGAATCAGTAAAGATAACACAGTTAAACGAAGAGCTTGATAAATTTCTCGAGCGACTTACCTTTGCATATCCGGAACCATTCATTTCATTGTTTCCTGTTTAATTTTAGTTCCTTAGTTTAAGTTTGCTTTAGATAATCACCTTTGTTAATCGTAGGCTAATATAATTTCATTAATCTTATTTGGTACTTATACATTAGTCCCTGTGGATTCGACAACCCTTACTTAATTTTCACTATACTAAAACTTGACAACCGTGCACTTGCGGTAGAATCGCTTCACACTCTTCTTTGAAATATCTTTTGTTTAAAAATAAAGCGGTCAAGTTTTTGGCGCCGTTGCCGGGGACTAACTTTAGTAATATCATACTAGGTTCTTTGACTGTAATTTAACCATTTTTTGTTTATTTATTTCGAAAATTAAAAAAATTATATATATTTATTTTGTTTTTGTTTTGTTTGTCTTGTGAGGTACTTGGAGATGCTACATCAACAAGCCTTCACAAGCTTTGCCCAACAACGTTTCGAGCCGTTCTACGCTGTTTGGGCGAGATTCAATGAATTGGCCAACACATTCCGGTATCACAACTTTTCGAACTATACTCTCCTGCAATATTTCTTCAAAGGGTTGGATGCACAGACACGAGAATGGGTATTGAGCGGAGCACTGGCAACTGGAAGACCTTTGGTTGAAAGAGATGAAGACATCGTATTGCACCTGTTCAATGATATGGCGGACTTCGATCATCACTGTCATTGTGATCCGTCACTACAAGGTTGGAGTCACCAATACCCACCGGAGCTTCACTACCCTATTGATACGCCACAACCATTTGAACATCGCGAAGAGAGGAGAGATAGTTCTGCAGATGTCACAACTCAGTTAGAGGATACCTTAGTGAGATTCATGGCATCAACTGAGAAAAGTTTGGAGTGCCAAACCAACTCTATGCGTCACCTGGAGCAGCAAATGGCGGTCCTCATGGAAACAATTTCAACTAGCTACCAAGAGGAAGAGATGAGGGCTACAAATCAAGAGGCGACAAATCGAGTTTGGTTATATGATGACGATCACTCAACCAACCAAGTTTGGGGGAGTGATCCTACTAGTGTGGAAGAGTCAAGGGAGCTTGAGCCTCTACAAGAGATTGAGCTGACTTCAGAGATGTTATCCGAGGAGTTCCCATGTAAACATGAGTCGAATGTGATGTTGGAGAAGGAAGAAACTTTTGAAGATTCCGATTTGAGCCCATCGATGGAGACATGTTCTATGCCATATGTGGATCCATATTTTCCGTCGATGCCAACTTCACCGCACTACATCCTCCATATGAAGCCAAGTCGAGAATCATTCTCCCATACCTACCACTTCAAGATGAATGTTGTTGGAGCGACGATCTTACACTGCTACAATCTTGCCAATCTTGAGGGCATATTGAATGAAGACCCATTAGTGGTATCATACGATACTTACTATGGGCGGCAGCCGCTCTTTGATGGTTGCTTCCGATGGTCAAGCCGAAGACCAAAAATAGCGCTTCTTGGGAGGCAACCCAAGCGTATCCTTTTGTTATTTAGTTTTGTTTTATTTTTCAGTTTTCATTTTAGTTTTGTTTATCTCTCAAGTCGAATATTTTACGATATGCATTCTTCTCTTGCTAGGTACTTGGTTGGAGCGATGAACCCCTACAACAGTGGAGCTTTCAAAAGCAAATCTTCCTCAACCCTCATGCAAGCGTCTTGATCAGGGGAGTTCACTGTTTCCCTTTTGATTCTTTTAAACATTGAGGGCAATGTTTTATTTAAGTTTGGGGGATTGGCTTGCATGTTTTACTTGTTTTATCCACATGTTGTGTGCTTAATTGACACTTGAATCGTCCGATTATTATGAGCAAAATTTTTTTTTTAATGAGTTCAAACTTGAGAAAAGAATGAATTATAGTAGTGACTATTCAATGAGGATTTTGATCTCACTATGCATATGAATTTGATTTGTGATGATTATTTGACTTGTACATGAATATCCTTATTTGAGTTAGCATGTCAAGAACGAGGAATACTTTGAGCACAATGAGTCATGATCTTGTGGATTGCATGTTGAATAGTGATAATTGTAGTGAACTTGATGATTTGTCTTGAGCATCTTAGAGTTATCCTAGAACTTATTTGATGATAACACTTTGAGGCGAAATTTTATAGTTACAAACTTGACTTGGAGATGATTTAGGCGATCTTTGGACCGTTTGTGCCTTTCGAGCTTACCTTTTATACATCATTCCTTAGTGTCCCCTCTTGTGCCTTATTGAAAAAGAATGGTATATGCATTGCATATGATTAGACCCCCATTCGACATTCTTGGCAACCTCATTATACCTACCTTGGATTGAGCCTAAAAGAAAATTTTTACCCACCCCTAAAGGAGTATAATGAATCTCATTCATTGCATTAAATTGTTATATGTTGATAAGTTCATTGTGAAAAAAATGAAATGAACAAAAGAATGAGCAAAGAAAAAGAAAAGATGTAGAGAAAAGCCTTGAAAAGAAAATTTAAATAAGACCCAAAGTGGCCAAGGCTAGAAAAAGTTGAAGAGAAGCTCAATAGTGTGCGAAAAAGTATTGAACTGATTCTATTGTACTCTCTTCTTTGACTTCATCCTACCTTTTCTTTGGAGCCGACACCAAAAGGCCTAACGTTATAAGCTGTTAAAGTCATGTTGATCCAAGTCTAGGCAATAATTACATTAGTGGAGAAGTGCTGGATAGTAAATTTGTAGAGTAGTTCGAAGTAATATTGACTCGGAGTTGTTATGGCACTTTTTGGATCTTAAAGATATGTACATTACTCATGTTTGACAATAGCACACACGCACGTTCCAATGTTGCGATGTATTGTTTAACTTAGGAGAAATTGCTTCTTGTTAAATGTTGAATGACTTTTATTGATGTGTAAGTAGGATTTCTGAGTTTTTACGTGAGTTGTAAAGATGATTCATGCATAGTATGAAGATTAACTTTTCTTTTTGAGCTTATTGCTTGCTCGAGGACGATCAAGTCTAAGTTTGGGGGAGTTGATAGGCTTAGGTTTTAAGTGTTTTTAGATGTAAGTTCTTCCCATTTTTCATACTTTTTCCTGGATGATATTATGCTTTTTGGTGTTTATTTGTCTATTTCAGGAAAATTAGTTGGAAATGGAAGAAATGAGCTAAACTGAAGAAAAATGGCGAAATCGAGGCGAGAAAGAGTTGAAATTGAGGAAGTTGGATTTTCGGAGTCTCGATCGATCGAGAATATTTCTCGATCGATCGAGCCAGGCACTGTGCTGAGAAGAAAATGAATTGAAGTCTCGATCGATCGAGATTATTTCTCGATCGATCGACCAAGGCAGAAACTTCAGAGCCAATTTTATCGAAGGCTCGATCGATCGGAAAGAAAATCTCGATCGATCGAGCGAAGCAGTGAGTTTCAAAGGCTGACGAGAACAGTGCACCGATCGATCGGACGCAATTCTCGATCGATCGATACGCAAATACGGGAAAATCTTATCTTCCATTTTTGAATGGATTTTCGGGGGATAAAAGGAAAAATCATTTCCGTACAAGAGATACACCATATCAGACGCCAATCCTCTCAAAAATAAGGACCCTAGCCGCCGCCTAGCGCCGCCGAAAGGAGATTCAGTCTCCGTTCTTCATCCAAAGTCGAGCCAATCCATTCCGGAGTGCAAGGAAGGAGCAAGAGAAGAGATTTCGGTGCTACGCACGGATTTATTCCGCCGTTTATCGTATTTCTAGACTCTAATCTATTTCATTTTGATTTCCAATTGATGTTTTTGAGGTCGAGAGACGATTAAAATCTTTTGTAATTGAGGTTAAATATTTTTAGTTTATTTTATCGAGTTTTAGTTTCGTTGTGTTTGATTATTGATTCAATTGTGTTTGAGTGCATTGATTACTATTGTTCATAAGTTAATTGCTTGTGTAGATCAAAGCCTAGCTAACTTTGATTGAATCTGAGAGTTATAACCGAGATCGAGAGATAACGTTGTAACACGCTCTATTAATTTATGATGTATGTTAAGATTGAGATCGAGAGATGATATCGCATACATGAGAACTTGGAATCGAGAGATTTAGAGTTATAAGGTTTTGACAATTTATGCAATATTGAATTAGTAAATAGGTGCACGAGAGTGACTTGTTCTAATTTGATATTAGTTTCTTTACAGCTCGAGATAGTGTATTGAATAATAGCGAAAACCTTTCACCTTTAGAATCAATTGGTTGATAATTTGTTTATTCAAATGAATCATTAAAGATAACACAGTTAAACGAAGAGCTTGATAAATTTCTTGAGCAACTTACCTTCACATATCCGGAACCATTCATTTCGTTGTTTCTTGTTTATTTTTCTTTCCTTAGTTTAAGTTTGCTTTAGATAATCACATCTGTTAATCGTAGGCTAAATATAATTTCGTTAATCTTATTTGGTACTTATACATTAGTCCCTGTGGATTCGACAACCTTTACTTAATTTTCACTATACTAAAACTTGACAACCGTGCACTTGCGGTAGAATCGCTTCACACTCTTCTTTGAAATATCTTTTGTTTAAAAAATAAGCGGTCAGAATTACATGTGGCTTTGTATTGAATTTGAAGGTTTAAATATATATATCCAACTTCAGATTTTAAACACATATTGACACCATAAACACCTACAAATCTCTACATGTTCTTTGGACTCTTGTGAGGGTTTGATTTGAAGTTATACTTGCAAAGACTTTTGGAATCAAATAGGAAGTGAATTACTTGGTAAGGAGAATTCCTTTTCATCACTTTAGCATGGTATCTAGAAGTTCTTTGGTTATGCTTGAAATTGAAGCATGAAAGCATGTGATGGTTCTATATTGCTTGAAGTGTATATATGAAGCTAACACAAGTGGTAAAAGTATGTTAATATGTTGTTTGATGTTAAACATTTCATGGAATAAGTTGTTATGGTTTGAAGTAAGGTATATGAGAAGAACCATGAAGATAAGCATCAAAATCACCTTTGTTCTGAAATTCTGTTGTCGACCGATCGATCGCTAGACTTGTACCGATCGATCGGTAAAACAGGGGAAAGTAAGGTTGTTCATGTACCGATCGATCGCTGAAAGCGACCGATCGATCGGTGAAATGTCGTAGCATTTTTGAGAAATTCAAACATTTAAGCTATCGATCGCTAGCTTTTGACCGACCGATCGCTAGGGTTGTTTGTTTGGACCGATCGATCGCTAGAGTGACCGATCGATCGGTAGACTTAAAATGTTATATTTTTGTAACTTTTGATATTGATGCTTACGATAACATGATATATTATTGGCATTGTTGTAGCATCATCACAGGGGACAGGACAAAGAGGCAATTAGCCAGTGACGACTGTTTATCTCGTTTGTGTCGCTTTACAGGTACGTGTTGACGTACGGAGTATAGATATTGTGTGATGATGTTATGCGATTGGTATCATATGAATTGTGTTGTGTTGGTATCATATGATTGGTAGTATCAAATGCATGTACATTCATGGATATCATGTGTATGAGATGGATGAGGTATATACGTTAGCATTAGAGATATACACCTGGTTTGGGTATATGCTCGGGTATGCTACGTTAGCATTAGAGATATACGCCTGGTTTGGGTATATGCTCGGGTATGGCTACATATACTTAGTATGAGAGATATACGCCGTTTTTTGGGTATATGAAGATGTGAGACGATTTCACTGACATATTGAGCGGAAATGGGCATATCATCTTAGTCTCGTGATAATAGGATGTGTGATGAGACATGTCATGACATAGTTGCATTTGTTGATCCATGAGACAGAGCATTCACATTGGATATGATTATTATTGTGCTTTATCATTGATATTGTGTTTTGATATCGTACTGAGATAGTTGTTTATCTATACTCATGTTGTGTGAATGTTTCTGTAGGGACTCATAGACGTGGGAGGACGGGATGTGAGTCATTTTCCGCTGTGAACTGAACCACTACTTAGGAGTTGTTTTTATTTAAGTTGTAAGAATTCCATATGATGTATATATGGTAGGTTTGTTTTTAGAAAGTTGTAACAAATTACTTAGTAAGAAACTTCTAACAGTGCCTGTTTTTACTTAATTCAGACCCACGTATGTATGATTAATTGATACATAATGGATTAAGTAACGAGGACCCACAATAGCGAGGAAAGAATATTTGCCGTTAATATGCCGAAGCGATGGTAAATGCCGCTGTCATATTAAGCGAGTTTATTCAATGCCGCTGCTATGTCAAATCGTGGGGTATTAGTGCTGCGGTCATGACAAAGCTATGTGCATTAAAATATACTGTTATAACAAGACTATGATTGGTTATTGGTATTGATGGAATGGATATATGTCATGACATTTATGGAGCTGTATTATAATCTGATGATTATGAATATAAGTTGTGGTACAGGGACAACCAAAAGGGAGTGTGATACCGTGAAATAATAGTGTTAATCCCCGTGTGGTAATGATCCTTAATGGATTTTATTTGTGGCAATTATGAATTAATTGCGGTTTTGGACTGCCGAGGATTTTAAATCCGATATTTGGAGTCTTAGGATCCAAGGGATGAGATTGTATTCTCGTCGTGGTGTTAACCTTGGAATTTGGTCTTTGGTGGGAGTCGGGGTCCGGAGTACTTTGTTGATTTTAATGTTTTTATTGAGTTTAAATGGCTTATTGGAGGTGTTGAGGAAGTTAGGGATGTTGGTTTTGAGTTTGGGTGTGAAAAACACCATTAAAGCTCGAATTTTTCGGAAACCCGCAGGTCGCGATCGATCGCGGCTTGGCGCCGATCGATCGCGACATGTTGTTGATTTTGGGAAGGAGATGAATAGTGCTCACGATCGATCGCGATGTGCACCGATCGATCGCGCCTAATGGCGATCGATCGCGCCCTTTATATTTTTGGGCAGTAGGAACTCGCGATCGATCGCGGCTTGGTGCCGATCGATCGCGGGAATGTTCCCCTTTGACTTTCGAAAATTTGGAAAATGTCGGGATTTTGGAATCGAGATTTAAGTGGCCCATTTCCGGGGCAATGTCTACATTCCAATGGGAATGCTATACTTTTAAAATGGATTTGTTGGAGCCAAAGTTTATTAAAACGGAATTCTTGGTTGAGTTTTGGCAATCTTTTAAACATATAAAGTGGAATATTTTGGGTATTATGTATGCTTAGCCGGGGGCTTTTATTTTGGTGATCGTCATGGATGGACGATAGGTTTGGATGTTGTGAACGTGGTTGTACACGTAATTGCATGCGTATGTTTAATTGAGAGTTATTTGTGTGTTAGCACTTAACTCATCGGGTCGGGGGACTCAGGCAAGGTTGGACTCAAACTACGGAATCATAAGGTTGTAATGCCCGGAATAATTATTAATTGTCAAATGGATTTAATTGTGATATTTTTATGATATGTCAAGATTTAATTATTGGGTATCCAATTTTGGTCGAGTTGGAATAAATGATCCCGGGTAGATCTTGTAATGTAAATTTGTTTAAAGGGGTTCTTTAATAATTTAGTATGAAGATGTAAATTAAAATAATTATTGTTGGGTTGAGATGTTATTATTTTTTGTATAGATTAACCATGGGTTAGATTATTTAACCAAGACAAACCCACCCCATTTCACCCCTCTTCCCAATCGAACAACCCTCATTTCTCCTTCCCCCCATCTCTCGGTCGAAGGTTGCAGGGAAAGAGAGCAACTCGCTGATTTTTCTTCAACTTCTTCAAGGTTGGTGTGTGTGGATTTTGGTTGAACTTCCTTTTTTTTAAGAAGCTTGTTCGATTTACTTGAGGATTTGGGGGAAAGGGAAGTCCGATTGTTCTTGCTGTTTGGGGTGCGAAATCCCCATTGTGTTAGGCTCAAAAACTTACTTTAAAGTGGTTTAATGTTATGCTAGATGGTGGTTTGGGTTGTGATTCGATTTTCTTGCTATATGGGGGAATCGTTTCTGCTGTGTGTGAGTGTGTGTAACTGTGTGCGTGGGTGTGTGTTCTGCATGTGTTATTGTGTGTGTTTAGATGCTGTTTACACTTTTATGTGGGTGTTTTAGTGTGTAAAGGTATGTGTAGATGTTTTATGCACATATGCATGAGTATTTCAGCATCTATTAGTGTATATAGGTGTTGTATACACCTAGTTGTGAGTGTTCCAGCACATCTTAGTGTGTGTATATATGTTATATACATGTGGGTGTGTGAGTTCTACAGCATGTGTGTATATATTTGTGGAGTGATGATGATGTATTGATAATGAAGATGGTTAACTTAATTTGGTAAAGTGGGTTAAGGTGTTTATGTGATGATAATTCAAGAATGACCATCATAATTGAGAATTAGATAGCATGAGAAATGTTATTGATTTTTTGGAAATTAATTATAACTCACTTTGTTGAATGGTTGATTGTTGAAAGTGAATTGTTGATTTGTGCCTTGGCTAGTATTATTGTTGATTAAAAGATAAAGACTAAAATCATGCATGGAAGGTGTTTGTTAATATGCTTTAATGTAGTTCAAGTGTTGGTCAAAGCCTTGACCAATTGGTGGTGAAAAACCTACTCATCCAACTTTAAAACTTTGTAGTGCCTTAGTGGGTGTTGGGGATTAAGATGAGTTGTTTTACTTTTGAATCATGTGTAGTAGTGTGAATAGATGAGATAGATGTTAATATGGGTTACAAACATGTATTAAAGTGTATACTAATGGATATAATTGCATGTGTGCAATAGCATGAATTGGAGACTTTATTGAGTTGGAATGACGAATGTATGAACTAACTGTGTAGTTGATTTGAGTAATATTGATTGTCCTGATTATATGATACTGTCAATTTTATTGAGCTATCGATTCACGGTATTAGATTGGGAGTTGGAAATACCTATTGATAACAATTGTGTTATTAATGCGCTAATATTGAATTGATATTCGATATAGATACTCCATGAACTTCTGGAAGTCGAGGGTAGCTTGTTCATGTTGTCGACTATAAGGTACGTGGTGACGTACGAGCAGGTATACCCAGTATTTATATATTCGTGTTTACATGTATTTTGAATGTGATGTTTAAGGCTAAGTGATTGAGTTTGGTAATTGAGTTTAATATACGTGGAATGGTGGATACGTAGATGTACGTGATCCGGGTATACGAGTTGAATATTGATGCATGTGGCATGATCGATATGAAAATTGGTTGAGAATGAGATTAATTGATAGGCATAGTTGCCTTGGATATGAGATTCGTTGTGATTGAGCATAAAATGTTGAATTGTGATTATATTGAATCTATTGCATTGATGAGTACCATATTTTGAATAATGATACTGAACTTGATGTTTATGAAAGTGTATAAGATTGAACAGGAACAGTTCGTGATGGCTATGCCGGTTTGGAATTGTACAGGGAGTATATTTTATAGATTTTCAATAACCTTAATTGTTGCTTTACAATTTCGTATATTGATTTGTGAATGAATATTGAGTTGGAGTATGCTCACCCGTGTGGGAGCTGTTTCTGTTGAAACAGGTACAACATGTACTAAGCTACTTTGGGCTATTGGTTCGAGCTTTGTTGGATCATGCCGCTTCCAGAAGCGTATATGAGTGTGGGTAAATAGGATACGCTATTTATTAAGTTAGATTGGTAATATATATTTGTTGCTCGTATGTGAGCAACTGGAAGCATATATATGGACTGTATAAGGGTGTTGAAGCCCACTTTTGATATCTTCTTAGTATGGTGTTTTCCCTGGCTGGGAACTTATTTAGGTTTTTGTTTTCTTTTAAGTATTGTGTTTTTCCCTGGCTGGGAGTTATTTTGGTGATGTGTTTGATTTGGGGTAGCTCAATTTGTGGGGAGACTCTGCCCAAATTTTTGTAAAAACCCACAATGTAAAAGAGGGCAATGGTGATGATAATGGGTGAACCTTGAGTTTTATTGCTGGTAGAATTGATCATTTCTTGCTGTTATTACTTATGTCATGGAGAACATAGAAGCATGTAATGATTCTTTTAAAGAATGGAAATTTTTTATACTCATATTGTAAGTAATCCAACAAGCATACAACGCAGCGGAATTTAAAATTTTGGATTACTATAACCGCAGATCTATACAAAGTTGTCATATCGGATAAAGGATCATAAGAGTCTCACCCTTGTCGCGTGTTTGAGCAGATTCCATGAAACACCACGTTCAACGATTCCGAGTCACGATCAACACCTCCAAGGTCTTGCCTCAACGTTATCCACACGATCAAATCGGGAAGGGATAGTTTAAGAACAAAGTGCTAGATTTGTTCCTAAACCAATACACGAAGCACACTCGATTCACAATCGAAAGGATGGCCGGAATCACTCAAGACTCACGTCGACTATCAAGAAGTCGAGAGAGCAATGAGAGGCGGCGGCCGCGTGTCTTGTTGTGCTAGGTTGGAATGGTATGAATTGTCTCTCACAATTAATTAATAACCTTGTTATTAAAAGGCTTAATTAAAGTTTAAGACTTTCTCAAAGTCTTATGGGCCCAAACCCATAATTTAATTTAGTTCTTTTAATCATTTAATTAAGACTCCTCTTAATTAATTAATTCATCCAATGAATTTAATTTCCCTTCCTGATTTAATCTTTTGTGCGACCCGATAGGATATTGCAACGTTGACAGTGACATAAAATCTCATTTTATGTCGCAAGCAATGCGCGGTATCTAGCAACACATCAATGCTACCCAAATTAAAAGAATGTAATTGACTCGACATAACCTAGGAACCGTGATAATATTAACCATGTAACTTAATCCCTTTGTCCTTTGTGTTTAGATTGAACACGAGTCATGGAATAGTCATACTCGTATATTCAATCTTTATTTATTGATCTCCAAGTAGAACTAGAATAAACGAATAAGCTCGATATCTCATATCGACTTATTCGAGTATGGCCATGCATTTTAGTCTTACTTGATCAAGGGCCCAAACACTTCTCCTGTTATATAGGAGGGACAAATCCTATCTCGATCAATCAATATCCCTCTACATAGTTCGTAGTGTATCCAATTGCCTTCATTGTTTACCCTGTTACAGGTAACGTTTGACGATATCAAGATACATAACTCCTTATGTTGGGATCTCTGATGATCTCAAGTCGTAAGGATTACATACATTATTATCACTATGAGAATTGCTTATGACACTCATATAACTATCCATGTAGCATTCTCATTGTGGGTCTGTCCAGTACATCGTTTTCTAACATGTACCCATGTGTTGATTTGATATCTCATATCAATGAAGAATTCATCAATCAACACATACTAGTCTCCATGCATTATCATTATCCCAATTCATGATAATACTTGACTAGGGACAATCTTTAAGAATAATACAATATTATTCTAAGGACATTAACTTATATATTAATCCATATTGCACAGATATTCGAATAATATATAATAATGATTTGCCATTTATAAAATCATAATACATTGTATGTCATAAACAATCATCTAATGACTTGTCTTAGGGCAAATCCCAACAAATCTCCCACTTCTACTTAGACCAATCAGACATATACCTAATGCCTAGAGATCTAGTACGACGATCGTGCTTCTGCTGTGACAGTGGCTTCGTCAATGGGTCAGATACATTATCATCTGTTGGTACTTTGCATATTTTAACATTTCCGATTTCAACGATTTCTCGAATGAAATGAAAGCGCCGAAGTATGTGCTTGGATCTTTGGTAAGATCTAGGTTCCTTAGCCAATGCGATCGCTCCATTGTTGTCACAATAGAGTTCTATTGGATCCTTAATGCAAGGCACCACTCCAAGTTCAGAATGAACTTCCTAATCCAAACAGCTTCTTTTGCTGCATCTGAGGCAGCAATGTACTCAGCTTCCATTGTAGAATCGGCTACTGTCTCTTGCTTTGAACTCTTCCAGCTCACATCACCTCCATAAAGGCAATACACATATCCAGATTGCGATCGAAAATCATCTTTGTCGGTTTGGAAGCTTGCATCAGTGTAACCCATTACATTGAGCTCTTCCTCACCTCCATAAATCAAGAATGTATCCTTAGTTCTTCTCAAGTACTTCAGGATATTCTTGACTGCAATCTAGTGACCTTCACCTGGATCAACTTGATACCTGCTCGTCATGCTCAAAGCATACGATACATCGGGACGAGTACATATCATGGCATACTGATAGATCCAATAGCTGACGCATATGGAATCTTACTCATGCGTTGTCTCTCATCTGGTGTTGAAGGACACTGTTCCTTAGAGAGATAAATTCCATGTGTCATAGGCACGAATCCTTTCTTTGATTCTTGCATGCTAAAACGTTTTAGCACTTTGTCTATGTATGTACTTTGACTTAGGACAAGTAATCTTCTTGATCTATCTCTATTGATCTTGATTCCTAATACATAGGTTGCTTGGATATCATTCCCAATGAGAAGTATGTCATCTACATACAATATTAGGAAGATAATTATGCTCCCACTGACCTTTTTGTAGACACAAGGTTCATCTACGTTTTTGATGAAACCAAACTCTTTGACTGCATCATCAAAACGAAGATTCCAACTCCGAGAAGCTTGCTTCAATCCATAAATGGATCGTTGTAGCTTTCATATCTTTCCAGCATCCTTTGGATCTACAAAACCCTCGGGCTGTGTCATGTACACATCCTCAAGCAGATTTCCATTAAGGAAAGTTGTTTTGACATTCATCTGCCAGATTTCATAATCATAAAATGCAGCTATTGCAAGGAATATACTAATGGATTTAACCATGGCAACTGGTGAAAAAGTTTCATCATAATCAATACCATGAATTTGTTTGAAACCTTTTGCAACCAGTCGACCTTTATAGGTTTGTCCATTACCATCCATGTCGGTATTTTTCTTGAAAATCCATTTGCACCCTATGGGTCGTACCCCTTCAGGTGGGTCAACCAAAGTCCATACTTGGTTTGCATACATGGATTCCATCTCAGATTTCATGGCCTCTTGCCATTTCTCAGAATCAGTGCCCATTATAGCTTGTTGATAAGATGACGGCTCATCCTCATCAATAAGTAGTAAGTCACCTTGTTGAGTCACAAGAAATCCATATCTCTGTGGCTCCCGGTGTTCTATTACATACCTACGCTGGCCTTGTGTCTCTTGAGCAGGCACTTTATCAACAACATCTTGTGGTGTCTGCTCTGTTTCCATCTCAATATCATGTTCAATGTTTTCTAGTGGTTGAACTTCACTAAGTTCTATTTGTCTCCCACTGGTTTTTCTAGAAATAAATTCTCTTTCAAGAAAGACACCAGTCCGAGCAACAACTATTTTGTTCTCGGTGGGATAATATAAATAGTATCCTTTTGTTTCCTTTGGATACCCCACAAATAAACACTTATCAGATTTGGGTCCAAGTTTGTTAGTGGCGTGACGTCTAACGAAAGCCTCACAACCCCAAATCTTCATAAAAGACATACTAGGACGCTTCCCAGTCCATATCTCATATGGCGTCTTTTCCACTAATTTAGATGGAACACGGTTCAGTATGAATATTGCTGTTTCTAAAGCATGTCCCCAAAAGGATATCGGAAGATCTGCATGACTCATCATTGATCTAACCATGTCCAATAAGGTTCGATTTCTCCTCTCGGATACACCATTCCATTGTGGAGTATACGGAGGAGTGAGTTGTGGGACTATCTACACTCCTTTAGATAGCCATGAATCTCTTGGCTTAAGTATTCACCTCATCGATCTGATCGAAGGATTTTGATACTTTTGCCAAGTTGGTTTTGTACTTCATTCTTGAAATCTTTGAACTTTTCAAAGGTTTCATGCTTATGCTTCATTAGGTACCCATACCCATATCTACTGAGGTCATCAGTAAATGTAACGAAGTATTGAAAACCACCTCTAGCTTGTGTACTTATTGGCCCACATACATCACTATGTATTAGTCCCAATAAAACATTTGCCCTTTCAACATGTCCTTTGAAAGGGGATTTAGTCATCTTGCCCATTAAACAAGATTCACATGTTTCATATGATTCAAAATCAAATGAATCCAATACTCCATCCTTATGAAGTTTTGATATGCGATTCTAGTTTATATGACCCAAGCGACAATGCCAGAGATAAGTTGGATTAGAATCATTATTCTTAATCCTTTTAGTATTTATGTTATAGATAGACATATCAAGATTTAATACATAAAGACCATTACTCATTTGTGCACTAGCATAAAACATATCATTTAAATAAATGGAACAACAATTGTTCTTTATAATAAATGAATATCCAAACTTGTCCATACAAGAAATAGAGATAATGTTTTTGGTAATAGACGGCACAAAATAACAGTCTTTCAAAATCAATGATAAACCAGAAGGTAAAGCTAAACAATAATCTCCTATAGCTAATGCAGCAACTCTTGCTCCATTTCCAACTCAGAGATCAACTTCACCTTTCGCCAACGTCCTACTCCTTTTGAGATCCTGCACATTTACACAAATGTGAGATCCACATCCAGTAACTAATACCCATGATGAAGAAGTAGATAAATTGACTTCTATAACAAAAATACCTGAAAGTCACACTTCCTTTCTAGAGATCCTCCAGATAAACTATGCAATTTCTTTTCCAATGACCGGTCTCACCGCAATGGAAACAGTTCCCCTCTTTTGCCACTCCTCCCTTTGGCTTTAGTGCAGAAGCATGTGGTTTAGACTTAACAAGGACCTTCTTGTTCTTCTTGAAGCTTTTAGCTGTAGTCTTTCCTTTCGCTTATTCACAATAAGAACGTTTGTAGGCTTAGACGTCTTGCTGTTTTCTTCAAAGGTTCTAAGCATGCCAAGTAATTGTGGTAGAGTCTTTTCAATTTCAATCATATTGTAATTCAAGACAAATTGACTGAAGCTTTCAGGCAACGATTGCAAGATCACGTCAGTGGCCAACTCTTGGTCCAAAGGAAAACCCAGCTTCTCCAGATTCTCAATATACCCAATCATCTTGAGCACATGAGTTCCAACTATGCTTCCTTCTACCATTCTACATTGGAATAACGCTTTAGAGACGTCATACCTCTCTTGTCTTGCTTGTTGTTGGTACAGTTGCTTTAGGTGCTCGATCATATCAAACGCCTCCATTTCCTCATGTTGCTTCTGAAGCTCAGAGTTCATGGTGGCAAGCATAAGGTACCCAACATCAAGTGCGTCATTTTGATGCTTCTTGTAAGCATCTTTATCGGCCTTAGCAGCCGTCAGGGGAGGTTCCTCAGCAGGTAAGGGTTCCTCTAGGACATATTGCTTCTTTTCTTGTTTGAGGACTATCCTCAAGTTCCTATACAGTCTAGGAAATTTGTCCTTCTCAAGAACCGATCGCAGTGATAATGTGCTTGTTACATTGTTAGTTGCCATGGATATCTACAATATAAATATGCAAAATATGTTTATGATTTAATCATTTAATATGGTCTTATATTAAATGACACTCCCATTATTTTGTTTAAAATTATCAACACTCGAAACCTTTAGTGGGCCAATTTAAAGTATAACGGATATCACTTATTATCCTTTCGCGCCTTACCAAGATTGCCACGGTGCTTTGCTTTGGCAAACCCACACATGTTCAATCGAAGTCTTGACGAGTACTTTTAATTTTGGAAGGCATCTAAAACTTAATATTTTAGAGGGATTTATTGATCTCATGATTTTAGTATTGATAATTTAAAATATGTCCACTACATATACGCATATACATATCTACATATATGTATAAAAAAAATTATCAATCTAAAACATAAGATAAAACATGCATCACATACATAAATTAAACGTGACATGGTTATAGCCCCTACTAGTGATTTTCTCAAGCCAATGAGAAAATCCTAAGAGTCAACCTAAGGTAACTTCGCAAGCACCTTCCTTTGGCTCCAAATTGTGAATGGCCTCCTCATCCCGGCACTATGTTCCATCTTCATTGATCACCATCAAAAAATAAATTATACTATATAACATTTACAAATATAGTGAATTCCTCGAGTCACATTCGAGGGGAACGTAGGGGAGGGATAACATTTAGAAAAAAAAATAGAGAAGGCACGACTCGCAGGTCGTATTATAAATTACAAACATTCACAAATCCTATCTAATAGGTTAAAGGGCTATAACCATGCACCATGCTCAAACAACACATAAAACATGCTATAATAATTTAATTAATTAAATTCTAAACATTTTAAAATTTAATTCTAATTAAAACTGTAAAATAAATTTTGGAAATTTATCGTACGCTCGGGACATCACATGCCACGAAATTATGCGACTAAACCACGAACCACCATGGTGCGAACCAACCTAACCACACACGGCTGGACCAATCATGGGCCTAGGGTTCAAAACCCTATCCCAAGACGTGGTCCGAGCCACGCGTGTCCGTGCGGCGCCGCTAGGGTTCCAAACCCAAGCCGCCTTGCACCATTTTAGTTTCCATCGAGCCACATGGTTCGAAATTTTTTAAGCCATGAGCCACGGTCCAACCATCTTGCATGGCATTAAAATTATCGAGCCAAAAGAGTTCCAAACTCAAGCCATGTTTCGACACCTCCATGCACGAACGTGAGCCGCAAAGGCTAGACCATCTCGAGCCAAGGGTTCGAAAACCCTAGCCCTCATGTGGCCGCCAAGGGTCAAGCTGATGGTGGTGGCCGAACCATCTTGCTATTGGCTCGGTTTTGCGCCTTCATGTATCGTATACAATAAACTTCAATTATATCAAATATAATTTTACGATAATTTCACAAACTCGATTTACTCATATCATATATGATTATATACAGTTTTACTAGCATGCAATACAAATCTAAATATGATTAAACAATTAACCATATAAATCTGCTATGAGCTTTATACACGGCTCTGATACCACTGTAAGTAATCCAACAAGCATACAACGCAGCGGAATTTAAAATTTTGGATTACTATAACCGTAGATCTATACAAAGTTGTCATATCGGATAAAGGATCTTAAGAGTCTCACCCTTGTCGCGTGTTTGAGCAGATTCCACGAAGCACCACGTTCAACGATTCCGAGTCACGATCAACACCTCCAAGGTCTTGCCTCAACGGTATCCACACGATCAAATCGGGAAGGGATAGTTTAAGAACAAAGTGCACTCGATTCACAATCGAAAGGATGGCCGGAATCACTCAAGACTCACGTCGACTATCAAGAAGTCGAGAGAGCAATGAGAGGCGGCGGCCGTGTGTCTTGTTGTGCTTGGTTGGAATGGTATGAATTGTCTCTCACAATTAATTAATAACCTTGTTATTAAAAGGCTTAATTAAAGTTTAAGACTTTCTCAAAGTCTTATGGGCCCAAACCCATAATTTAATTAAGTTCTTTTAATCATTTAATTAAGACTCCTCTTAATTAATTAATTCATCCAATGAATTTAATTTCCCTTCTTGATTTAATCTTTGTGCGACCCGATAGGATCTTGCAACGTTGGCAGTGACATGAGCGGTATCTAGCAACACATCAATGCTACCCAAATTACAATAATGTCATTGACTCGACAAACCTAGGAGCCGTGATAATATTAACTATGTAACTTAATCCCTTTATCCTTTGTGTTTAGATTGAACACGAGTCATGGAATAGTCATACTCGTATATTCAATCTTTATTTATTGATCTCCAAGTAGAACTAGAATAAACGAATAAGCTCGATATCTCATATCGACTTATTCGAGCATGGCCATGCATTTTAGTCTTACTTGATCAAGGGCCCAAACACTTCTCCTGTTATATAGGAGGGACAAATCCTATCTCGATCAATGAACATCCCTCTACATAGTTCATAGTGTATCCAATAGTTGCCTTTATAGTTTACCCTGTTACAAGTAACGTTTGACAATATCAAGATACATAACTCCTTATGTTGGGATCTCTGATGATCTCAAGTCGTAAGGATTACATACATTATTATCACTATGAGAATTGCTTATGACACTCATATAACTATCCATGTAGCATTCTCATTGTGGGTCTGTCCAGTACATCGTTCTCTAACATGTACCCATGTGTTGATTTGATATCTCATATCAATGAACAATTCATCAATCAACACATACTAGTCTCCATGCATTATCATTATCCCAATTCATGATAATACTTGACTAGGGACAATCTTTAAGAATAATACAATATTATTCTAAGGACATTAACTTATATATTAATTCATATTGCACAGATATTCGAATAATATATAATAATGATTTGCCATTTATAAAATCATAATACATTGTATGTCATAAACAATCATCTAATGACTTGTCTTAGGGCATATCCCAACACATACGACGTCATAAATGTACTAAAGTCGTCTTTAAGAGTTGGGGCCTTACATTAGTGGTATCAGAGCAGTGGTTGCTCTTTGGGGCTATTAAGGGCCTATGAACTTGTTGATAGGAATTGGTAGCAAATATTTATACATGATGGTGTTAATGTTGTGTGACACAACTAATCGCTTATGTGCTTTTACGATATGGAAAATGGTATTACTAATCATTGTGGTTGCAGGAATCGTGTAGAGTGCGATGGGATGGCATTAACGTAATGTCTGGCACTCCATATTTTATGTGCTAAGGAATCTGATTTTGTAGGAAAATCAGGAAATGGGAAACATGATGTGCTGTCTAAGGACAAGAATGATTGACAGCAGACAGTGGAATATTGTGGTATGATTTCATTTGTTATTGAATGTGCAATGTGTTACATTAGCGTCCTACTACGGGTATATCATCAGCGATGGATCATAATATTTGCCGCTATCATGTCGAAGCGATGAACATGCCGCTGTCATTGTCGAAGCGAGGGATATTATTGAGCCGCCGATATGGTAGTAGGATTTGTGAACTGTTGTGTTAACCTTGATGCAGGTATATGGAGCTAGTGGAAGATTCCGGTGGTTGTTATATTCGAGCCAGGGAGGTACTTGCCGCTGTCATATGAAGCGATGGTAGTATGATATTTGCCGCTGTCATGTCGAAGCGATGTACATGCCGATGTCATTGTCGAAGCGAGGGATATCATATGATGCCACTATATGTCGAAGCGAGGGGTCCTAAAATTCCGCTGTTATAACAAGACTGGAACATCCACATTATCGATATTCGAGCAAGGAATGAAGTACATACCACCGTCATGTCGAAGCGATGATGCCGCTGTCGTGTCGAAGCGATGATACATGCCGCTGTCACGTCGAAGCGATGATGCCGCTGTCGTGACGTAGAGACGCGATCGGGAACAAAGTGCTGCATGTAATGTGAGCCACCTCTTGGGTCCGAAAGGAACAAAGTGCTACATGCATGTGGGTACCTCTTGAGTCCTTGATCTGTTCCGATGATTTTATGGTGATGGTTCATGCCGCCAGGTATATCGAGTGATGGTTCATGCCGCTATCTTATTGGTGATGGATATCCCGCCAGGTGCGTGTATAGCGATGCCTCTTTCCACTATCTTATTGGCGATGATTCATGCCGCCAGGTATATCGAGCGGTTCATGCCGCTATATTATAGGCGATGGTTATTCTGCCAGGTACGTGTATAGCAATGTCTCTTTCCGCTATGTTATTGGAGATGGCTCATGCCGCCGGACATGTGTTTAGCGATGGTGCATTCCGCTGATTCCATGGCGATGGTTCTTGCCGCCGATTATATATATAGCGACGTCTCATTCCGCTATTCTGTTGATGATGAGTATATCAATTTGTGTATTGATATGAAATCACATTTTGTGGAATATTTATGTTGAGAGCAGGGACAATTTAAAGGTTCAAGTGTGGATCAACTGTGTACAATAGTAGTGAATGTTGTGTTATACAAACCATATCATTATTTCTTGGACACATGAGCTGTAGGCTCAAGGGAATATTGGAATGATCCATGGGAATGAGGAATTGAGGTAAACCATTTCGTTTGGTATTGATAGGTTCATTGATTATTGTGGCAGAGACGTGATAACAGTGTGGTAATGATGATCAAATTAAATGAATTGGTTTATGAAAACTTGATTGTTTTGTATATTGTGAGACTAATGACTTATTAATCATGTTATGTCGAGTTAAATATAACCAGGTTGGAATGAGATTAATGAGTATGTCATGGGATGACGTGGGGTCACTATGAATGTCATATGTGGACATGTGATCATTGTGAACGTCACGAGTTGACGGGGAACTATCGTGAATATCATGGATAAGTATGAGATTGTGATGTTATTCTCCGATGTGTAATGACGGTGATGATAAATAATTACGTGATGATTAATGACGAGTTAGACACGATATGGCAAACAAAATAATAATGTCATTAGGGGAATACTTGCGATATACTAACATTCATGATTAAATGATTTAGTGTGTTTTGACATTGAATTAGTAACTGAAAGGCATGTAAATGATTACGTATGCATGTAGTAATTTCTAATGGATGTTCTAGTAATTGCTTGACAACAGATATTGGTTAGCTGATGGTATACGACCAGACTGATGCAAGAAGTCATGAATACTTACTACATTGTGATCTGTTGTCCATTCATGAAATGGTACTCTATTGAATGAATAATTGAAGAGAATTACGTCGTTGAGGTAATTAATGTTCGATGATGGAAACATTATGAATATCAATAATGTGTAAATGACAATGTACGTGTTATGCTATGAGTATTTAAGAAATACTAATGAGTTTATTTTTAGTACTTGTCCCATGACAGATGATAGTTGGGTGATGAAATGCGGAAGTTGATGCTTAAGAGCATGTGAGTACTGTGATGAGCATGATACTATGATGCTATTGTGTATTGTAGATGATTCCATCTATAAAGGTATGAGACGAATTATTCGATATTGATGTTGATGCCTTGTTTTAAATGGCTTATATGCAAGTGATTAGTAAGGAGTGATGGACGGTACAAGATAACTTATCCATGTAGATAAGAATAACTGATGAGTTATGAAATAAATTTGAGGGATGAACGATATTATGATGCTATGTGCGTATAATTGTGGTGTAAGAATATTCGTGTTAGACCATTCATTATGATTTGATATTGATGATATGTGGCTGTTGGTGCGTATAATGTGGATATATGTATGTGAGAATTACTAATGGGTTTTCTAGTAATTACTTTACACCAGATAATAGCCAGGAGATGATATATGATAGGTTGATGCATAAAGGCTCAAGAGTACCGCTACTTCATACGGACGATGGTGGTGATGTTGGTATAAGTTGCATACATTTGCGACAACACATGTAAGAAGTTATTTATACGATAAATGTTGGTGTATTGTCATACATTCTTATATACACATGATATGCATGGATTGCATGATTTAGCGATTTTATGATGTGTACTATGATGAAAGTAAACTGTGACAGATTTAGATCTTGTGCAAGGAAACTGTACCGATGCGAGTACACAGGTACTGAAGTATGACAAGAAGTGCTTGATTGCTAAACACTGTAAGTGTTGGCTTTTATGAACAATTAGCAATTTTCTTGATAAGTTAATTATAGGAATGAGCTTTTGAAATGTAAAACAAAATTGAACAAAGTATGATGTTAACCTCGTATTAATTTACATGAATAGAGGAATTCATATGTTAGCTTATTAATATATTAATGTTTGGATAGAGTAAAGTGATGTGATTTGCAGTCTTACCATTGTTGGTGTAATGGGGGCACATATGTGGGCCGTGATGATTCGAATGACTGTCATCCTACAGATGGTCAAATCACTATCTTGATCTGTATAATGGTAGGTAAATTTTACAGTTGGAGTTTATGGTAAGCATGCATTTAAATTTCGAGGTCGAAATTTTTTTAGGTGGGGAGAATTGTAATGCCCGGAATAATTATTAATTGTCAAATGG
Source organism: Haberlea rhodopensis (assembly GCA_907163345.1). Taxonomy (NCBI): domain Eukaryota; kingdom Viridiplantae; phylum Streptophyta; class Magnoliopsida; order Lamiales; family Gesneriaceae; genus Haberlea; species Haberlea rhodopensis. The sequence goes on along the minus strand of CAJQUN010000713.1, from coordinate 116,337 downwards.
ATTTAATTGTGATATTTTTATGATATGTCAAGATTTAATTATTGGGTATCGAATTTTGGTCGAGTTGGAATAAATGATTCCGGTTAGATCTTGTAATGTAAATTTATTCAAAGGGGTTCTTTAATAATTTAGTATGAAGATGTAAATTAAAATATTATTGTTGGGTTGAGATGTTATTATTTTTTGTATAGATTAACAATGGGTTAGAATATTTAACCAAGACAAACCCACCCCATTTCACCCCTCTTCCCAATCGAACAACCCTCATTTCTCCTTCCCCCCATCTCTCGGTCGAAGGTTGCAGGGAAAGAGAGCAACTCGCTGATTTTTCTTCAACTTCTTCAAGGTTGGTGTGTGTGGATTTTGGCTTTGTATCTTAGTTGAACTTCCGTTTTTTTTAAGAAGCTTGTTCGATTTTCTTGAGGATTTGGGGGAAAGGGAAGTCCTATTGTTCTTGCTGTTTGGGGTGCGAAATCCCCATTGTTTTAGGCTCAAAAATCTTACTTTAAAGTGGTTTAATGTTATGCTAGATGGTGGTTTGGGTTGTGGTTCGATTTTCTTGCTAAATGGGGGAATCGTTTCTGCTGTGTGTGAGTGTGTGTAACTGTGTGCGTGGGTGTGTGTTCTGCATGTGTTATTGTGTGTGTTTAGATGCTGTTTACACTTTTATGTGGGTGTTTTAGTGTGTAAAGGTATGTGTAGAAGTTTTATGCACATATGCATGAGTATTTCAGCATCTATTAGTGTATATAGGTGCTGTATACACCTAGTTGTGAGTGTTCCATCACATCTTAGTGTGTGTATATATGTTATATACATGTGGGTGTGTGAGTTCTACAGCATGTGTGTATATATTTGTGGAGGGATGATGAGGTATTGATAATGAAGATGGTTAACTTAATTTGGTAAAGTGGGTTAAGGTGTTTATGTGATGATAATTCAAGCATGACCATCATAATTGAGAATTAGATAGCATGAGAAATGTTATTGATTTTTCTGAAATTAATTATAACTCACTTTGTTGAATGGCTGATTGTTGAAAGTGAATTGTTGATTTGTGCCTTGGCTAGTATTATTGTTGATTAAAAGATAAAGACTAAAATCATGCATGGAAGGTGTTCGTTAATATGCTTTAATGTAGTTCAAGTGTTGGTCAAAGCCTTGACCAATTGGTGGTGAAAAACCTACTCATCCAACTTTAAAACTTTGTAGTGCCTTAGTGGGTGTTGGGGATTAAGATGAGTTGTTTTACTTTTGAAGCATGTGTAGTAGTGTGAATAGATGAGATAGATATTAATATGGGTTACAAACATGTATTAAAGTGTATATTAATGGATATAACTGCATGTGTGCAATAGCATGAATTGGAGACTTTATTGAGTATTGGAATGATGAATGTATGAACTAACTGTGTAGTTGATTTGAGTAATATAGATTGCCCTGATTATATGATACTGTCAATTTTATTGAGCTATCGATTCATGGTATTAGATTGGGAGTTGGAAATACCTATTGATAACAATTGTGTTATTAATGCGCTAATATTGAATTGATATTCGATATAGATACTCCATGAACTTCTGGAAGTCGAGGGTAGCTTGTTCAGGTTGTCGACTATAAGGTACGTGGTGACGTACGAGCAGGTATACCCTATATTTATATATTCATGTATACATGTATTTTGAATGTGATGTTTAAGGCTAAGTGATTGAGTTTGGTATTTGAGTTTAATATACGTGGAATGGTGGATACGTAGATGTACGTGATCCGGGTATACGAGTTGAATATTGATGCATTTGGCATGATCGATATGAAAAATGGTTGAGAATGAGATTAATTGATAGGCACAGTTGCCTTGGATATGAGATTCGTTGTGATTGAGCATAAAATGTTGAATTGTGATTATATTGAATCTATTGCATTGATGAGTACCATATTTTGAATAATGATACTGAACTTGATGATTATGAAAGTGTATAAGATTGAACAGGAACAGTTCGTGATGGCTATGCCGGTTTGGAATTGTACAGGGAGTATATTTTATAGATTTTCAGTAACCTTAATTGTTGCTTTACAATTTCGTATATTGATTTGTGAATGAATATTGAGTTGGAGTATGCTCACCCGTGTGGGGGCTGTTTCTGTTGAAACAGGTACAACAGTTACTAAGCTACTTTGGGCTATTGGTTCGAGCTTTGTTGGATCATGCCGCTTCCAAAAGCGTATATGAGTGTGGGTAAATAGGATACGCTATTTATTAAGTTAGATTGGTAATCATTTATTTGTTGCTCGTATGTGAGCAACTGGAAGCATGTATATGGACTATATATGGGTGTTGAAGCCAACTTTTGATATCTTCTTAGTATTGTGTTTTCCCTGGCTGGGAACTTATTTAGGGTTTTGTTTTCTTTTAAGTATTGTGTTTTTCCCTGGCTGGGAGTTATTTTGGTGATGTGTTTGATTTGGGGCAGCTCAATTTGTGGGGAGACTCTGCCCAAATTTTTGTAAAAACCCACAATGTAAAAGAGGGCAATGGTGATGATAATGGGTGAACCTTGAGTTTTATTGCTGGTAGAATTGATCATTACTTGTTGTTATTACTTATGTCATGGAGAACATAGAAGCATGTAATGATTCTTTTAAAGAATGGAAATTTTTTTATACTCATACTGTAAGTAATCCAACAAGCATACAACGCAGCGGAATTTAAAATTTTTGATTACTATAACCGCGGATCTATACAAAGTTGTCATATCGGATAAAGGATCATAAGAGTCTCACCCTTGTCGCGTGTTTGAGCAGATTCCACGAAGCACCACGTTCAACAATTCCGAGTCACGAGCAACACCTCCAAGGTCTTGCCTCAACGGTATCCACACGATCAAATCGGGAAGGGATAGTTTAAGAACAAAGTGCTAGATTTGTTCTTAAACCAATACACGAAGCACACTCGATTCACAATCGAAGGGATGGCCGGAATCACTCAAGACTCATGTCGACTATCAAGAAGTCGAGAGAGCAATGAGAGGCGGCGGCTGTAGGGTCTTCCTACCTTAATATCATTTGGTACACATAGATGGAACAGAACATGCATTTATAACCTCTTAAGGGTTCCGGTTGTAGTTTGAGCTAGGGAGATTACAGGCCAAAAATAACGTTTTCAAAGCTATTTAATTACATTCCCAATAAAGAATGTTAAAGCTATAGATTTACACTACTCCTAGAGTAGAGACTATCAAAAAAATCCTGCATCCTATGTTCATCATGCTCCCTTTAGCTCACTTCCTCAACCCGACCCTAGGCCCTTGGTCCAAAAGTGTACCTACAGGGATAACACATCATGAGCATTCATATATTTACTTAACATTATATAAAAGCATACAATAATGCATAACATCTTAGTTAAGTAAAAGTTATTGGTCGTCCTCCGACCTCCTTGGTTATCCCTGACTCTTATTCATATATTGGGGTGTCTTACCCCATTGTATGGCATCTTACCATATCATAATCATTGCGTGGCATCTTACCACGTGGGCATCTTTCCCAATCATATGGCGTCTTACCATATTCTAAACATTACGTGGCATCTTACCACGTGGGCATCTTACCCAATCATATGGCGTCTTACCATATTATAAACATTGCGTGGCATCTTACCACATGGGCATCTTACCCAATCATCTGGCGTCTTACCATATTATAAACATTGCGTGGCATCTTACCACGAGGGCATCTTACCCAATCCTATACTTTGGGTGGTGTCTTACCACATGGGCGTCTTACCCAATCATACACGTCGTATGACCTTATCATAAACTTCGTCATTATAGACATCCTCATAACATCGTTATCATAAACATCATCTTAAGCATCATCATCGTAACATCATCATAAGCATCATCATTATAAATATCATCATAGATATCATCATCATAACATCATCTTAAACGTCATCATCGTAAACATCATCATAAACATCATCATAATATGTAAGGGCATGGTTTACCGTCCGATGCTCGTACGTCTCTTACGTACCTTAATTCCCAAAAGTGGAGAATTTGGAGAGCTTTATCTCCTGGATGTTGTGGGCACCTGGGATGGTTCTACACGACCATACAAATTGATATTAGAAGCTAAACATAGTCCAATATCCAAAAATCCCACAAAAAAATCAAAAATCCACTTTTCTTCAGCTCGCGATCGATCGCCACCCAGGCGCGATCGATCGCGAGATCGCACTGGACGAGGGGCCAAAATCTCCTTCTTGGCGATCGATCGCCACTTTTGGCGCGATCGATCGCCAGGCCCGCCGATCGATCGCCCAAAAGTGGCGATCGATCGCCAAATGCTTCTGGCTGGTACTGGACGCTCGCGATCGATCGCCAAGGACGGGCGATCGATCGCCGAGTGCTGTACATCGAATTTTCGCCATTAATGCTCATTTTTCAAGCTCTTTCACATACCACCCCAAAATCAAACTTCCTCATAACTTCAATAACAACATAACCCACTAAAACCAACATAAACACTTCAAAAAAACATACCCCAACCATTAACAACACATACCCCAAATAAACCCACATAAAACATCAAAACTTAACCCATTTCAACACCAAACATCATAAAACTTGTAGGAATGGTTCCATACCTCTTGTAGGCTCCAAATCCTAGCAAAGATCACACAAATAAGGATTTTGTGGAACTTTTCTCCTCCTCTTTTGGTGAATTTCGAAAATGGGGTAGGGTTTGGGGTTGGGAAGTGATTTGGGGGTTTTTAATAAAGTGAAAGGTAAAGGGGTTAAATTGATGGGTAGGGGATTTAAAAAGGGGGGTTACTTTTTCTTAATTAAAATTGTACCCCAAACTTAACATGATGTATAAAATACCCAACTTGGTATTTTAAAAGCACTTTACAACAATGTTCTAAACTTCATTTAAAATCATATCCTCCTCATAATTGATAATTTAACACAATTAATCATGTTAACATCTTAATACCCAATACATAAATCCATGAAACCATGATCCAACATATAAACATAATTAATGTCCAAGTTACCATTAATTAATTTCGGGGCATCACAGCGGCCGTGTGTCTTGTTGTGCTAGGTTGGAATGGTATGAATTGTCTCTCACAATTAATTAATAACCTTGTTATTAAAAGGCTTAATTAAAGTTTAAGACTTTCTCAAAGTCTTATGGGCCCAAACCCAAAATTTAATTAAGTTCTTTTAATCATTTAATTAAGACTCCTCTTAATTAATTAATTCATCCAATGAATTTAATTTCCCTTCTTGATTTAATCTTTTGTGCGACCCGATAGGATCTTGCAACGTTGACAGTGACATAAAATCTCATTTTATGTCGAAAGCAATGAGCGGTATCTAGCAACACATCAATGCTACCCAAATTACAAGAATGTCATCGACGCGACATAACCTAGGAACCGTGATAATATTAACCATGTAACTTAATCCCTTTGTCCTTTGTGTTTAGATTGAACACGAGTCATGGAATAGTCATACTCGTATATTCAATCTTTATTTCTTGATCTCCAAGTAGAACTAGAATAAACGAATAAGCTCGATATCACATATCGACTTATTCGAGCATGGCCATGCATTTTAGTCTTACTTGATCAAGGGCCCAAACACTTCTCCTATTATAAAGGAGGGACAAATCCTATCTCGATCAATCAACATCCCTCTACATAGTTCGTAGTGTATCCAATAGTTGCCTTTATAGTTTACCCTGTTACAGGTAACGTTTGACAATATCAAGATACATAACTCCTTATGTTGGGATCTCTCATGATCTCAAGTCGTAAGGATTACATACATTATTATCACTATGAGAATTGCTTATGACACTCATATAACTATCCATGTAGCATTCTCATGGTGGGTCTGTACAGTACATCGTTCTCTAACATGTACCCATGTGTTGATTTGATATCTCATATCAATGAACAATTCATCAATCAACACATACTAGTCTCCATGCATTATCATTATCCCAATTCATGATAATACTTGACTAGGGACAATCTTTAAGAATAATACAATATTATTCTAAGGACATTAACTTATATATTAATTCATATTGCACAGATATTCGAATAATATATAATAATGATTTGCCATTTATAAAATCATAATACATTGTATGTCATAAACAATCATCTAATGACTTGTCTTAGGGCATATCCCAACAAATTTCCCACTTGCACTAAGACCAATCAGACATATACCTAATGCCTAGAGATCTAGTATGACGATCATACTTCTGCTGTGACAGTGGCTTCGTCAATGGGTCAGATACATTATCATCTATTGGTACTTTGCATATTTTAACATCTCCCCTTTCAACGATTTCTCGAATGAAATGAAAGCGCCGAAGTATGTGCTTGGATCTTTGGTGAGATCTAGGTTCCTTAGCCAATGCGATCGCTCCATTGTTGTCACAATAGAGTTCTATCGGATCCTTAATGCTAGGTACCACTCCAATATTGTGTTGTACACTTGTGTAGAACCATCACAGGTAGCCACACAACGCAGGGGATAAAGCCCTGCAACTGAAGATATTTTGGAAATGTACGTAAGCGACGTACGGGCACCCAACGATAACATGTATTTTATGTTTGTCCATTTGACACATGATAGATGCAAAGTTGTGCATTATGAGTATGATACATGTTGTCATGCATTGTTGTTGCATATGTATGTTGTGGAATAAATGGTGTGTATTCCACGAGTTGGGGTTATCACAGTGATGATTGTAATGCTTACCGCTTATACCCCTAAAAATGTGGAGCGGGAGGGGGGAGGCTCGCTTGCACATGGAGGCGAGATTCACCATACGAAGCGAGGATAGAAATACCGCTTGTATGAAGAAGCGAGGGAGGGGAGTTCCGCTTGTACTAAAGTTATGAAGCGAGGGGCATTAAAATACACTGATGATAAACTGACTAAGGATGAAGTAAAGATTTAAGAAGTGAAGTTATGTCATGACATTATTTAAAGAAACCATAATATCATATATATTTGATTATGAGTTATGGTACAGGGACAACCAAAATGGGCGTTTTAAATGCATTGGAATTCAGGAAGTATCCTATGCCTATGATTTATGCATTATGCTTTACATTCATATTATGTTGATTATGAACTATGATGTGCTCATGTGTTGGGGGTTGTCTTTGTAGGTGCTTTTGACATGGAGAACCAGGGTTGGGGTTGATACACTGAGCTGTAAGGAGTGCTACAGGATTAGCAGAACAGAAATTCCTTTTGTATAGTTTCTACAAAGTGTAGAGTAAAGCTATAGTTTAGTACCATTTTGTTAGGAATATGTATAATTCCTTTTTTAACTTTTGATACTGTAATCTCTTAAGCTCAGGTTAATCAACACGACCCAATTACTCTGATTTATGAATGATTAGTTCTCTTAAATGCACCTTAGAATTTTGTTTAGATAACGGAGTCTTACATTTAGTGGTATCAGAGCCAAGTTAGATAACCAGGGAACGAGTAAAGGGTAGCCTTTAGAAACAAGTTGGCTAGGTATTCATTGGTGGGCATGTTTATGCATATGGCGCATATTTTTTGTATAAGTTGTTATACTAACATGCTTTTGAATAGGATTACTCTTGTTATCTAACGGCTTATGTTATGAACTGCTTTTGGTATTGTTGTTAACCCCTGTGTTACAGCATGGCGGCTATTAATACGGAGAACCCCAATGAAGAGGTGGTGGATGTAGGCAGTATCAATGCCAGTATTGCTCAGTCAAATCCTCTACCGCCACCTGCTGTAAGCGTGGAGCCTAGTGCACAGCTACTACTACCAGGGGAGATAAGTTTGACCCAGTTCTTGAGCTATCGGCACCCTGTGCACGGACTGCCAGACTGAGATTGGCAGAGTTTCAGTTGCGAAGAAGTCTTCCATGTGGTGGAAGACAACAGTTATGGAGCTGAGGGCTCAGGGTATGATAGTAGATTGGACTGTGTTCAGGACCCGGTTCCTTAACCGGTATTTCTCCGCCGCTGCTAGACAAGTGAAAGAAGATGAGTTTACCAATCTAAAACAGGGAAACATGATTGTATCAGATTATGCCATGCCTATGTGCCTCACATTGCTGTAAACGGTCATGCCAAGATGAGGCATTTTCTGAAAGGGCTAAGGCCAGAGTTATTTGATCGGGTCGTCTCCAACAACCCTAGCTCATTTGATGATGCCCCGACTAGGGCATAGCTGGCAGAGATTTGGGTTAGTGTGTACAAGTAAGTTGTACCCCCTTTTGTACAACCACAGTGACCAGCTGTTGACAGCCTGTGGCCACGAGGAGACCAGTTTAAGCCTCGTGGGGCTTCTTCATCTTCTAGATTTTAGGGGAAGAAATTTCAGAATCAGAAGCAGGGTAATCGGGGACCAGCGCAGGGAAATAGAACAGGAGGGAACAAGTGTGACAACTGTGGAGGATTTCACTTGACATGTGACTGCCGAGGCTGTTATGTTTGTGGCAGGGTGGGCCACCTGGCTTGGGCTTGCCCCAATCGGGTAGGTCAGGCAGACTCTGGGCCGAATAGGCCAAGATTTGACGCTAGGACGCACCACCGAGACAACAGTTCGCACCAGGACGCGTGAGCAGGCAGAGGCAACCCCGGAGGAGATGATTACGGGTACGTGCCACTTACTTACGTACCCTACATTTAGTTTGGTAGATAGAGGTGCTTCTCATTCATTTGTATCTTCTGCTTTTGTGGAGAGACACAACTTATGTTCATCTCTGTTGCCCACGCCTCTTATGGTCTCGACACCCACGGGGAAGCATGTGATTGCAGATCGACTACTATCTGATTGCCTCATTTATTTTGAGGGCAATCATCTGAGGGCCGATCTGATCTTGTTGGATATGGCAGATTTTGACTGCATTGTCGGCATTGATGTGTTGAGCAGATACCAGGCCGTGGTTGATTGCCGACAGAGGATGGTGCATTTTCTATCTGATCATGGGTTTCAGTGGACCTTCTATGGGGACGGCTCTCGTCCAAGGATTCCATTGATTTTGGCAGTTAAGATGTCGCGGTTGTTAGAACGCGGCCACTCATGATATCTTATTTATGCCGTGGACGTATCAGAGGAAAATGAAGAGTTGAGGATCGAGGATATACCAGTAGTTGCGGAATTCACCGATGTGTTTCCGAATGAGATTCCAGGATTTCCGCCGATCAGAGATGTGGAGTTTGCGATTGAGTTACTGCCAGGGACATCTGCTATTTCCCGTGCCCCATATTGGATGGCACCGGTAGAGCTGAGGGAGCTGAAAGTGCAGTTGTAGGAGCTCCTCGACAAAGGATACATTCGCCCTAGTGTATCACCATGGGGTGCACCAGTCTTGTTCATAAAGAAAAAGGATGGTTCGATGCGCCTGTGCATCGATTACCGTCAATTGAATAAAGTGACGATTAAGAACAAGTACCCCCTTCCGAGGATTGATGACTTATTTGATCAGCTTTAGGGCACAGAGCTTTACTCGAAGATTGACTTGAGGTCAGGCTATCACCAGATACGAGTTAGATCTGACAACATACAAAAGACAGCCTTTCAAACTCGGTATGGGCACTATGGTTCTTAGTGATACCATTCGGGGTGACGAATGCCCCTGCAGTATTTATGAGCTTGATGAACAGAATATTTCAGAGGTATCTTGATCAGTTCGTCATCGTGTTTATTGACGGCATTCTGGTTTATTCAAGAAGTAAGGAGGAGCATGCCAATCATTTGAGGACGGTACTTCAGATCCTTAGAGATCATCAGTTGTACGCCAAGCTCAGCAAGTGTGAGTTCTGGCTGAGCAGTGTAGCGTTCTTGGGTCATATTATCTCTCGAGAGGGGATATCAGTAGATCCCAGGAAGATAGAGGCAGTTATGGATTGGTCTGCGCCTACTACAGTTCCTGAGATCCGAAGTTTCCTTGGTTTGGCTGGGTATTATCGACGCTTTGTCGAAGGATTTTTAAAGATTGACAAGCCATTGACTCAGCTAACTCAGAAGGGAGTTCCATTCTTTTGGTCGGAAGCTTGTGAGCAGACCTTCCAGGAGTTGAAGCACAAATTGACTTCAGCGCCAGTGTTGGTGATTCCCAGGGAGAACAAGGGGTCCGTTCTCTATACTGACGTATCGCTTCAGGGTTTAGGATGCGTGCTGATGCAGGATAAGAGTGGTGGTTTATGCTTCAAAAGCCACACGAGATGAGGTATCCAGTCCATGATTTGGAATTAGCAGCTATAGTGTTTGCCTTGAAGATATGGCGACACTACTTATACGGTACCTCATTCACTATCTTCACTGATCGCAAGAGCCTGAAGTTCTTATTTACGCAGGCTGAGTTGAATATGAGAAAGAGGAGATGGATGGACCTGCTGAAGGACTATTATTGTGAAATCGAATACCTTCCTGGAAAAGCAAATCTAACAGCCGACACTTTGAGTCAGAAAGTTAAGAACATGGCAGAGGATGCCATGTGTCTATCAGCTATGATGGGCTCCTACTGTCAGTTGGGTTTTGATTATGATGTGTCTGCTTCACCGGTACAGGTTTTGACCTTATTAGTTGAGCCCGTTATTTATGATCACATTAGGAAGGCTCAGGAGACTGACGAGGAAGTTCAGAGATGGTTATCAGTGGTTCGTCTGGGTCAGTCATCGAAGTTCAGGACGGCGGAGGATGGTTCCTTGAGGTTAGGTGATCGATGGGTGGTTCCGAATACGCCTGAGTTGGTCAGGGAATATTACAGCGAGCTCATTGTAGCAGGATGAGTATCCACCTGGGCGGAAAGAAACTGTATAAGGACTTATGTAGCCAGTTTTGGTGGAGACGAATGAAACAAGATGTCACTACATTCGTCAAGAGATGTCTGATTTGTCAACAAGTGAAGGCCGAGAGGCAGAGGCCTGGTGGTGAGCTTAGAAGTTTGGAGATACCAGAATGGAAGTGGGAGCACGTATCCATGGACTTCGTGACCCACTTACCGAGGACTGTTTCGGGTTTTGATGCTATCTGGGTAGTCGTGGAATGACTGACTAAAGTGGCTCACTTCATTCCATAATGTATGACCTTCACGTACTTGAGGATGGCTCAGCTATATGTCAGAGATGTGGTGAGACTGCATGGGATCCCTATTTTGATTGTGTCTGATCGAGATCAGCGGTTTACATCTCACTTTTGGGAAGGTCTTCAGTCAGCCCTGGGTACAGAATTAAGGTTGAGCACAGCATATCATCCCCAAACGGACGGACAGACCGAGCGTACCATACAGACATTCGAAGATATGTTACGGGCTTGTGTGTTGGAGTTCGATACTTCGTGGCAGGATTCAGTGGCCATGGTAGAATTTTCTTATAACAATAGCTACCAGGCAAGCATACAGATGGTTCCTTTTGAGGCTCTCTATGGTAGGCGTTGTAGGTCACCTTTATATTGGGATGAGGTAGACCGTAAATTGGTCGGATGACCAGAATTGGTCCAAGAAATGGAAGAAAATGTAAAGGTGATCAGAAGGAAAATGAAAGCAGCCCAGGACAGACAGGCAGCGTATGCTAATCAACGGCGTCGGCCGTTAGAATTTCAGTTGGGCGACAGGGTCTTATTGAATATCTCACCTTTCAGAGGTGTAGTACATTTTGGGATGCGGGGGAAGTTATCCCCGAGATATGTTGGGCCGTACGAGATCTTACAGCGTATTGGTACTCTGGCATACCGGTTGGCTTTACCGCCCTCTCTGTCTGATATTCACGACGTATTTCATGTGTCTATGTTGCGGAAGTACGAGTCAAATCCTTCTAATGTGTTGTAACCTTCTGAGGTTCAGATAGAGTCCGATGTTTCCTATGTGGGGCGAACTATCAGGATTCTGGATCGGGCAGATCGCAGACTATGAAACAAAGTTATTCCTGTGGTCAAAATTCAGTGGGATCTTAGGGGTGTCGAGGAGGCCACGTGAGAGACGGAGCGACACATGGTGCAGCACTATCCGGAACTGTTTTCTGGTATGTGATTTATGTTTTGTTTTGTATTGGGTAAGTGCATGCTGATTTCGAGGGTGAAATCTTATAAGTAGGGGAGTATTGTGATATCCCCAAAATGATTATGTGATTTTAAACATTAATTATGTTATGAAGATTATGGTATTAATTCATTGGGTTGAATTAATAATATTGGGGAAATGCATTTCAGGGTGCATGTGTTATATGTTGGGAATTTGGGTTATGGCATTATTATTTGGGGTGGGTGTTATTTGTTTTGGTGAAGCATGTTTAATTGGAAATTGAAGTATTTTATTGATTAAATACTATAAAATACCATGTGAGGATATTTTAATACATCGTGCTAAGTACCAGGACCAAAACATAATACATCACACCACCCAACACCCAACCACCCCCCCCCCAACCACCCATGCTGCAAGTGCTGAGCCCATACCTCACTTTTCCACCCTTCCACTCCACCTTAGCATCTCATAATTCCTTCCCTTTCTTTCCCAAAAACCGTCCAGCAGCTGCTAAGCAAGAAGGTGGAGAAGATCTACCATTTTATTGCTAGGAAAGCTTGCAAGAATCGGAGCAAAAGAGGGTGAGGAACCATATCTGCTTTGGGGGTAAACTTTGGTTAAGTTTAGGTTTGGTTATGATGATACGATGCATGCTAGCTTAGGTTTTGTTGAACTTTTGATTTGAGTACTTACATGGTGTTTTTAGTATAATTGTTGGCTTGAAAAGTAGTGCTCGAAAATTCTGGAAAAAAATATGATACCCTGTTTTTCAGAGAGCTTGGGTGGGTACTATTTTAGTTGGGCGATTTTGATGCATGTGGGTTTAAGTTTGGGTAGAACTGTGATTTGAATACATGCACGGTAGTACCTTGTAGCTCTTAGCATATTTGTTCAAGCATGTTGTATGTCTTATATGCTAGATTGGATGGTGTGAAGATAGGTGTTCGAGAATTCTGGAAATCGCGTTTTTACAGGGTAGCTCGATTGATCGGAATTCTTCTAGATCGATCGAGCGAGGCAGAGTATTTTTTTAAGGAAAGGGCTTGATCGATCTGTGGATTTCCCGATCGATCGCTTAAGGTCGTCGGTCGATCGGTGATACCATTTCGATCGATCGAGTGAGGCAGAAACTTGGGCATTGAATTAAGCGTCTTCTTGATCGATCGAGCTTGAGGGGCCGATCGATCGAGAGACACAAAATGTTGAAAAATATAAATTGTTATATTTTTCTTAGTTTTTGATATTGGATCGTAATGAGGCATCTAATATTGTGTTGTACACTTGAGTAGAGCCATCACAGGTAGACACACAACGCAGGGGATAAAGCCCTGCAACTGAAGATATTTTGGAAAGGTAGGTAAGCGACGTACGGGCACCCAACGGTAACATGTATTTTATGTCTGTCCATTTGACACATGATAGATGCAAAGTTGTGCATTATGAGTATGATACATGTTGTCATGCATTGTTGTTGCATATATATGTTGTGGAATAAATGGTGCGTATTCCACGAGTCAGGGTTATCACAGTGATGATTTTAATGCTTACCGCTTATACCGCTAACAATGTGGAGCGGGAGGGGGGAGGCTCGGTTGCACATGGAGGCGAGATTTACCATACGAAGCGAGGATAGAAATACCGCTTGTATGAAGAAGCGAGGGAGGGGAGTTCCGCTTGTACTAAAGTTATGAAGCGAGGGGCATTAAAATACACTGATGATAAGCTGACTAAGGATTGAAGTAAAGATTTAAGAAGTGAAGTTATGTCATGACATTTATTTAAAGAAACCATAATATCATATATTGATTTGATTATGAGTTATGGTACAGGGACAACCAAAATGGGCGTTTTAAAAGCATTGGAATTCAGGAAGTAATTTATATCTATGGTTTATGCATTTACGCTTTACATTCATATCTTGTTGAATATGAATTACTATGTGCTCATGTGTTGGGGGTTGTCTTTGTAGGTGCTTTTGACGATGAGAACCAGGGTCGGGGTTGATACGCTGAGCTGTAAGGAGTGCTACAGGATTAGCATAATAGAAATTCCTTTTTGTATATGTAAGTAATCCAACAAGCATACGACGCAACGGAATTTAAAATTTTGGATTACTAGAACCGCGGATCTATACACAGTTATCATAAAGGATAAAGGATCATAAGAGTCTCACCCTTGTAGCGTGTTTGAGCAGATTCCACGAAGCACCACGTCCAACGAATTCCGAGTCATGAGCAACACCTCCAAGGTCTTGCCGCTACGGTATCCACACGATCAAATCGAAAGGGATGTTCAAGAACAAGTTGCTAGACTTATTCTTGAACCAAAACCAAATACTCGGTTCAAAACCGATTAAACGACAGCCTTTCCGATCACCACTATTCACGTCGGCCGTGAAGATGGAGGAGGAAGGAGGCGGCGGCCGAGAGCTATTGGTATGGAGCTAGGTTATTTTATGAATTGTGTTATTAACCATTAATCATAACATTGTATTTATATTATAAGATTTAATTAAGGTTCAAGACTTTCTTAAAGTCTCATAGGCCCAAACCCATGATTTAATTAAATCCTTATAATCGTTTAATTAAGACTCTTCTTAATTATTTAATTCATCCCATGAATTTAATTCCCTTTATCGATTTAATCTTTTGTGCGACCCGATAGGATCTTGTAATGTTGGCAGTGACATAAAATCTCATTTTACGTCACAAGCAATGAGCGGTATCTAGCAACACATCAAGGCTACCCAAATTACAAGAATGTCTTTGACTCGACATAACTTTAGAACTTATGATAATATTAACCATGTAACTTAATCCCTTTGTCCATGTGTTTAGATTGAACAAGAGTCATGGAATAGTCACACTCGTATATTCAATCTCTATTTCTTGATCCCCAAGTAGAACTAGAATAAACGAATAAACTTGATATCACATATCGACTCATTCGAGCACGGCCATGCATTTTAGTCTTACTTGATCAAGGGCCCAAACACTTCTCCTGTTATATAGGAGGGACAAATCCTATCTTGATCAATCAACATCCCTCTACATAATTCGTAGTGTATCCAATAGCTGCCTTTATAGTTTACCCTGTTATAGGTAACGTTTGACAATATCAAGATACATAACTCCTTATGTTGGGATCTCTGATGATCTCAAGTCGTAAGAATTACATACATTATTATCACTGTGAGAATTGCTTATGACATTCATATAACTATCCATGTAGCATTCTCATGGTGGGTCTGTCCAGTACATCGTTCTCTAACATGTACTCATGTGTTGATTTGATATCTCATATCTATGAACAATTCATCAATCAAAACATACTAGTCTCAATGTATTATCATTATCCTTATTTATGATAATACTTGACTAGGGACAATCTTTAAGAATAATAAAATGTTATTCTAAGGACATTAACTTATATATCAATTCATATTGCACAGATATTCATATAATAATGATTTGCCATTCATAAAATCATAATACATTGTATGTCATAAACAATCATCTAATGACTTGTCTTAGGGCATATCCCAACAAATCTCCCACTTGCACTAAGACCAAGACATATACCTAATGCCTAGAGATCTAGTATGACGATCATGCTTCTGTTGTGACAGTGGCTTCGTCAATGGGTCAGATACATTATCATCTGTTCGTACTTTGCATACTTTAACATCTCCCCTTTCAACGATTTCTCGAATGAAATGAAAGCGCCGAAGTATGTGCTTGGATCTTTGGTGAGATCTAGGTTCCTTAGCCAATGCGATCGCTCCATTGTTGTCACAATAGAGTTCTATCGGATCTTTAATGCTAGGCACCACTCCAAGTTTAGAAATGAACTTCCTGATCCAAACAGCTTCCTTTGCTGCATCTGAGGCAGCAATCTACTCAGATTCCGTTGTAGAATCGGCTATTGTCTCTTGCTTTGAACTCTTCCAGCTCACAGCACCTCCATTTAGGCAAAACACATATCCAGATTGCGATCGAAAATCATCTTTGTCGGTTTGGAAGCTTGCATCAGTGTAACCCATTACATTTAGCTCTTCCTCACCTCCATAAATCAAGAATGTATCCTTAGTTCTTCTTAAGTACTTCAGGATATTCTTGACTACAATCCAGTGACTTTCACCTGGATCAACTTGATATCTGCTCGTCATGCTCAAAGCATACGAAACATCGGGACGACTACATATCATGGCATACATGATAGATCCAATAGCTGACGCATATGAAATCTTATTCATGCGTTGTCTCTCATCTAGTATTGAAGGACACTGTTCCTTCGAGAGATAAACTCCATGTGTCATAGGCACGAATCATTTCTTTGATTCTTGCATGCTAAACCGTTTTAGCACTTTGTCTATGTATGTACTTTGACTTAGGCCAAGTAATCTTCTTGATCTATCTCTATAGATCTTGATTCCTAATACATAGGTGGCTTCACCCAAGTCTTTCATAGAAAAGCAATTCCCTAGCCAAATCTTTACAGATTGTAAGGCAGGGATATCATTCCCAATTAGAAGTATGTCATCTACATACAATATTAGGAAGATAATTATGCTCCCACTGACCTTCTTGTAGACACAAGGTTCATCTACGTTTTTGATGAAACCAAACTCTTTGACTGCATCATCAAAACGAAGATTCCAACTCCGAGAAGCTTGCTTCAATCCATAAATGGATCGTTGTAGCTTGCATATCTTTCCAGCATCCTTTGGATCGAATAATCCCTCGGGCTGTGTCATGTACACATCCTCAAGCAGATTTCCATTAAGGAAAGCTGTTTTGACATCCATCTGCCAGATTTCATAATCATGAAATGCAGCTATTGCAAGTAAGATCCTAATGGATTTAACCATGGCAACTGGTGAAAAAGTTTCATCATAGTCAATACCATGAATTTGTTTGAAACCTTTAGCTACCAGTCAACCTTTATAGGTTTGTACATTACCATCCATGTCGGTCTTCTTCTTGAAAATCCATTTGCACCCTATGGGTCTCACCCCTTCAGGCGGGTCAACCAAAGTCCATACTTGGTTTGCATACATGGATTCCATCTCAGATTTCATGGCCTCTTGCCATTTCTCAGAATCAGTGCCCATTATAGCTTGTTGATAAGATGACGGCTCATCCTCATCAATAAGTAGTAAGTAACCTTGTTGAGTCACAAGAAATCCATATCTCTGTGGCTCCCGGTGTTCTCTTACAGACCTACGCTGGGTTTGTGTCACTTGAGCAGGAACTTTATCCACAACAACATGTGGTGTCTGCTCTGTTTCCATCTCAATATCATGTTCAGTGTTTTCTTGTGGTTGAACTTCACTAAGTTCTATTTGTCTCCCACTGGTTTTTCTAGAAATAAATTCTCTTTCAAGAAAGACACCAGTCCGAGCAACAACTACTTTGTTCTCGGTGGGATAATAGAAATAGTATCCTTTCATTTCCTTAGGATACCCCACAAATAAACACTTATCAGATTTGGGTCCAAGTTTATTAGAGATGTGACGTCTCACGAAAGCCTCACAACCCCAAATCTTCATAAAAGACATACCAGGATGCTTCCCAGTCCATATCTCATATGGTGTCTTTTCCACTGATTTAGATGGAACACGGTTCAGTATAAATATTGCTGTTTCTAAAGCATGTCCCTAAAAGGATACCGGAAGATCTGCATGACTCATCATTGATCTAACCATGTCCAACAAGGTTCGATTTCTCCTCTCGGATACACCATTCCATTGTGGAGTATACGGAGGAGTGAGTTGTGGGACTATCCCACACTCCTTTAGATAGTCATGAAACTCTTGGCTTAAGTATTCACCTCCTCGATCTGATCGAAGGATTTTGATATTTTTGCCAAGTTTTTTTGTACTTCATTCTTGAAATCTTTGAACTTTTCAAAGGTTTCATGCTTATGCTTCATTAGGTACACATACCCATATCTACTGAGGTCATCAGTAAATGTAACGAAGTATTGAAAACCACCTCTAGCTTGTGTACTTATTGGCCCACATACATCACTATGTATTAGTCCCAACAAAACATTTGCCCTTTCAACCTGTCCCTTGAGAGGGGCTTTAGTCATCTTGCCCATTAAACAAGATTCACATGTTTCATATGATTCAAAATCAAATGAATCCAGAACACCATCTTTATGAAGTTCTGATATGCGATTCTCGTTTATATGGCCCAAATGACAATGCCAGAGATAAGTTGGATTAGAATCATTATTCTTAATCCTTTTAGTATTTATGTTATAGATAGGCATATCAAGATTTAATACATAAAGACCATTAATCATTTGTGCACTAGCATAAAACATATCATTTAAATAAATGGAACAACAATTGTTCTTTATAATAAATGAATATCCAAACTTGTCCAAACAAGAAATAGAGATAATGTTTTTGGTAATAGATGGTACAAAATAACAGTCTTTTAAAATCAACGATAAACCAGAAGGTAAAGCTAAACAATAATCTCCTATAGCTAATGCAGCAACTCTTGCTCCATTTCCAACTCGGAGATCAACTTCACCTTTCGCCAACGTCCTACTCCTTTTGAGATCCTGCACATTTACACAAATGTGAGATCCACATCCAGTATCTAATACCCATGATGAAGAAGTAGATAAATTGACTTCTATAACAAAAATACCTGAAGTGGAAGTCACACTTCCTTTCTTGAGATCCTCCAGACAAACTTGCAATTTCTTTTCCAATGACCGGTCTCAACGCAATGGAAACAGTTCCCTTCTTTTGCTATCCCGTCCTTTGGCTTAAGTACAGAAGCTTTTGGCTTAGATTTAACAAAGACCTTCTTGTTCTTCTTGAAGCTCTTAGCTTTAGTCTTTCCTTTGCTCTTATTCACAATAAGAACATTTGTAGGCTTAGACTTCTTGCTATTTGCTTCAAAAGTTCTAAGCATGCCAAGTAACTGTGGTAGAGTTTTTTCAATTTCAATCATATTGTAATTCCAGACAAATTGACTGAAGCTTTCAGGCAACGATGCAAGATCACGTCAGTGGCCAACTCTCGGCCCAAAGGAAAACCCAGCTTCTCTAGATTCTCAATACCCAATCATCTTGAGTACATGAGTTCCAACCAGACTTCCTTCTACCATTATACACTGGAACAACGCTTTAGAGACGTCATACCTCTCTTGTCTTGCTTGTTGTTGGTACAGTTGCTTTAGATGCTCGATCATATCGAACGCCTCCATTTCCTCATGTTGCTTCGAAGCTCAGAGTTCATGGTGGCAAGCATAAGGCACCCAACATCAAGTGCGTCATTTTGATGCTTCTTGTAAGCATCTTTATCAACCTTAGCAGCCGTCAGTGGAGGTTCCGCAGCAGGTAAGGGTTCCTCTAGGACATATTGTTTCTTTTCTTGTTTGAGGACTATCCTCAAGTTCCTATACCAGTCTAGGAAATTCGTCCCATTTAATTTGTCCTTCTCAAGGACCGATCGCAGTGATAATGTGCTTGTGACGTTGTTAGTTGCCATGGATATCTACAATATAAATATGCAAAATAAGTTTATGATTTAATCATTTAATATGGTCTTATATTAAATGACACTCCCACTATTTTGTTTAAAATTATCAACCCTCGAAACCTTTAGTGGGCCAAGATCCATTTCACCTAATCTTGAGTTAGCTTTGGCTAATCGCCCAAGACTCGGTTATTTAGGTAGACAACACTTTGTCAATTACATCACATGTAATTCTTGGATAGTTGGACGAACAACGCTTTGTTCAAATTCATCAAATGAATTATTATCCAACCCCATGTCTCTAGGTTCCCAATCCTATTGAGATAATCTAGTTAAGTCGTACCCAATTTAAAGTAAAACGGATATCACTATTATCCTTTCGCGCCTTACCAAGATTGCCACGGTGCTTTGCTTTGGCAAACCCACACATGTCCAATCGAAGTCTTGACGAGTACTTTTAATTTTGGAAGGCATCTAAAACTTAATATTTTAGAGGGATTTATTGATCTCATGATTTTATTATTGATAATTTAAAATATGTCCACTACATATACGCATATACATATCTACATATATGTATAATAAAATTATCAATCTAAAGCATAAGATAAATCATGCATCACATACATCAACATAAATTAAACGTGACATGGTTATAGCCCCTACTAGCGATTTTCTCAAGCCAATGAGAAAATCCTAAGAGTCAACCTAAGGTAACTTCACAAGCACCTTCCTTTGGCTCCAAATTGTGAATGGCCTCCTCATCCCGGCACCATGCTCCATCTTCATTGATCACCATCAATAAAATAAACTATACTAAATAACCTTTACAAGATATAGAGAATTCCTCGAGTCACATTCGAGGGGAACGTAGGGGAGGGATAACATTTAGAAAAAAAAATAGAGAAGGCACGACTTGCAGGTCGTATTATAAATACAAACATTCACAAATCCTATCTAATAGGTTAAAGGGCTATAACTATGCACCATGCTCAAACAACACATATAACATGCAATAACAATTAATGAATTAAATTCTAAACATTTTAAAATTTAATCCCAATAAAACTGTAAAATAAATTTTATGAAATTATCGTATGCTTGGGATATCACATGTCACGGAAAATTAGCCCAAAACCACGGCCCACCACGCATGTGACTAGGGTTCGAAACCCTAGTCATCTCGGCACCATCATGGGCCGAAAATGGCTAAGGCCCATGCGGCGGCCGTGAGCCATGTTAGCATTAGGGTTCGAAACTCTAGTCCAACTACGGTGGCTCGGCTTATGCACGATTCATGACAGTGGCGGCTCGACCATCTCGAGCCAAGGGGTTCGAAAAACCCTAGCTCTCATGTGGAGGAAGCCGCCAACCATCTAATCGAGTCATAAGTTCTAAACCCTAGCATTGTTTCGACACTTCCATGCACAATTATTAGCCACAACGGCTGAACCATCTCGAGCCAAGGGTTCGAAAACCCTAACCCTCATGTGGCAGCCGTGTGTCATTTGAGATGGTGGTGGCCGAACCATCTCATGCTGTTGGGCTCGGTTTTGCGCCTTCATGTATCGTATACAATAAACTTTAATTATATCAAATATAATTTACGATAATTACACAAACTCGATTTACTCATATCATATATGATTATATACAATTTTATAAGCATGCAATACAAATCTAAATATGATTAAACAATTAACCATACAAATCCGATATGAGCTTTATAAACCTGGCTCTGATACCACTGTAAGTAATCCAACAAGCATACAACGCAGGGGAATTTAAAATTTTGGATTACTAGAACCGCGGATCTATACAAAGTTATCATATCGGATAAAGGATCATAAGAGTCTCACCCTTGTAGCGTGTTTGAGCAGATTCCACGAAGCACCACGTCCAACGAATTCCGAGTCACGAGCAACACCTCCAAGATCTTGCCTCTACGGTATCCACACGATCAAATCGAAAGGGATGTTCAAGAACAAGTTGCTAGACTTATTCTTGAACCAAAACCAAATACTCGGTTCAAAACCGATTAAACGGCAGCCTTTCCGATCACCACTTTTCACGTCGGCCGTGAAGATGGAGGAGGAAGGAGGCGGCGACCGAGAGTTATTGGTATGGAGCTAGGTTATTTTATGAATTGTTTTATTAACCATTAATCATAACCTTGTATTTATATTATAAGATTTAATTAAGGTTCAAGACTTTCTTAAAGTCTCATGGGCCCAAACCCATGATTTAATTAAATCCTTATAATCATTTCATTAAGACTCTTCTTAATTATTTAATTCATCCCATGAATTTAATCCCCTTTATCGATTTAACCTTTTGTGCGACCCGATAGGATCTTGTAATGTTGACAGTGACATAAAATCTCATTTTATGTCACAAGCAATGAGCGGTATCTAGCAACACATCAAGGCTACCCAAATTACAAAAATGTCTTTGACTCGACATAACCTTAGAACTTGTGATAATATTAACCAGTAACTTAATCCCTTTGTCCATGTGTTTAGATTGAACACGAGTCATGGAATAGTCACACTCGCATATTCAATCTCTATTTCTTGATCCCCAAGTAGAACTAGAATAAATGAATAAGCTCGATATCACATATCGACTCATTCGAGCACGGCCATGCATTTTAGTCTTACTTGATCAAGGGCCAAACACTTCTCCTGTTATATAGGAGGGACAAATCCTATCTTGATCAATCAACATCCCTCTAAATAATTCGTAGTGTATCCAATAGCTGCCTTTATAGTTTACCCTGTTACAGGTAACGTTTGACAATATCAAGATACATAACTCCTTATGTTGGGATCTCTGATGATCTCAAGTCGTAAGGATTACATACATTATTATCACTATGAGAATTGCTTATGACATTCATATAACTATCCATGTAGCATTCTCATGGTGGGTCTGTCCAGTACATCGTTCTCTAACATGTACCCATGTGTGGATTTGATATCTCATATCTATGAACAATTCATCAATCAAAACATACTAGTCTCAATGTATTATCATTATCCTTATTTATGATAATACTTGACTAGGGACAATCTTTAAGAATAATACAATATTATTCTAAGGCCAATAACTTATATATCAATTCATATTGCACAGATATTCGAATAATATATAATAATGATTTGTCATTCATAAAATCATAATACATTGTATGTCATAAACAATCATCTAATGACTTGTCTTAGGGCATATCCCAACAGTATAGTTTCTACAAGTGTAGAGCAAAGCTATAGTTTAAGCACCATTTTGTTAGGAATATGTATAATTCCTTTTTGAACTTTTGATACTGTAATCTCTTAAGCTTAGGTTAATCAACACGGCGCAATTACTCTGATTTATGAATGATTAGTTCTCTTAATTGCACCTTAGAATTTTGTTTCGATAACGGGGTCTTACAGATGTTGTCGCCTTTGAGCGAACATCGGTTATGACGCCACTGCTGTTGAGCATGCGTGAGAATGAAATGCCGTTATTGTAGAGCGAGCAATGAGATAGAACTAAGGAACCATAAATGAGATATATGGGATAATTGTAATCATTGTTTAATGATTTGATATTATTGTTATGATATCGGTACATAGCAAAGGGATTCGGTAATCAATGTAATGATTAACTGGCATTTGGGAATTTGATGGTTTTAATTGTTTTGAGAACAGGGACAGTACAGGGAATCCCGGATGAGGATGATACCATCCAGGGAGTATATTTTGTATTTCATAGCATATACTTTGTTGTAAATTATGAATTTTATTATTGTGATTGTTGGATTTGGGATATTGGTATGCTCACCCTGTGTGGGGGCTATCTCTGTTGGGGCAGGTTATTAGGTACATCGATGGCTTGGAGTTGAGCTCGAGCTGTGGATTTGAGATGATTCCAGGATCGAGGTACCAACGATGGTATTGAGCATGATACTTTATACACTAGATACACGCATACCTATTCGATGCTCGCATGTGAGCAGTGTTATGTGTATATGGGTTGTATAAAGAAGGCAAGTGCCTTTCTCTTTTCATTTATGTGTTGCATGCAATTATTTATTGAATTGCTAAATGAACTGAGAACATGTTAGTGTATTATATTGGTGCATGAGATGTATGTGGACTTAGTTTGGGGGGGGGGGGGGGGGGGGGG
This sequence comes from Haberlea rhodopensis, assembly GCA_907163345.1. Lineage (NCBI taxonomy): Eukaryota > Viridiplantae > Streptophyta > Magnoliopsida > Lamiales > Gesneriaceae > Haberlea > Haberlea rhodopensis. The sequence goes on along the minus strand of CAJQUN010000713.1, from coordinate 92,609 downwards.
GAACTAGACATTATAGGGAATAATGTAAAGAAATTTTATTGCACGCATGATTGGCTATGATGATTAGTGGATTTCCCCTGTATTTATGATTGTATGCACTAATGGCATTGATTAATACACTAATAACGGGTTAAGGGCACGGGGGTCCTTACATTAGTGGTATCAGAGCCAGGTTTGCTCTTTTGGGGCTGTTGAGGGCCTGGAACATGCTGATAGGAATGGATATCACATATTTATGCATGATAGTAGTTAGTGTTGTGTGACACAACTATTTTGCTTATGTGCATTTATGATATGTGATCATAGTGGAACAATTATATGTCATGGCATCTATGGAATCATAATATAATCTGTTGATTATGATTGTGAGTTGTGGCACAGGGACGACCAAAGGGAGCTTTTTGAAATGCATTGGGATACAGGAAGTACTTTGTACTCATGGTTTATGCATTTACTCATTATGATCATATTGTGGTGAATATGGATTATCATATGCTCATGATTTGGGATTGTTCCTGTAGGGACGCTATGACACAAAGGGCTAAGGCAAGGGTTGAAAGACACGGAACGGTAACCTACATTTTATATACATCATTGATTAGGCATTGTATGTTGGAGTGATGATTTTAATGCTTTGCCGCTGTCACTTGAAGCCATGATAGAACACTTGCCGCTGTCATGACAAGCGAGGTGCATTAAAATACACTCATTGTGGTTGTATATATTGGAGTGATGATTTTAATGCTTTGCCGCTGTCACTTGAAGCGATGATAGAATACTTGTCGTTGTCATGACAAGCGAGGTGCATTAAAATACACTCAGAGTGATGTATATTAGAATATGGAATATGCATTGTATTGTAGGTATAGAGGGAATACTTGGTGAATATCCCATGAGTCGTTGTTATGGATGAGTGATGATTTTAAATGCTTTGCCGCTGTCACTTGATGCGATGATAGAATACTTGCCGCTGTCATATCGTAGCGAGGAAAGAATATTTGCCGCCAAATGTTGAAGCGAGGGTATTGCCGCATGTCACATTTGGGCAAGGTTATTCAATGCCGCTGATATGTCGAAGCGAGGGGTATTAATGCCGCAGTCATGACAAGCAAAGTGCATTAAAATACACTACCGTAACATGACTAGGGATCCGTTATTCTATTGGCGATGGTTCATGCCGCCGGGTATTCATAGCGATGGTTCATTCCGCTATTCTATTGGCGATGGTTCATGCCGCCGGGTATTCATAGCGATGGTTCATTCAGCTATTCTATTGGCGATGGTCCATGCCGCCGGGTATTATATAGCGTTGGTTCTGTAAGTAATCCAACAAGCTTACAACACAGCGGAATTTAAAATTTTGGATTACTAGAACCGAGGATCTATACAAAGTTATCATACCAGATAAATGATCATAAGAGTCTCACCCTTGTAGCGTGTTTGAGCAGATTCCACGAAGCACCACGTTCAACGATTCCGAGTCACGAGCAACACCTCCAAGGTCTTGCCTCAACGGTATCCACACGATCAAATCGAAAAGGGATGTTTAAAACAAGTTGCTAGACTTGTTTATAAACGAAGCAAAGTCACACTGTTCTAAACCGCTAGACGATGGCCGGAATTTTCGAAGATCACGGCGGCGGTGATGATCGAGCAAGAGCCGGCCTAAAGCTTTTCTTTGGTGGCTAGGTTTTGATATCAAGTGTTAAGTTAATCATTAACCTTGCCATCTAATTATATATCATTTAATTAAAGGCTTTCACAAAGCTTCATGGGCCCAAACCCATGATTTAATTAAATCCTTATAATCATTTAATTAAGACTCTTCTTAATTAATTAATTCATCCAATGAATTTAATTCCCTTTATCGATTTAATCTTTTGTGCGACCCGATAGGATCTTGTAAGGTTGGCAGTGACATAAAATCACATTTTACGTCACAAGCAAAGTGCGGTATCTAGCAACACATCAAGGCTACCCAAATTACAAGAATGTCTTTGACACGACATAACCTTTAGAACTTGTGATAATATTAACCATGTAACTTAATCCCTTTGTCCTTTGTGTTTAGATTGAACACAAGTCATGGAATAGTCATACTCGTATATTCAATCTTTATTTCTTGATTTCCAAGTAGAACTAGAATAAACGAATAAGCTCGATATCTCATATCGACTTATTCGAGTATGGCCATGTATTTTAGTCTTACTTGATCAAGGGCCCAAACACTTCTCCTGTTATATAGGAGGGACAAATCCTATCTCGATCAATTAACATCCCTCTAAATAATTCGTAGTGTATCCAATAGTTGCCTTTATAGTTTACCCTGTTACAGGTAACGTTTGACAATATCAAGATACATAACTCCTTATGTTGGGATCTCTGATGATCTCAAGTCGTAAGGATTACATACATTATTATCACTATGAGAATTGCTTATGACACTCATATAACTATCCATGTAGCATTCTCATGGTGGGTCTGTCCAGTACATCGTTCTCTAACATGTATCCATGTGTTGATTTGATATCTCATATCTACGAACAATTCATCAATCAAAACATACTAGTCTCAATGTATTATCATTATCCTTATTTATGATAATACTTGACTAGGGACAATCTTTAAGAATAATACAATGTTATTCTAAGGACATTAACTTATATATCAATTCATATTGCACAGATATTCGAATAATATATAATAATGATTTGCCATTTATAAAATCATAATACATTGTATGTCATAAACAATCATCTAATGACTTGTCTTAGGGCATATCCCAACAAATCTCCCACTTGCACTAAGACCAATCAGCCATATACCTAATGCCTAGAGATCTAGTATGACGATCATGCTTCTGCTGTGACAGTGGCTTCGTCAATGGGTCAGATACATTATCATCTGTTGGTACTTTGCATATTTTAACTTCTCCCCTTTCAACGATTTCTCGAATGAAATGAAAGCGCCGAAGTATGTGCTTGGATCTTTGGTGAGATCTAGGTTCCTTAGCCAATGCGATCGCTCCATTGTTGTCAAAATAGAGTTCTATCGGATCTTTAATGCTAGGCACCACTCCAAGTTCAGAAATGAACTTCCTAATCCAAACAGCTTCTTTTGCTGCATCAGAGGCAGCAATGTACTCAGCTTCCGTTGTAGAATCGGCTACTGTCTCTTGCTTTGAACTCTTCCAGCTCACAGCACCTCCATTTAGGCAATACACATATCCAGATTGCGATCGAAAATCATCTTTGTCGGTTTGGAAGCTTGCATCAGTGTAACCCATTACATTGAGCTCTTCCTCACCTCCATCAATCAAGAATGTATCCTTAGTCCTTCTCAAGTACTTATGATATTCTTGACTGCAATCCAGTGAAGTTCACCTGGATCAACTTGATATCTGCTCGTCATGCTCAAAGCATACGAAACATCGGGACGAGTATACTGTTCCTTCGAGAGATAAGTTCCATGTGTCATAGGCACGAATCCTTTCTTTGATTCTTGCATGCTAAACCGTTTTAACACTTTGTCTATGTATGTACTTTGACTTAGGCCAAGTAATCTTCTTGATCTATCTCTATAGATCATGATTCCTAATAAATAGGTGGCTTCACCCATGTATTTCATAGAAAAGCAATTCCCTAGCCAAATCTTTACAGATTGTAAGGCAGGGATATCATTCCCAATTAGAAGTATGTCATCTACTACATACAATATTAGGAAGATAATTATGCTCCCACTGACCTTCTTGTAGACACAAGGTTCATCTACATTTTTGATGAAACCAAACTCTTTGACTGCATCATCAAAACAAAGATTCCAACTCCGAGAAGCTTGCTTCAATCCATAAATGGATCGTTGTAGCTTGCATATCTTTCCAGCATCCTTTGGATCGACAAAACCTCGGGATGTGTCATGTACACATCCTCAGACAGTAGGACCGCCCCAGGGGCAGGTGTATGCACTGACCAGGGAGCAGGCCCAGGCAGCCCCAGAGGAGGTGATCGCCGGTACGTGTCATTTATTTACGTACCCTGCTTTTATTTTGATCGATACAGGTGCCTCCCACTCTTTTGTATCGGTGGGTTTTGTGGAAAGACACCATATGCGCGCGTCTTCTTTACCCACGCCTCTCCTTGTCTCGACACCCACTGGAAGAAATGTCGTTGCTGATTAGTTTATGGCAGACTGCCTCATTTATTTTGAGGGCAACGAATTGAGGTCAGACTTGATTGTGTTGGGCATGTCAGACTTCGACTGCATCTTGGGTATTGATATTCTGAACAGATATCAGGCAGTGGTAGATTGTCGACAGAGGACAGTAAAGTTCAGACCTGAGTTGGGCAGTCAGTGGACCTTCTATGGCAACGGTTCTCGTGCGAAGATTCCGTTGATTTCAGCGATCAAGATGACTTCAGCTATTGGAACGTGGTCACACGGGCTATCTCATTTATGCCGTGGACACGTCTGGGAAGAATAAGGAGTTAAGAGTTGAGGATGTACCAGTAGTGGCAGAGTTCGTTGATGTATTCCCAGAAGAGATCCCAGGATTTCCACCGGCTAGGGAAGTTGAGTTTGGGATCGAGTTGTTGCCAGGGACATCCGCTATCTCTCGTGCACCTTATAGGATGGCACCGGCTGAGTTGAGAGAGTTGAAAGAACAGTTGCAGGATCTCCTTGAACAAGGGATATATACGCCCGAGCGTGTCGCCATGGGGCGCACCAGTTCTCTTTGTGAAGAAGAAGGACGGTTCGATGCGGTTGTGTATCGATTACCGGCAACTGAATAAGGCTACAGTGAAGAACAAGTATCCTCTCCCAAGGATAGATGACTTGTTTGATCAGTTGCAAGGTACCAGGGTGTATAGCAAGATTGATTTGAGATCCGGGTATCATCAGATTCGAGTCAGAGAGGAAGATGTGCAGAAGACAGCATCCCGGACCCGATATGGACATTATGAGTTCCTAGTGATGCCGTTCGGCGTGACGAATGCTCCAGCAGTCTTCATGAGTCTGATGAACAGAGTGTTTCAGCAGTATCTTGATCAGTTCGTAATTGTGTTTATTGACGATATTCTTATCTACTCCCGGAGCGAGGAGGAGCATGTGAAACACTTGATGACAGTGCTTCAGATTCTCAGAGAGCATCAGTTATATGCTAAGCTCAGTAAGTGTGAATTTTGGCTGAGCAGTGTAGTGTTTCTGGGGCATGTCATATCGAGCAGCGGGATATCTGTAGATCCCAAGAAGATTGAGGTTGTGATGGAGTGGGCTGCCCCCACTTCTGTGCCTGAGATCCGGAGTTTTCTGGGTTTGGCCGGTTATTATCGACGCTTTGTCGAGGGCTTTTTGAAGATTGCCAAGCCATTGACGCAGTTGACTCAGAAGGGTGTGCCTTTCTTTTGGTCAGAAGCTTGTGAGGAGAGCTTCCAGGAATTAAAGCACCGCTTGACGACGGCGCCAGTGTTAGTGATCCCTACAGAGAACTCCAGATTTGTTCTGTATACTGACGCATCACTGCAGGGCCTTGGGTGTGTTCTGATGCAAGATAAGCATGTGGTAGTTTATGCATCGAGGCAGTTGAAGCCGCATGAGACCAGATATCCAGTTCATGACTTGGAATTGGCGGCTATCATCTTCGCCCTGAAAATTTGGAGGCATTACTTATATGGTACTTCATTTACCATTTACACGGATCACAAGAGCCTCAAGTTTTTATTCACTCAGGCAGAGCTGAACATGAGGCAGAGGAGGTGGATGGACCTACTCAAGGACTATGATTGCGAGATAGAGTACCATCCCGGGAAGGCCAATTTGACAGCAGACGCTTTAAGCCGGAAAGTGAGGAGTTCTGCTGAGGACGTCATCCATTTGTCGGCTATGATGACCTCCTATTGCCATCTGGGCTATGATTTTGACATAGATGCATCGCCTGTGTATGTATCGACTCTGTTAGCCGAGCCAGACATCTATGAGAACATCAGGAGAGCTCAGAGGTCAGATGATGAGGTTCAGAGGTGGTTCTCTTTAGTACATCTTGGTCAGCCAACGAAATTCAGAGTGGCCGATGACGGGTCTTTGAGATTGGGTGACCGTTGGGTGGTTCCGAGTACGCCGGAGTTGCGTAAAGGGATCTTGGAGCGAGCTCACAGTAGCAGACTTAGCATCCACCCAGGCGGGAAGAAGATGTACAGAGATCTCCGTGGTCAGTTTTGGTGGAAAAGGATGAAGTCTGATGTCGTCGCTTTTGTAAAGAGGTGTTTAATCTGCCAGCAGGTTAAGGCAGAGAGACAGAGACCTGGCGGCGAGTTGAGAAGCTTTGAGATACCGAAGTGGAAGTGGGAGCACATTTCCATGGACTTCGTGACTCATTTACCGAGGAGTGCTTCAGGCTTTGATGCTATTTGGGTGATTGTGGACAGATTGACTAAGGTAGCCCACTTTATCCCCTATAGCATGACTTTCACCTTTTTGAGGATGGCGCAGTTGTATATTAGAGATGTGGTGAGATTGCATGGGATCCCCGTTTCCATAGTGTCAGATCGAGATCCGCGATTCACATCTCATTTCTGGGAAGGCCTTCAGTCAGCTTTGGGAACTGAAGTCAGATTGAGCACTGCTTATCATCCGCAGACGGATGGCCAGACAGAGCGCACTATACAGACGCTCGAGGACATGCTGAGAGCTTGTGTTTTGGAATTCGATGCCTCTTGGCAGGATTGAGTGCCTTTGGTAGAGTTTTCTTATAACAATAGCTACCAGGCGAGTATTCAGATGGCTCCGTTTGAAGCTCTTTATGGCAGACGGTGTAGATCACCCTTGTGTTGGGATGATTTGGACCGCAAATCGGTCGGAGGACCGGAGTTGATTCGGGAGATGGAAGAAAAGATAAAGACGATAAGGCAGAAAATGAAAGCGGCCCAGGACAGACAGGCAGCTTATGCAAATAAACGGCGGAGACCGTTGGAATTTCAGTTGGGAGATAAGGTCTTTTTGAAGATCTCGCCTTTCAGGGGCGTTGTGCGATTTGGGATGCGCGGGAAACTATCTCCGAGGTATGTTGGACCGTACGAGATTTTGCATCGCATTGGCACCTTAGCTTACCGACTGGCCTTGCCGCCTTCTTTATCTGGAATACATGATGTGTTTCATGTGTCTATGCTGCGGAAGTATGAGCCGGATCCGTCGCATGTTTTACAGCCTTCCGAAGTTTAGTTAGAGTCCGATGTGTCTTATGTGGAACGGCCTGTCAGAATTCTAGATCGAGCAGACCGCAGACTTTGGAACAAAGTGATACCTATGATCAAGGTTCAGTGGGATCGCAGGGGTGTCGAGGAGGCTACGTGGGAGACGGAGCGGCATATGGTGCAGCACTACCCGGAACTATTCTCTGGTATGTGTTTATGTTTAGTTTCCTTTTGGGGAAAGTGCATGTGATTTCGAGGACGAAATCTTATAAGTAGGGGAGTATTGTGATATCCCTGAAATGATTAATTGCTATTTAGTGCATTAATTGTGTTTATGTGATTAATTATGGTGGTAATTAATTATATGTTGGAATTATTATGTGGAAATGCTTAGTCACATGTTCGAGTGACCCGGGATAGCATTTCAGGGTGCATATTGGGTATGTTGGGAATTATGGTTGGAAGCATGATTTATTTGCCATGGTTAGCAATTAATTAGAAATCATGTGTTTAATTGATATTTTGGTGCATTTGGTTTAATGCTTTGGAAAATATCATGTTGGGGTGTTTTATACACCATGATTGAGTATTGCATTTTAATTAAACCCAATCCCCTTTTTTTTATACCCTTATAACCCCCCACCTTTACCAACACCCACACTTTACCAAAATCAAATCCACAAACCCTTCTTCCTTCATTTTCGAGCTTGATCTTTGGGGAGAAGAGAAGTCCTTGCAAAATCTTGTTTTGTGGAGATTGTTGGGTGATTTGAGGTCCCCAAGAGGTATGGATACCTCATGGTTAATTTTGTAAGGTTTTGTTTGAGTTTAGTATGATTTTGGATGGTTTTAAAATGGGTTTTGTTGGGTTGTTGTGGGTTTGGTTATATGTTGGATTTATACTTGTTTTGAAGTATATTTTAGTGGTTTATGTTGTATTTGATGTTGTTGGTTTGTTGGGATAAGTGTTGGTATGGATTGGAAGAAATTTTGGGAGCAAAAATGGTGAAAAACGCATGTCTGTGCGAGGCGATCGATCGCCTGAAAAGAGGCGACCGATCGCCAAGAGGCAGTAACATTTTTGCGGGTTAGGCGATCGATCGCCTAAAATGAGGCGACCGATCGCCGAGAGGCAGTGGCCAAATCAAAGGAATGGCGATCGATCGCCATGTTTGAGGCGACCGATCGCCGCAGTGGAAATTTTGAGGCGACCGATCGCCTGAGGGAAGCGATCGATCGCCGCCAGTGGGTTTTTGAGAAATGCTTTCTTTTGTCAAATTTTGGTATTTGGCTATTATTTGGCTTCTAATATGGGGTTGTGTGATTGTGTAGAACCATCCCAGGTAGCAACGCAACCGAGGAATTGAAGCCATATCAAATCCACTTTTGGAAAGGTACGTAGTGGACGTACGGGCACCCCAACGGTACATGTATCTTATATACTTATTGTTATGCATTGTGGATGCAAGTATATATGTGGTATTGCATTGTGGATGCAAATACATGTTATGCATGATGTTTATAGATGCATATGATTATTGGTGCATATCCCATGAGTCGTGGTCATCCCTTGATGATTTTAATGCTTGCCGCTATTTGGTTTGGTTCCGCTAAATGTGAAGCGAGGGGTGGGAGCGCCGCATGTCACATTTGAGCGTGGTTATCATATAGGGCGAGGAAAGGGTATTTGCCGCTCAATGAGAGGCGAGGGGTGGGAGTCCCGCAGTCCATTGAAGCGAGGTTATCCTATGCCGCCTATATGTAAATAAGCGAGGGGCATTAAAATACATTGTGATGGACAGACTAGGGATTGGGGATCATTATTTGGTATCGATGAGCTGGTATATGTCATGACATGTTTAGACCATTAAAAATAATCTATTGATTATACTCATGAGTTATGGTACAGGGACAACCAAACGGGAAGCGTTTGAAATGCATGGGGAAAACAGGAAGTGTTTTATTATGATTATGCATTTACGCTTTATCTTCATATTGTGTTGAATATGAATGATTATTATTGCTCATGTTTGGGGGTTGTCCTTGTAGGTACACGTTTGGCATGATAGGAGGGCTAGACGGGTTGAGACAGTGAGCTTGAGGATGCTTTTGTGAATTGAAGGACAAGATTATTTTTGCCTAGTGTCTACTCTAGGAGTAGTGTAAAACTAGTTGATAACATTCATTTGATGAGGAATGTAATTAATCCTTGTTTGGAAGTCCTTGTTTTTGGCATGTAATGCTTAAGCTCATAAACTCAACACGTTATTTCTCACTCTGATCATTTATATTAGCTCTATTATGCCTTGATTCCGCACTTAAGGATTAGGGTCCTTACAAATAAGTAGTAAGTCACCTTGATGAGTCACAAGAAATCCATATCTCTGTGGCTCCCGATGTTCTCTTACAGACCTACGTTGGGCTTGTGTCTCTTGAGCAGGTACTTTATCCACAACAGCTTGTGGTGTCTGCTCTGTTTCCATCTCAATATCATGTTCAGTGTTTTCTTGTGTTTGAACTTCAATATGTTCTATATGTCTCCCACTGGTTTTTCTAGAAATAAATTCTCTTTCAAGAATGACACCAGTCCGAGCAACAACCACTTTGTTCTCGGTGGGATAATAGAAATAATATCATTTCGTTTCCTTAGGATACCCCACAAATAAACACTTACGAGATTTGGGTCCAAGTTTGTTAGAGGCGTGACGTCTCACGAAAGCCTCACAACCCCAAATCTTCATAAAAGACATACTAGGACGTTTCCCTGTCCATATCTCATATGGTGTCTTTTTCACTGATTTAGATGGAACACGGTTCAGTATGAATATTGTTGTTTCTAAAGCATGTCCCCAAAAGGATATCGGAAGATCTGCATGACTCATCATTGATCTAACCATGTCCAACAAGGTTCGATTTCTCCTCTCGGATACACCATTCCATTCTGGAGTATACAGAGGAGTGAGTTGTGGGACTATCCCACACTCCTTTAGATAGTCATGAAACTCTTGGCTTAAGTATTCACCTCCTCGATCTGATCGAAGGATTTTGATATTTTTGCCAAGTTGGTTTTGTACTTCATTCTTGAAATCTTTGAACTTTTCATTGGTTTCATGCTTATGCTTCATTAGGTACACATACCCATATCTATTGAGGTCATCAGTAAATGTAACGAAGTATTGAAAACCACCTCTAGCCTGTGTACTTATTGGCCCACATACATCACCATGTATTAGTCCCAATAAAACATTTGACCTTTCAACATGTCCCTTGAAAGGGGCTTTAGTCATCTTGCCCATTAAATAAGATTCACATGTTTCATATGATTCAAAATCAAATGAATCCAATACTCCATCCTTATGAAGTTTTGATATGTGATTCTCGTTTATATGGCCCAAGCGACAATGCCAGAGATAAGTTGGATTAGAATCATTATTCTTAATCCTTTTAGTATTTATGTTATAGATAGGCATATCAAGATTTAATACATATAGACCATTAATCATTTGTGCACTAGCATAAAACATATCATTTAAATAAATGGAACAACAATTGTTCTTTATAATAAATGAATATCCAAACTTGTCCAAACAAGAAATAGAGATAATGTTTTTGGTAATAGATGGCACAAAATACAAGTCTTTTAAAATCAACGATAAACCAGAAGGTAAAGCTAAACAATAATCTCCTATAGCTAATGCAGCAACTCTTGCTCCATTTCCAACTCGGAGATCAACTTCACCTTTCGCCAATGTCCTACTCCTTTTGAGATCCTGCACATTTACACAAATGTGAGATCCACATCCAGTATCTAATACCCATGATGAAGAAGTAGACAAATTTACTTCTATAACAAAAATACCTGAAGTGGAAGTCACACTTCCTTTCTTGAGATCCTCCAGATAAACTTTGCAATTTCTTTTCCAATGACCGGTCTCACCGCAATGGAAACAGTTCCCTTCTTTTGCTATCCCTCCCTTTGGCTTAAGTGCAGAAGCTTTTGGCTTAGATTTAACAAAGACCTTCTTGTTCTTCTTGAAGCTCTTAGCTTTAGTCTTTCCTTTGCTCTTATTCACAATAAGAACATTTGTAGGCTTAGACTTCTTGCTATTTGCTTCAAACGTTCTAAGCATGCCAAGTAACTGTGGTAGAGTCTTTTCAATTTCAATCATATTGTAATTCAAGACAAATTGACTGAAGCTTTCAGGCAACGATTGCAAGATCACGTCAGTGGCCAACTCTTGGTCCAAAGGAAAACCCAGCTTCTCCAGATTCTCCAGATTCTTAATATACCCAATCATCTTGAGTACATGAGCTCCAACTAGACTTCCTTCTAGCATTCTACACTGGAACAACGCTTTAGAGACGTCATACCTCTCTTGTCTTGCTTGTTGTTGGTACAGTTGCTTAAGATGCTCGATCATATCGAACGCCTCCATTTCCTCATGTTGCTTCTGAAGCTCAGAGTTCATGGTGGCAAGCATAAGGCACCCAACATCAAGTGCGTCACTTTGATGCTTCTTGTAAGCATCTTTATCGGCTCTAGTAGCCGTCAGGAGAGGTTCCTCAGCAGGTAAGGGTTCCTCTAGGACATATTGCTTTTTTTCTTGTTTGAGGACTATCCTCAAGTTCCTATACCAGTCTAGGAAATTTGTCCCATTTAATTTGTCCTTCTCAAGGACCGATCGCAGTGATAATGTGCTTGTTACGTTGTTAGTTGCCATGGATATCTACAATATAAATATGCAAAATAAGTTTATGATTTAATAATTTAATATGGTCTTATATTAAATGACACTCCCACTAATTTGTTTAAAATTATCAACCCTCGAAACCTTTAGTGGGCCAAGATCCATATTTCACCTAATCTTGAGTTAGCTTTGGCTAATCGCCCAAGACTTGGTTATTTAGGTAGACAACACTTTGTCAATTACATCACATGTAATTCTTGGATAGTTGGACGAACAACGCTTTGTTCAAATTCATCAAGTGAATTATTATCCAACCACATGCCTCTAGGTTCCCAATCCTATTTAGATAACCTAGTTAAGTCGTACCCAATTTAAAGTAAAACGGATATCACTATTATCCTTTCGCGCCTTACCAAGATTGCACGGTGCTTTGCTTTGGCAAACCCACACATGTTCAATCGAAGTCTTGACGAGTACTTTTAATTTTGGAAGGCATCTAAAACTTAATATTTTAGAGGGATTTATTGATCTCATGATTTTATTATTGATAATTTAAAATATGTCCACTACATATACGCATATACATATCTACATATATGTATAATAAAATTATCAATCTAAAATATAAGATAAATCATGCATCACATAAATAAATTAAACGTGACATGATTATGGCCCCTACTAGCGATTTTCTCAAGCCAATGAGAAAATGCTAAGAGTCAACCTAAGGTAACTTCACAAGCACCTTCCTTTGGCTCCTTATTGTGAATGGCCTCCTCATCCCAGCACCATGGTCCATCTTCATTGATCAACATCAATAAATAAACTATACTATATAACATTTACAAATATAGAGAATTCCTCGATTCACATTCGAGGGGAACATAGGGGAGGGATAACATTTAGAATAAAATAGAGAAGGCACGACTCGCAGGTCGTATTATAAATTACAAACATTCACAAATCCTATCTAATAGGTCAAAGGGCTATAACCATGCACCATGCTCAAACAACACATAAAACATGCTTTAACATTTAACTAATTAAATTCTAAACATTTTAAAATTTAATTCTAATTAAAACTAAAAATAAAATTTTGGAAATTTATCGTACGCTCGGGACATCACATGCCACAAACTTATGCGACTAAACCACGAACCACCATGGTTCGAACCAACCACGCACCACGGCTGGACAAATCATGGGTCTAGGGTTCGAAACCCTAGCCCACGACTTGGTCCAAGCCCCTTGTGCGCGTGCGGCGCTGCTAGGGTTCCAACCCTAGCGGCCTTCGCACCAATTTTGTTTCCATCGAGCCATAACGTCCGAAACGCCGGAAATTAATTGGCCACGAGTCACGGTTAGGCCACGCACGGTGGTGGCTTAATCATCTCGAGCCAAGGGTTCGAAAACCCTAGCCCTCATGTGGTGTAGCCGCTTTCTCCATGCATGCGAGAACCATGATCGAGCCATCAACTTTCTCGAGCCAAAGAGTTCAAAACTCTAGCCACGTCTCGACACCTCCATGCACGAACATGAGCCGCAACGGCTCGACCATCTCGAGCCAAGGGTTCGAAAACCCTAGCCCTCATGTGGTGTAGCCGTGGGTCAAGTGCAATGGTTGTGGCCGAAACTTCTTGTTATGGGTTCGATTATACCTCTTCTTGTATCGTATACAATAAACTTCAATTATATCAAAAAATAATTTTACGATAATTTCACAAACTCGATTTATTTCATATCATATATGAATTATACAGTTTTAATAGCATGCAATACAAATCTAAACATGATTAAACTTAACCATATAAATCCGATATGAGCTTTATACACGGCTCTGATACCACTGTAAGTAATCCAACAAGCATACAACGCAGCGGAATCTAAAATTTTGGATTACTAGAACCGCAGATCTATACAAAGTTATCATATCGGATAAAGGATCATAAGAGTCTCACCCTTGTAGCGTGTTTGAGCAGATTCCACGAAGCACCACGTTCAACGATTCCGAGTCACGAGCAACACCTCCAAGGTCTTGCCTCAACGGTATCCACACGATCAAATCGAAAAGGGATGTTTAAAACAAGTTGCTAGACTTGTTTATAAACGAAGCAAAGTCACACGGTTCTAAACCGCTAGACGATGGCCGGAATTTTTGAAGATCACGGCGGCGGTGATGATCGAGCAAGAGGCGGCCGAAAGCTTTTCTTTGGTGGCTAGGTTTTGATATCAAGTGTTAAGTTAATCATTAACCTTGCCATCTAATTATATATGATTTAATTAAAGGCTTTCACAAAGTTTCATGGGCCCAAACCCATGATTTAATTAAATCCTTATAATCATTTAATTAAGACTCTTCTTAATTAATTAATTCATCCAATGAATTTAATTCCCTTTATCGATTTAATCTTTTGTGCGACGCGATAGGATCTTATAATGTTGGCAGTGACATAAAATCACATTTTACGTCACAAGCAAATAGCGGTATCTAGCAACACATCAAGGCTACCCAAATTACAAGAATGTCTTTGACTCGACATAACCTTTAGAACTTGTGATAATATTAACCATGTAACTTAATCCCTTTGTCCTTTGTGTTTAGATTGAACACGAGTCATGGAATAATCATACATATTATTATCTATCGATTGGAAATTCAATTCCTACTCATCTTATTCGTAGTCAAAGAGAAAACATCATTCAATTCAACCCTTACCAAATCTCTAATCACCACTACAGCCGTTAACGATTAAATCAATGATAGTTTTTCAAACTAATGAGTTCGATAAATCTAATCAATAAAACTACAGCCGTTAGAATTGATTACTCAATCGTTTCTCCTAAGAATTCAATAGCACCTACAGCCGGTTGATTATTAATCTTAGTTGTTTCTTAACAAACTATTGATTAGGCAATTGAATATTAGATGATCAATCTAATCCACAAACACAACAATCATGGAATTCGAAATCTGAGAAACACATTGAAATCAAAATCTAATTCAACAATCAAACCAAATTCTCATAAAAGATTCAAATCCAAAAGTAGGTATCCCTTCAACCAAGAATCGAAGGGTTTTAGCCTATCATATTCAAATCTAAAAGCATAGTAAATTGTACCGAAAACATTGAATTAAATAAAGGAAAAGAGATTACTAAGACGAATCGCGATTCCGGCTTGTCGATTACGGTTTCGTTCTTCGTTGTTCTTGAAGAAAACGTGAAAGAAAATTATTCTAAAAAACCTAAAATATTTTAAGTCTGGAATATTATGCCTAAGAACTCAATAATCTCGAGTTATGGGGGTTGGTGGCTGATAAAATAGGTTACAATCTTTTAAACATGGTAAAAGACCTAATTTCCTAATTTTCGGACTCTTCGGCGATCGATCGCTACGAATGTGGCGATCGATCGCTGCGTTATTTTTTTTCGGTAAAATGCTTGAGGCGATCGATCGCTATAAAGTGGCGATCGATCGCTTGGCTCCAGTGGACTCTGGCGATCGATCGCTGAATATGGCGATCGATCGCTGCTTCTTCAAATTTGATGCAAAAGTTTCTGTCCATAGGCGATCGATTGCCTCTTCCATGCGATCGATCGCCACCTCTAGATTACGTTTTTGCCCTTTTCTGGATCAATTTTGAGTCCTTGTCATGTCCATGTCTTTTCTTGGTCTTTACACATCATTTTTAGCTCGTTTTTTCGATTGTACCTACTTACACAAATATACGATTAGGTAGCATACGTATCAAATTATCCATCAAAACCTACCAAATCGTAGAAAATTAAGCACTAAATATGTGTCTATTTCTAGTCACATCAAGAAGCTATTGCAGTACTTAACAGTCTGCAGCTAACCGAGCAAAATTGAAATTGAACCTAGTGTTTATTCAACCCTCCATTCTAAACACTACCCCGATCCTAACAAATTGCATGCCTATGTTTAATTGAGAGTTATTTGTGTGTTAGCACTTAACTCATCGGGTCGGGGGACTCAGGCAAAGTTGGACTCAAACTACGGAATCATAAGGTACGTATGACGTACGAGCATAGCCCTTTATTATAATTGAAATTGTTGAGTGCATGGTATGCTATATTACAATAAATGTATATTGAATTGCATGGTTTATGGTAATCACTATGAATGGACATATATACATTGGGAATTGTATGGTGCCGCTTTTGAGCGAGCAGTGATTGGAATGTTGTCGCCTTTGAGCGAACATCGGTTATGACGCCACTGCTGTTGAGCATGCGTGAGAATGAAATGCCGCTATTGTAGAGCGAACAATGAGATAGAACTAAGGAACCATAAATGAGATATATGGGATAATTGTAATCATTGTTTAATGATTTGATATTATTGTTATGATATCGGTACATAGCAAAGGGATTCGTTAATCAATGTAATGATTAACTGGCATTTGGGAATTTGATGGTTTCAATTGTTTTGAGAACAGGGACAGTACAGGGAATCCCGGATGAGGATGATACCATCCTGGGAGTATATTTTGTATTTCATAGCATTTACATTGTTGTAAATTATGAATTGTATTATTGTGATTGTTGGATATGGATATTGGTATGCTCACCCCGTGTGGGGGCTGTCTCTGTTGGGGCAGGTTATTAGCTACATTGATGGCTTGGAGTTGAGCTCGAGCTGTGGATTTGAGATGATTCCAGGATCGAGGTACCAGAGACGGTATTGAGCATGATACTTTATATACTAGATACACGCATACTTATTTGATGCTCGCATGTGAGCAGTGTTATGTGTATATGGGTTGTATAAAGAAGGCAAGGGCCTTTCTCTTTTCATTTATGTGTTGCATGCAATTATTTATTGAATTGCAAAATGAACTGAGAACATGTTAGTGTATTATATTGGTGCATGAGATGTATGTGGACTTAGTTGGGGAGGGGGGGGGGGGGGGGGGGGGGAACTAGACATTATAGGGAATAATGTAAAGAAATTTTATTGCACGCATGATTGGCTATGATGATTAGTGGTTTTCCCCCGTATTTATGATTGTATGCACTAATGGCATGGATTAATACACTGATAACAGGTTAAGGGCACGGGGGTCCTTACAGGGAGCGTTTTAAATACATTGGATACATGAAGTGCTTTGTAATACGGTTTATGCATTTATACATTATAATCATATTGTGGTGAATATGGTTTATTATATGCCCATGGTTTGGGGTTGTTCCTGTAGGAGCTTTTGGCATGGGGGCTAAGGACATGGTTGACGTAGTGAGCTGTGCGAGGAGTGCTACTGGTATAGCAGGACAGGGATTCTTTTGTATAGTTTCTACACATGGTAGAGTAAATCTATAGCCTTTACATTCATTTTGTGGAATGTAACTAATTCCTTTTGGAAGTTTTATTTTGGCACTGTAATCCTTAAGTTCGATGCATCAACATGAAGCCTTATACTCTGATGATTGCATGTTTAGCTCTCTTAATGCACTTAATCCACACTTAAGGTAGCGAGGCCTTACACAAAATGAAATGTTTATAGCCACAATAGCAAGCTAAGATACATATAGTATTAGCTATGAAACTATTGTGGTTGCAGTACTTGGAAAATGTGCAATATTTGATAATAAGCAGTTGCTACTGATCAGGAAGTCAAGGCCTTACACAAAATGAAATGTTCTCTAGGCAATTGGTCAAACCAAATACAGGCATTTTTTGAATTTTTGGTAATGACGTGTCATCTGACAACCAGTAGAGTTTTTATGAATATGATGAATAGAGTATTCAGTAACTTTTTGGGCGAAATCGTAATAATATTCATCAGTGGTATACTAGTGTATTCGAGATCCAGAAGAAACCATACAAAACATCTACGATTGGTTCTTCAGACGCTTCGTGAAGCTCAAATTGTATACCAAGTTATCGAAGTGTAAATCTTGGTTGAATAGTGTTATTTTGGGATAGGTGAAACCAGCTCACCGGATACCTGTTGATTCCAGTAAATTAAAGGTAGCAATAATTTGGCCAAGACCAACCAGTGTACTCGAGATAAAAAATTTATGAGTTTGGCAAGATATTACATGCTTTTATGGAAAGATATTCTAGGATAGCCTGATGTATTAACCAGCTGACTAAGAAGAAATTCTGCACCGCATGACACTCCTTAATAAAATGAGCATATCTCACTCATTGTAAGTCCAAATTGCCTCAAATTTTAACCACAGAACGACAACTCAAAAATCTATACTTTAATTATAGGCAACATTTACAAATTCGAATTCTAAGTAAATCAAAAAGTCTACATAAATTATGTTTGCACCATAATTCGACCACTAAACATAAATTCATGTTGATAAAACTGAAAAGTCATGTTATACCTTCCATTAGCTTCAAGGGTTCAGCACCAAACCATCAATGTATGCTTTGCAGTTTGAGGCACTGATCGCTATTATTTTAAACAGTAGTGTAGCGATTGCGTACCACGAGTGCACGGTATCAAGTTTTAGTATAATGATATGAAAAGTACGGATTATCGATCCCATGAGGACTAGGAAAGAATTACTAAATTCAACTAGTTTAACTATATTTAGCCTACGATAAATGGTTATGATTAATTAACTAAATTGACTTATTAACTCAATAATCTATCCCAACAAGCAAGAACGAATAAAATTAGAATCAATAGAGACAATTATCATGACATTGGTTCACCCATGCAATCCCCCACAATTCGCCTATAGTTAAGAATTAAATTCAAACATTCTAAGGTGACGAGTTCTCTTAATGCACTTGTTATACCTTGGTCCGGTTACAACAAGTTTAATACTAAGATGCAACAAGGCAATGATCATGCACTTATTTAACACTCAATATTGTAAGTTGATTTATGAAAATGTCTAGCTTGCGGTTACTAGATATCTATAGCTATCACACGTGTATTTGACTTCATCTCTCGATATCAGTCTGAAATCCACGGTTTAATTTACTATATCGTATCGCAATCTCCTATGGTCAATTCAATTGCAATAAATAATCAATCAATGATATTAATCCATTGAAAGCATGAACACAACAAATTAAACTCAAAGAATTTGTAAGAATCAATCAAAACTTAATTAAAATTGTGGGTTCAAAACATGGGATCCCCTAAGTGTAAGGACCCATGTGCCCTTAACCCATTGCCAGTGTATTAATCCATCCAATTAGTGCATGCAATTATGTTATTAGGGGGAAAAGACTACATGCAACCATGGCATAAAATATCGTCTATAAAATTTCTTGCATCCTTTCATTAATATCCAGCTTTTCCCAACCAAGTCCATTTAACATATCATGCACCCTTGTAATACACTAACACATTCTCAATTCATTTTGCAATTCCTAATTAATTGCATGCAACACATGAATGAAAAGAGAAAGGCCCTTGGCTTTTTATACAAATAATAGTGCTCACATGCGAGCATCAAATAAGTATATGTGTATCTAATGTATAAATGTCATACTCAATACCAGCTCTGGTACTTCGATCCTGGAAGTACTTCAAATCAACAGCTCGAGCTCAACTCCAAAGCCATCGTTGTACCTATTCAACTGCCCCAACAGAGACAGCCCCCACACGGGGTGTACATACCAATACCACCAATCCAATACTCATAATATTACAGTTCATAATTTACAGAATGTAAATGCCATGAATTTAAATGATACTCCGTGGATGATATCATCCTCATCTGGATCCCCTGTACTGTTCCTGTTCTCAAATAACCGAAACTATCAAATTCCCAAAAGCCAGTTAATCATCTAATTGATTAACTAAATCAATTCCTGCCATGCCAGTTTCATAATCAATTATGATTAAACCATTAAACAAATAACCATAGATATCACATATATCTAACAATGATTCCATAGTTCTATTTCATGGCTTGCTCCACAATAGCGGCGTCATAACCGACGTTCGCTCCACAACGACAACACAATCATTGCTCGCTCAAAAGCCACACCATATAATTCCCAATGTATATCCATTTATTGCAAATACAAATAAGCATGTGTTTCACAGTTACAATAATATAAAAGGCTATGCTCGTACGTTATACGTACCTTATGATCCCGTAGTCCTAATCAAACCTTGAATGAGTCCCGCGACCCATGTGAATTATGTGCTAACACATAAATAACTCACAATTAAACACAAGCATGCAACCACGTGCCCAAGCACATTCATAACCCCCCAATTATATCGTCAATCCATGACGATTTACCATTTAAAAGACCCCAGGTGAAGCATTCATACTACTCAAAATAATCCATTTTACATGTTTAGTGATAGCCGAAAATACAATCGAGTAGTCCATTTTTGTTAAAGTTCAACTCCAACCATTCCATTTTAAAAGTGTATCATTCCCATTGGAATGTAGACATTGCCCATGCAATGCCTCGCTTTACTTTCTACACGTGTCATATGATTATGGCGTAATTGTGAATAATTACGGTACGATGTGAACTCGGGTTCGGGTTGAACCGAGTGATGATTGATTGAGGAATTCACATTAACATTGTAGTGTTAAGTGAATAAGAAACTTGCCATGTACAATTACCATGAATTTGAAGGGAGTTACATGTGTATTTGAGTTGAAGGTGCATTAGAATGTGCATGTGAATTACATTTGAGTTGCATGTGAAGATTTAGTTATATATCACAACATTCGGATTTAATTCACACAATACACCATAACTCACCTAGTATCTCTACACCCTCTATCTCATTCTCTTGGAGTGTGGTTGGAGGTAGATTGGCAAGAATAACAAGGAAGTGCATAACTTGGTAAGACTAGTAATATTTCCATGTTTTAGTATCATAGTTGATAGATATATGTGTTTAATGTATTAAACTTGAAGTATGTGAGTTGGTGAAAGAAAGATGGAATTGATATGAGTTATAGTGCAAAGAATTGAGTTGTATGTTGATAGAAACATGTTTATATGATAATTGAGATGTCATGAAATATGTTTAAATGTATATTTTCGAGTTATAGAAGAAGAAACATGGAGATAAGCTCAAAATCACCTTTGTTCTGAAATTCTGTTGTCGACCGATCGATCGCTAGGATCATACCGATCGATCGGTAAAACAGGGGAAAGTAAGGCGGTTCATGTACCGATCGATCGCTGAAAGCGACCGATCGAGCGGTGAAAGCGACCGATCGAGCGCTGAAATGCCGTAGCATTTTTGAGAAATTCAAACATTTGAGCGATCGATCGCTAGCTTCTGACCGACCGATCGCTAGGGTTGTTTGTTTGGACCGATCGATCGCTAGAGTAACCGATCGATCGGTAGATGTAATATGTTTTATTTTTGTAACTTTTGATATTGATGCCTATGATAACATGATATATATTAGCATTGTTGTAGAATTATCACATGGGACGGGGCAACGAGGCAATTAGCCAGTGACGACTGATTTATCTCGTTTGTGTCGTTTTACAGGTACGTGTTGATGTACGGAGTATAAATATTGTGAGATGATGTTATGAGATTGATATCATAAGAATTGTGTTGTGTTGGTATCATATGATTTGTAGTATCATATGCATGTACATTCATGGATATCATGTGTTTGAGATGGATGAGGTATATACGTTAGCATTAGAGGTATACGCCTGGTTTGGGTATATGCTCGGGTATGCTACATATACTTGGTATGAGAGATATAAGCCGGTTTTTGGGTATATACTCTGGCTATTATCATATTGATGATGGTACTATGATATGTGTTGCTAATATGAAGATGTGAGGCGGTTCCACTAACATATTGAGCGGAAATAGACATATCATATTAGTCTCATGATAATAGGATGTGTGATGAGACATGACATGACCTGGTGCATTTGTTGATGCATTCACATTTGATGATTGTTTTTGTGCTTTATCATTATTATTGTGTTTTGATATTGCACTGAGATAGTTGTTATCTGTAAGGCCCCGATGCTAATTAATCCGGATTAACGATGATTAAGCAAACCCGGGTGATTAAAAGCGAAGAATTCGAATTGAGGTGTTCCGGATCACAACACCTTATTTTTAATCAAGATAAAATACATCAAAATTATACATGTTGGCATGTAAATTTCGACCATCACCATATAAAACACATGTTAGGAATCATCATTCTTTGACACATGGAGGAAGTTGGCTTTGAAAAGATTAAAAAAATCCATTTTGCTTGCCTAGTATCCCACGCCCCTTTCATTATTTTAGGCCTTGGGATTGCTTGTTATTGTACAATCTGATTTCCCTTCATCCCTCTCATCTCCAACAAGCTATCCCTCTCTCCTCTTGCCTCCATTAAATTCGAAATAAGCACCTTCACTTTCCTCCATCAAAACATGCTCAAATCTTGCATGCAAGCTAGGATTTGGATAGGAATTTAGAAGAGCTTCAAGGCTTTGGGTGTTTTTAAAAGCTTGGGAGGTATATCATTCCCTTTATATTGTTAATCTTCGATTTTATGCTGGTTGGGTCGATTTTTGGAGTTTTAAATGGAAATAAGAAGTAAAACTCATGCTGTCATAAGATTCAGCAGAAATGATGTTGCATGCAGTATCTAGTGTTGCGTTTTCGGTTTTCTTAACGACTGAATCTGACTTAGAGTCCTATACAAACGTTGTAGATATATGTGTTTTCGTCCTGTGGTTAAAATTTGAGACGATTTGGACTTAAAATGAATGAGTTATGATGTTTTTACCACAAGGTGCACAATCTGGAACATGCATGTAGGCGGGTTGCACATGCAGTGTGTTCTTGGTACATCTGGGCAACATGTGCTACGATTTTGACCTGGGTGTCTGCATAAACGTTGTAAACCTTTGAGGTATCTTGCATTAGAAACTGGCCTCACATGATTTGGAGTTTATATGTGCAAGATATGCACTTTTTACTAGAACTGCTCACTCTGTCAAAACAGAGTGTATAGGTATTTTCAACACAGCCATACTTTGTTTTGTATGTGCCTCTAGATGAGCGAACTAGCTTCCGGACTTCTAATATGAACTGTAGTACTTTGGGTTTTGGTGATTATCCCACTAGCCTCAAGTCATTTGGACGTCATATGAATTTATTATGATTTTTATACAAAAATGGGTCAGGCTGGAATTTGGTGAATTGTCCTGTTTTTCTAGCAGATTGTTCTTGGCCATTTTACCTAGGCTAAATGAACGAAATTGAAGATGCGTTGAACTGATGAAATGTTCATTTTTGAGTTATATTTGAAAATAAATTGGACCCATGTGATTTTATTAAGTCGGACAAATTATGAGCCGATCTCTACGGTTGCGCAGACTGAAATTTAGAGAATTGGTTTTGGGTCTAAGTTAGAGTTTTATTTGATATGTTTAAGGATAGTATGTGACATTATGTTGTATTTGGAACTGTTATGGCCAGGTTTATTAATCCTGAGATTGAGTCGAGGATCACTTGGTAATTAGCTAACGGTTTGAGGTACGTAGAAAATGGGTTTTATCACAATGTCTGGCAAAGACATGTGATGTTCCCGGGTATGATTTACTTGTCATTACTTGCTCCTTATGTGACTATGTGATAGTTGATCTGCAGTATGTGAATTACATGGTACATTGACTGCATGATATATGATGACATGAGATTTGAGGTGCATCACATGAGATTATGATATTGCATGATGCATTGACACGCATGGACATTGAGCATGTCATGTTGAGCCTATCGATTCGTTTCTTGGTACCTATATCTTTTCTTTGGTATCTGTGATGCGTGTCTGGGGATGATGGGCAGCCGTTGGCTCGGCAGGAGTGAGAGTGAGCTGAGTGATGCCGGAGCGATGAGCGTGCCGACATCGCCCAGACACGAGGATGATTGACCGCCAATGGCTCGACTGAGAGATAGATCGGAGCGCGGAGCGTGTCACATCCTGCTCGAGCACTGATGAGTGATTGATGATCTTCCTTTGGACTCCTGAGATATGGATATTCGAGATTTGATACCCTTCATATGCATTTGCATTCATGCACGGCATGCATCGCATGTTATTTGTCATACACTGTGATTTTATCTGTTTCTCGTACTGGGGTTCTGACCCCCTTCGCGGGGGCTGTCATGTCTTTGTTGGATGGACATGACAGGTATTGCAGGTGGACGTATTGTGGATGCTCGAGATGAAGCATCTATAAATACCAGAGCTCCTTGAGAGCGAGCTCAGGTATACGATTTATGTTTTGAGTCCCAGTAGTTGTTTAGTATTTTTACTTATGTTTTAAATTACCGGGGTATGCCCTGATTATCTGTATTTTTAAATATTAATTTACTGAGAAATTATGTAATGCTTATGCGATGAATATCATGTTAGATGTAAAACTGGAAATAAATATTTTCACTATTCGGAAATGTTTTAGAAACAAAATGCGAAAAATTTTGAGGGTCACTTTGATAAAGTTTTTAACTAAATCTTTCGCTGTTTACGTTAATATAACAATCGTGTGTTAATTAAACCTCTGATTAGGACCAGGCCCTCACAGTTGGTATCAGAGCATAATCTGGGATATGCTCGAACTAGAGTTAGGACACTGAGTATAGACACAAATGAATTGTTTGTGCATGTGTCTGACTATCTGATTTATATGCTCTTGCCTGCTATGTTTACATGTTCGATAATGAAGTTTTATACATGTAATGGATTATTAAGCAGGGATAATTAGTGGTCATATCTCTATTTGAATATGCTGAGTTGCATATAATGTAGGGAATTTGAATGTTGAGTTGCATATATTATGCTGAGTTGCATATAATTTTGAGAATTTTATCTGTTAGCACTGACAGTTGCTTATCAGATGATGATGTAGACGAAGTGATGAGAACATCTCTGACTTGAGATTGTATATGATGATTTGATGAAAAGTTAATGTTTGGACAGGTAGTAGCGATATAGACTTTAAGAGCCATCTATTGAACCTGTAGGCACTGTAAACTGTTACTTGAATTATATCATAGTGATAATTATTGAGACTTCTATTTATCACTTTGGGACTTATCCTTGTGATTAGTGGGATGACACTAGAACTAATTAAAACGCATTATGTTTTTTGACATTGGGAATTTGAGTCTGAAAGACGATGGTAATACGTATGAGTTTACGTCAAAACCTGTGTACGTTAAGATGATAATTTAGAACTTGAGGATATTGAAATTAGCGATATTTCAATTGAAGGATCGAGTATAGTTGTTATGAGAAACAACGAGATTTGGTTCGAATGAGGACTTGGATTTGGGGACTGTAGTAATTTAGTTCCAGTCTATGTGTCCGAACTATGAATAAATACTACAATACAAACTCTTTTAGATGAGAGTATCTAGAGTAATGGTAGTGATGGAAGACGAATTTTCCCTCTTGTTGACACGGGAAAGAATGTTTACGAGAAAGTCATGTTGATGACATGAAAAATGAAAATTGATTATCGTGGACTTGAGAAATGGAAATATTTGCTTAATCTCAATAGTTATTCAGTAGTGAAGAGATTAGATATCGACTAAGAAATAAGACACCGATGTGGTGCGAAGTAATTAGAACTGGATTAAAGATTAATGAAGTGACTATCATTGGGATAATCCAAGTAATCCTGGAAAAGTTTCAGAAGTATCACTCAAATTTATCCAGCTCTAGTAGTTCTAGAGGACTATGAAATTGTAGAATACCAAATCTTCTGAGGTCACTGTGGATGAAAATATCTACTGATCCATTTGAAAGAATAATAGAAACTAATATCGATTGTGGCCAGTCAGAGCATGTCCATGACGTGCTCAGGAACATATGCAGCCATGACAACAAATACCATGAGCTAGGGGTAGATATCATGGTGGTTATTCTTCACGACCATTCAGTTTCAACAGCAGTTAATTACCTGTAGACCAGAGAGTATACCTTGACAATGGGATTGAGATGTCTCCAGGATATATAACCATTTCGATTTTGGCAATGATAGAGATGCTAGTGATCACAGATACATGTTGTGTATTGGTCACATGTCACGAGTTTGATCTGAGATAAAATCATTGGTTTCATATATTGCATCAAATGTGCATTGATAATGATGATTGGGAAAATACACCAGCAGTGATAATTATACTATCGACACTTGCAACAATGAACTGCAGATTACAGTTTGATGATAGTGTTGGGGATTTGAATTAATTGGTGTTGTCGAAATATGGTTTTGATTGTATCAAGGGCATGGATACTCTGATAAATTTTGAGGATATCGTAAGTTGATTTCAGGGTATATTGAATTTTTTTTAACTGTCTTCTGGATACAAATGAAATGTTTATCGCCACGAATAGCAAGCTAAGATACTGATAGTATCAGCTATGAAAATATTGTGGTTGCAATACTTGGAAAATGAGGGATATTTGATAAGCAGTTGATGCTTATCAAAAAGAGTCGAGGTTGACTGATATTATAGAGGTAAGAAAACCTATCAAGATTTTCCTGAAGAAATGAAAGAATTTTCACTAAAGAAGGAAATTGATTTTAACTATTCGTTGATGACAAGGAATAGATTTGATATCGAAAGCACTGTACGGAATGTCATCAGCAGAGTTGACAGATATATGAATAGTTGCAGAATGTCTTTGATATGAATACATATGTCTGAGTATGTCACTTGAGGAAACATCAGTATTGTTCGTGAAGAAGAAAAATGATTTGATGAATATGTGTATCGATTAAAGGTAGTTGAATCGGGCTATTGTCAAGAATAAATACCCACTGCCTAAGATCGAAAAGTAACTGATCAAGTTGTAAGGAACTTTAACGTATAAGAAGAACGATTTTTACTCTGGTTACCATCAGTTTGAGTCAGAAGAGAAAATGTTCTCTAGGCAATTGGTCAAACCAGATATAGACATTTTGAATTTTTGGAAATGTCGTGTGGTCTGACAACTATACCGGTAGAGTTATGAATTTGATGAAGAAAATTTTCCGTAACTTTTGGGCAGAAGTGTAATCATATTCATCAGTGGTATACTAGTGTATACGAGATCCGGAAGGAACCACACAGAACACATGTGATTGATTTTTCAGACGCTTCGTGAAGCTCAAAGGGTGTACCAAGTTATTGAAATGTAAATTTTGGTTGAATCAAGTGTTGTTTTGGGATAGGTGATATCATCTCACCAGATACCTATTGATTCCAGTAAAGTAAAGATAGTACTAATTTGGCCAAGACCAATCATTGTACTCAAGATGAAAAGTTTTATGAATTTTGACAGATACTACAGGCTTTTACGGAAGGATATTCTAGGATAGCCTGTCTTATGAACTAATTGACCAAGAAGAAATTTGATATTCATTTGGTCAGATGAATGAGAAAGCAGTTTTCATAACTGAAGCTGAAATGGACTACAACCCCAATGTTGTTTTGGTTTAACTGGTTCAGGGAGATATGTAGTTGTGCAAAGACGTATGTCAAAGATTTTAAGATATGTTCTAATGTATCATGAAAAGATGATTGCATATTCTTGAAATATAAGCGATGACTGGATTTATTAAAAAAAAAAATTGACTTTGATAGTCAATATAAATCAAGGAAAATAAAAATAGTAGCAGATGCACTGAACCGAAAAGTGCAAGGTGCGCTGATAGCATCAATGTATGCTTTGGAGTTGAGTCACCTCTGACTTAGACGATCAGAAATACTCGAAGGACAGACCCATGCAGATATTGAGTTAAGAAATTTGTTCTGTCTTATCAACCAAGTAAATTTAGTATGCCATTTAGTGGTGGTTGCGAATGAAAAATCAGTATATAGCATCGAATTTACTGATTTGAAAGACGTATTACAACAGAAAGCACACTATAGAGAACATAGTGTTATTCTGGGAATGATGAGATGTATCATTCTCGAGATCCTATTTATGATGAGATGGTATAAAGAAAGAAATTTTTGAATTTTGTGGCAAATTGTTTGACATGCCAGCAGGTCAAGATAAAAATACGAGACCTAATGGGATAGTACAGGATTTGTAAGTACCACAACGAATTTGGGAAATTTCTAGTTTTGAGTTTTACAGCTCAAATATTTACAAACAGAGATTGTGAAACAAGTTGAATCGAAATTGAATGACTATTCAATACAAGATATTGATTTAATGTGATAGTCTATATGTCTATGAGAAGACGACATGTTTAAGATATGGATAATGTGGTTTAGTTACAGTGAGTTTTTGTAATAGATGTATCTGATTGAGATCCGAGGATAATATCAGAATTTGAAACTATTTTCAGAATGTAATTGTAAGGACCCCAAGCCCTTAACCCTTAATTAGTGTATTAACCACTATGTGTGGCACATGCTTTCAATAAAAAGCCAATCGGGAAGCTCAGATGATACTTTATCATTGCATGGCATTTATAAAAAAAATTCCTTTAACACTCAATGTTATAAGGTCATCTGCCTAACAACGAAATAGACTCACAAAGTTCGCCCAATACCCTCCCTTTTTGCCACTTTTCACATTGTGGACTTTAATAAAAATTTGGGCAGAGTCTCCCCATAAATAGAGGTATCCTGAAATGAAAGCACAACACATAACAAAATTCCCGGCCAGGGAAAACATAATACTCATCAGAAAGCAGTAATACCAAGTAAATTCCCAGCCAGGGAAGACACCACACATATGACGACATAAATGGGTCTCAACACCCACATAATACACTAACGACTCTCATATCATTAGCAATTCTACACAATTGCATTCTACACAATTGCATGCAACATATAATGAAAGAGAGGAAGGCTCATGCCTTTATATACAACCCATATACAAGAATGTCCATGCTCACATGCGAGCATTATAAATGTGTATATAAATCTCGGGTGTATATAAGTACTCTATACGATACCGTGCTCCATCAAGCCCTGGTACCACGATCCTGTGAGTACATCCAATCAACAGCTCGAGCTCAGCTCCACAGCCATCGATGCACCTGTTCACCTGCCCCAACAGAGACAGCCCCCAACGGGGTGAGCATACCAATACACAAAATCTCATAATCACAATAATGAAATTCATAATTTACAACACAAGTAAATATTAATGAATTTTAAATGATACTCCCTGGATGGCAACATCCTCATCCGGGAATTCCGTGTACTGTCCCTGTTCTCACAATCATCAAACTCATCAAATCTCAAAAATCAGTAAATCAACGCATTGATTAACTCATCGCATGCCTAATACTCGAATATCAACAGATAGTGGTTGCAACTCATTAAACATGCAAATATAGATATCTCAATATCTAATACTGATTTCACAACCTCGCTATCAATCACAGATAGCTCAAATGCCTAGCATTTATTTTACCAATTCTTCATTATACCCAGACATCTCAAATGTCTTATAATGAATACATGATCCCACGATCATTCTCAGGCATCTCAAATGCCCTACAATGATCATATTAAACCCAGTACCCCATATATCATGTAAGAGTCATCCTACTCTAGTGTCACGCACGCTACAAGCGGCGATATCAAGATTTGGGTCATTCCTTGGCTATATCAACATATATATATATAATCCTCATGCGCGATTATTCAATGAAATCAAATTTCATTATGCATTCACAAATGCCCTAATATATAGAAATGCTCGTACGTCGCACGTACCTTAAATCTCCGAAGTCCGAGCCAAACCTTGCTCGAGTTTCATGCCCCGAGGAATGATGTGCTAACACGATAAATAATTCACAATTATTTACGAACATGTAACCCATGCTCAAGCACACCTATAACCCTCAAAATATTGCCAACACACGACAATTAACCTTTTAAAAGACCCGGGGCAGGGTACATACAGGGAGGGAAAATAAATGAGACAATATCGAAATTTGTTCAAGAATACCCTACAAAAATCGAACCCAAATCTCACAATTTCGAACCCAAATAAATACCATAATTCATCTAAAAAGAGAATTAAGCTATCCAAGCAAGAATCAACACCCCTTGCCAAAAACCCCCAATTTTCGAACTCAAACCCCTTAAATTCGAATTCAAAGCCCTAAATTCGAACACAATTAAACATCCTTATACATCTAAAACATGTAATAAACGACCCATAACAAGAATCGCCACACCCCTGCCAAAGATCACAATTTTCGAACCCACTTCACCCACACATCCAAAAATTCGAACCACAACCAACGAAAATCGAAAAAAATTCGAGCCAATAAATCACAATTAGGCAGGGAATTACACAACAATAACGAAAAAGGGGTAAGGGGGGTTACCCAAACGAAAATCGGAAGAAATCGGACCAAAATCGAAGAACCCTAGAAATTGGGGATCGGCGCATTCCAGCGAAATCCGACTTCAACACGCGACCAAACTTCAAATTGCCGGAGGGGTTAGCTGCGCCTCGACGAAACGAAGCCGGCGGCGGGTCGCACGCGCCGAACGGCGGCCGGACGGCGGCGGGCGAAGCGCCTGAAGCGGCGGGGGCTGTCCAGACGGGAAATGGGTCGCGGGAGGGAGAGAGAGGATGAGGTGAAGAAATGAATTTTAATTTAAAATTTTGGGTTCAATTGGTATTTATAGCAAAATACCTCGAAAAATTAATAGCCCCACAAATACATCATGATTCATTAAAAATCATCTGTTTTCAAAAACTCTCTCTCTAACTCCAAAACCCCCTACCGGTGCTCACACAGCACCCGAGATCCCGAGACACATCAAAAACCCAACTCTTTTAGGTTTTTCACCCAAATGCGAATACAATCTCAACCTCTGGATCCAACGATCCCAACTACCCAATTAAACGAGCCCAGAAGGCCCAACAACTCAATTAAATTCCAAATCGCCTCGTAAAACCACTTTAGGGATTATTAACACTACGGGATTAACACCTATAATCCCTGGTCATCACAATATCCCCCACTAAAAGAATTTCGTCCTCGAAATTAGCACCGGTGTATCACGTAACACCCGGGCTACACCACAATATGAAGCCATAACTTCGATGCGGGTCATCGCAAAAAGGCAGTCTCTCATGACTGCGAAACAACCGATTACTTACGACTGTAGATCGGACAGTCATCATTAGTCCTAAAACAACTAGTAAGAACGCATCCTGAATGACACCTCAACCGTGAGAACGTTGACCTCGTGTCAAACTCTGGAGTGGAATAGACTTCCAAATCCATCATAACGTCAAAGAGCGTCAGCACAGCTCAACGCTAATAATCCAAAAGCAGTTAGTCAACTGAAACTGTAAGGATTCGAATCGCTCCTGATTCTATCGTAGATATCATTCCATGACATCTCTACCAAGACTCACGATGTCTCACATACATCGTTACGAGGGAAACACTAGTATACCACGGTGTACACATACCAAACCTGGTTTCCCGCTATACAGACCACCTCCATCCAAGGAGCGGTTGCACCCTCTGCAACTCGGATCGGGCAATTTACGGCCACCGATCCACACAAAAGACATCTCACAAGATGTCCACCTCCGGAAATCCCAAGAACCACATCCTGGTCGTAAATAAACAATCGAGACTCCACAGAGTTTCAAATTCTGAAAGGGCATGCAATAAACCCATTGCATCCTCAATGCTTGTGTCGACAGTGACACCCAACCAATCCGGATTCCTGCCATCCCTTGATAATCCTAGGATTTAACAATCCAAACTTGGGAAGGCTATCGCATAACTCTGAGGGAAACACCAATAATGAAGTACCTTAACCCTCACAAGATAATCCCTCCTCAAGGGAAGTCAACTAACTTCACGATTATCCCTCATGATCATCGTGCCATGGAGATTCCCAATCTCAAGGTGTTCCATATCTCTCATCAGAGATTTAACCATCCTAAAATAGCATAACTCTATGCTTGACAGGAAGGAAATCAACAACTGGCATCCGTATACTCATCGGTATACCTGCCTCAGCACGAACACCACATGCATACTCAATGCACTTGGCTCAGGTATCTACAACATACCCTTAAGCCGCAAACACAACCGTCAATCCTGAGTCATTCCCATCCAGTGGAGAATGAAAATCGACGATCAACAACACAGCGTGATTCTCAAAATCAACACCACATGCACCAACTTACCGAATCTTTCAAAGATTCCCCAAATAGGTATAGTACTACCCCCTTCCTCACAAGGGAAGTGCCATCGAACTCGAGATCCACTAGTCTCGAACCACTGTTCGGAAAAACTGGATACAATAACACCCATCGCATCCCAAATACACGGATTCCCTTAGATTGAGTCAATAACGACCTG
Organism: Haberlea rhodopensis; assembly: GCA_907163345.1. Classification (NCBI taxonomy): domain Eukaryota; kingdom Viridiplantae; phylum Streptophyta; class Magnoliopsida; order Lamiales; family Gesneriaceae; genus Haberlea; species Haberlea rhodopensis. The sequence continues at coordinate 60,421 of CAJQUN010000713.1, read as the reverse complement.
ATGACTCTCTTGTTGGTACTCCAACATCCTGAGCTGTCCCAGACAAGTCTCACCAAGATTAAACACAAACGTATACACGTTTCAGTGAGGCATGCACAACCTCAGTCTCAAATGACATGGTGACTACTAGGGTCCACCACAATCCACATCGTATCGCCTTACGATTTGCCAACTTGGTTCCAACGAGCAGTATAACGGCTCTAGCAAGCCCCTCATGGTGCTGCACACACACGGCAGACAAACTAGTCGCTGCCTCTCTAGGTTCACCTCAAACCTACCAATAAGATGGATGTTTCCGCACGGCATACCATACTGTGGGAAGAAAACTCAATAGAGTAGTGGGTCTTTATCCAACATTCCTCTAATGCCGATACACCCTGGACACTCCAATGTCCCTATGTACTTAACATAACCTGATCCTACTCCCTTAGGACCCATCCTACACCCTCAAGGGTGGTGTGACCAGGTCTACCCCATGTCACATCGACAGAAAGCAAGTCATTTCCTCGTGATTACTCCTGTCGTCAAATCACATGGCCAAGAGCCATTCCAACGAGCATACCTCAAGGGTATCACCACTCGTAAAATGATCACCCAAAACGTAAGCTGCGGTACCATCACATGTACAGCGCATCCATCCATTCCTCGAGCAACCCGCTCGGTATAAGGGTCACGTCAACCGGTGCCGCACACACCACCTTGTGCTCGGTACTGGCACCCAAGGCATACCACTGAATACGTATACTCAACGCATCGATCATCGTAACGATGATGCATGTCTAATAAGACATCTCCTACACCATCGTCATCGTCATTCTGTGACGATACATGCCAACTCATGGCATCTAAGGCATTGTCAACTAGTGACGATACATGTCATCCACCATCATGCTAGTAAAATAGGCATAATAAAACATGTATATCAACGCATGCCAGATACAATAAAGCTAATAGAATAGCAATATCTCATACCTCATCGCTAACAATATAGCGGCATACCTGTCTCTGTCGCTCAATAATAGTGCGTAATCAGCACCCATCGCTCGAAGGCGGCAAAATCCTGTGCTGAGTACATAGCGGCACAATCCCTCGCTATAGAATCGACGGCATGACACCTCGTCATATAATAAGTGGCATGAAACCTCGCTATACACCTGAGCATGAATCATCGTCCACATAATAGCGGAAAGAGGCATCGCTATCTATATATACGGCGGCACGAATCATCACCAATAATCACAAAGAGGTGAATCATCATCATCGACACAGCGGGACACATCACCGCTATCATCCGTGTCCGGCGGTATAAACCATCGCCAATCAATATAGCGGAATGAACCGTCGCTATAAATACACCTGGCGGAATGAACCCTCGCCAATCAATATAGCGGAATGAACCGTCGCTACAAATACAAATCGACACAGCGGAACACATCACCGCTATCATCCGTGTCATCACAATGGAATGAATATAAATCGACACAGCGGGACACATCACCGCTATTATCCGTGTCCGGCGGTATAAACCATCGCCAATCAATATAGCGGAATGAACCGTCGCTATAAATACACCTGGCGGAATGAACCCTCGCCAATCAATATAGCGGAATGAACCGTCGCTATAAATACAAATCGACACAGCGGAACACATCACCGCTATCATCCGTGTCATCACAATGGAATGAATATAAATCGACACAGCGGGACACATCACCGCTATCATCCGTGGCATCACAATGGAATGAATATAAATCGACACAGCGGGACACATCACCGCTATCATCCGTGTCATCACAATGGAATGAATATAAATCGACACAGCGGGACACATCACCGCTATCATCCGTGTCATCACAATGGAATGCATCATCATCCTTTCTTGAGTCAGTCATCATCAGTTATTTTAATGCTTCCTCGCTTTCATAATCTCAAAACAAGCGGTATCGCATACTCGCTTCTTCATACTAGCGGTATCTCTTCCTCGCTCAGTATGGTATACCTCGCCTCCATGTGCCAGCGGGCCTCCCCCCTCCCGCTCCACATGCGCAGCGATAAAGCGTAAGCATTAAAACCTTAACTGTGATCGCCCTGACTCGTGGAATACACCTCTTTATTCCACATCACAATATGCAACAATAATTCATAATATGCAACAACAATGCATAATAACATGTATCATAACCGTAATGCATCACATTGCATTCATCATGTGTCACACAGACAAACATGAATACATGTTACCGTTGGGATACCCGTACGTCGCTTACGTACTCCATATTTCCTGTAACCTGCAACCATCATGGTTAGCAACAATAGCCATATACGCTATGCAGCAATCATCCAATGCATAATGCAACCACTTGCAAGTCAATACGTATACCAAGACATGTTACCTCGGAAATATCCCTTTACCTGATTCTCTTACAAAATCAGATTCCTTGGCACATAATACACGGAGTGCCAGACATCACTATTAATGCCATCCTATCGTGTTCCACACGATTCCTGCAATCACACTGATTAGCAACACCACTTTTCATATCAGAAAAAGCACATAAACAACTAGTTGTGTCATACAACATTAATGCCATCATGCATAAGCATGTGCTATCAATAACTTCTTAGGCCCTTAACAGCCCCAAAGAGCAACCACTGCTCTGATACCACTAATGTAAGGACCCCAAGCCCTTAACCCTTAATTAGTGTATTAACCACTATGTGTGGCACATGCTTTCAATAAAAAGCCAATCGGGAAGCTCAGATGATACTTTATCATTGCATGGCATTTATAAAAAAAATTCCTTTAACACTCAATGTTATAAGGAACAACGAAATAGACTCACAAAGTTCGCCCAATACCCTCCCTTTTTGCCACTTTTCACATTGTGGACTTTAATAAAAATTTGGGCAGAGTCTCCCCATAAATAGAGCTATCCCGAAATGAAAGCACAACACATAACAAAATTCCCGGCCAGGGAAAACATAATACTCATCAGAAAGCAGTAATACCAAGTAAATTCCCAGCCAGGGAAGACACCACACATATGACGACATAAATGGGTCTCAACACCCACATAATACACTAACGACTCTCATATCATTAGCAATTCTATACAATTGCATTCTACACAATTGCATGCAACATATAATGAAAGAGAGGAAGGCTCATGCCTTTATATACAACCCATATACAAGAATGTCCGTGCTCACATGCGAGCATCATAAATGTGTATATAAACCTCGGGTGTATATAAGTACTCTATACGATACCGTGCTCCATCAAGCCCTGGTACCACGATCCTGTGAGTACATCCAATCAACAGCTCGAGCTCAGCTCCACAGCCATCGATGCACCTGTTCACCTGCCCCAACAGAGACAGCCCCCAACGGGGTGAGCATACCAATACACAAAATCTCATAATCACAATAATGAAATTCATAATTTACAACACAAGTAAATATTAATGAATTTTAAATGATACTCCCTGGATGGCAACATCCTCATCCGGGAATTCCGTGTACTGTCCCTGTTCTCACAATCATCAAACTCATCAAATCTCAAAAATCAGTAAATCAACGCATTGATTAACTCATCGCATGCCTAATACTCGAATATCAACAGATAGTGGTTGCAACTCATTAAACATGCAAATATAGATATCTCAATATCTAATACTGATTTCACAACCTCGCTATCAATCACAGATAGCTCAAATGCCTAGCATTTATTTTACCAAATCTTCATTATACCCAGACATCTCAAATGTCTTATAATGAATACATGATCCCACGATCATTCTCAGGCATCTCAAATGCCCTACAATGGTCATATTATACCCAGTACCCCATATATCATGTAAGAGTCATCCTACTCTAGTGTCACGCACGCTACAAGCGGCGATATCAAGATTTGGGTCATTCCTTGGCTATATCAACATATATATATATATAATCCTCATGCGCGATTATTCAATGAAATCAAATTTCATTATGCATTCACAAATGCCCTAATATATAGAAATGCTCGTACGTCGCACGTACCTTAAATCTCCGAAGTCCGAGCCAAACCTTGCTCGAGTTCCATGCCCCGAGGAATGATGTGCTAACACGATAAATAATTCACAATTATTTACGAACATGTAACCCATGCTCAAGCACACCTATAACCCTCAAAATATTGCCAACACACGACAATTAACCTTTTAAAAGACCCGGGGCAGGGTACATACAGGGAGGGAAAATAAATGAGACAATATCGAAATTTGTTCAAGAATACCCTACAAAAATCGAACCCGAATCTCACAATTTCGAACCCAAATAAATACCATAATTCATCTAAAAAGAGAATTAAGCTATCCAAGCAAGAATCAACACCCCTTGCCAAAAACCCCCAATTTTCGAACTCAAACCCGTTAAATTCGAATTCAAAGCCCTAAATTCGAACACAATTAAACATCCTTATACATCTAAAACATGTAATAAACGACCCATAACAAGAATCGCCACACCCCTGCCAAAGATCACAATTTTCGAACCCACTTCACCCACACATCCAAAAATTCGAACCACAACCAACGAAAATCGAAATAAATTTGAGCCAATAAATCACAATTAGGCAGGGAATTACACAACAATAACGAAAAAGGGGTAAGGGGGGTTACCCAAACGAAAATCGGAAGAAATCGGACAAAAATCGAAGAACCCTAGAAATTGGGGATCGGCGCATTCCAGCGAAATCCGACTTCAACACGCGACCAAACATCAAATTGCCGGAGGGGTTAGCTGCGCCTCGACGAGACGAAGCCGGCGGCGGGTCGCACGCGCCGAACGGCGGCCGGACGACGGCGGCCGGACGACGGCGGGCGAAGCGCCTGAAGCGGCGGGGGCTGTCCAGACGGGAAATGGGTCGCGGGAGGGAGAGAGAGGATGAGGTGAAGAAATGAATTTTAATTTAAAATTTTGGGTTCAATTGGTATTTATAGCAAAATACCCCGAAAAATTAATAGCCCCACAAATACATCATGATCATTAAAAATCATCTGTTTTCAAAAACTCTCTCTCTAACTCCAAAACCCCCTACCGGTGCTCACACAGCACCCGAGATCCCGAGACACATCAAAAATCCAACTCTTAGGTTTTTCACCCAAATGAGAATACAATCTCAACCTCTGGATCCAACGATCCCAACTACCCAATTAAACGAGCCCAGAAGGCCCAACACCTCAATTAAATTCCAAATCGCCACGTAAAACCACTTTAGGGATTATTAACACTACGGGATTAACACCTATAATCCCTGGTCATCACAGTAATGGATACTAAGTTAGCAATGAGTATTGCTTAGCATACCCATACAGATGGATCAACAGAGAAAATATCCAGATCTTGGAAGTCATGTCTCGATTAATAGTGATGATTTAGTGGGAACTGACAGAAATCATTATTCACCAGTAGAATTTTCCTATAATTTAAGTTTCAGAAAACTTTTGGGATGGCATCGGTTCAGGTTTTGCAGAACCAGAATTACCGATCGCTGATGTGATGATAGAAAATTGATAAGAAATTTTGACATAACTTAAGATTGTTGAGAAAAAATGCCAGGAACGATAAAATTTCTGCGAAAACGATTAAAATTTGGCTTGAGGTGAGCAGATCTGCGCCAAAGAGAAATATATCGTTAGCCTACGAGTTGAGGATCAGGTAAATACGAAGATATTACCTTTGCGAGGATCGATATGATTCATTAAGTGAGGTATGATATTGCCTCGATATTTTGAACTTTGTGGAATCATAGAGAAGTTGATTTAGTTGTATATTGTTGACACGACCACAACAGTTGTTACTGATACATGATGACTCTTATGTATCTATGAATGAGATTGGGACATCTCATATGATTTAATTTATTGAGTTATACACGGTTTTGCGATTTCGAGGACGAAATCTTTTTAAGAGGGGAAGAAATGTAAGGCCCCGATGCTAATTAATCCGGATTAACGATGATTAAGCAAACCCGGGTGATTAAAAGCGAAGAATTCGAATTGAGGTGTTCCGGATCACAACACCTTATTTTTAATCAAGATAAAATACATCAAAATTATACATGTTGGCATGTAAATTTCGACCATCACCATATAAAACACATGTTAGGAATCATCATTCTTTGACACATGGAGGAAGTTGGCTTTGAAAAGATTAAAAAAATCCATTTTGCTTGCCTAGTATCCCACGCCCCTTTCATTATTTTAGGCCTTGGGATTGCTTGTTATTGTACAATCTGATTTCCCTTCATCCCTCTCATCTCCAGCAGGCTATCCCTCTCTCCTCTTGCCTCCATTAAATTCGAAATAAGCACCTTCACTTTCCTCCATCAAAACATGCTCAAATCTTGCATGCAAGCTAGGATTTGGATAGGAATTTAGAAGAGCTTCAAGGCTTTGGGTGTTTTTAAAAGCTTGGGAGGTATATCATTCCCTTTATATTGTTAATCTTCGATTTTATGCTGGTTGGGTCGATTTTTGGAGTTTTAAATGGAAATAAGAAGTAAAACTCATGCTGTCATAAGATTCAGCAGAAATGATGTTGCATGCAGTATCTAGTGTTGCGTTTTCGGTTTTCTTAACGACTGAATCTGACTTAGAGTTCTATACAAACGTTGTAGATATATGTGTTTTCGTCCTGGTGTTAAAATTTGAGACGATTTGGACTTTAAATGAATGAGTTATGATGTTTTTACCACAAGGTGCACAATCTGGAACATGCATGTAGGCGGGTTGCACATGCAGTGTGTTCTTGGTACATCTGGGCAACATGTGCTACGATTTTGACCTTGGTGTCTGACTAAAAGTTGTAAACCTTTGAGGTATCTTGCATTAGAAACTGGCCTCACATGATTTGGAGTTTATATGTGCAAGATATGCACTTTTTACTAGAACTGCTCACTCTGTCAAAACAGAGTGTATAGGTATTTTCAACACTGCCATACTTTGTTTTGCATGTGCCTCTAGATGAGCGAACTAGCTTCTGGACTTCAAATATGAACTGTAGTACTTTGCGTTTTGGTGATTTTACCACTAGCCTCAAGTCATTTGGACGTCATATGAATTTATTATGATTTTTATACAAAAATGGGTCAGGCTGGAATTTGGTGAATTGTCCTGTTTTTCTAGCAGATTGTTCTTGGCCATTTTACCTAGGCTAAATGAACGAAATTGAAGATGCGTTGAACTGATGAAATGTTCATTTTTGAGTTATATTTGAAAATAAATTGGACCCATGTGATTTTATTAAGTATCGGACAAATTATGAGCCGATCTCTACGGTTGCGCAGACTGAAATTTAGAGAATTGGTTTTGGGTCTAAGTTAGAGTTTTATTTGATATGTTTAAGGCTAGTATGTGACATTATGTTGTATTTGGAACTGTTATGGCCAGGTTTATTAATCCTGAGATTGAGTCGAGGATCACTTGGTAATTAGCTAACGGTTTGAGGTACGTAGAAAACGGGTTTTATCACAATGTCTGGCAAAGACATGTGATGTTCCCGGGTATGATTTACTTGTCATTACTTGCTCCTTATGTGACTATGTGATAAGTTGATCTGCAGTATGTGAATTACATGGTACATTGACTGCATGATATATGATGACATGAGATTTGAGGTGCATCACATGAGATTATGATATTGCATGATGCATTGACACGCATGGACATTGAGCATGTCATGTTGAGCCTATCGATTCGTTTCTTGGTACCTATATCTTTTCTTTGGTATCAGTGATGCGTGTCTGGGGATGATGGGCAGCCGTTGGCTCGGCAGGAGTGAGAGTGAGCTGAGTGATGCCGGAGCGACGAGCGTGCCGACGTCGCCCAGACACGAGGATGATTGACCGCCAATGGCTCGACTGAGAGATAGATCGGAGCGCGGAGCGTGTCACATCCTGCTCGAGCACTGATGAGTGATTGATGATCTTCCTTTGGAATCCTGAGATATGGATATTCGAGATTTGATACCCTTCATATGCATTTGCATTCATGCACGGCATGCATCGCATGTTATTTGTCATACACTGTGATTTTATCTGTTTCTCGTACTGGGGTTCTGACCCCCTTCGCGGGGGCTGTCATGTCTTTGTTGGATGGACATGACAGGTATTGCAGGTGGATGTATTGTGGATGCTCGAGATGAAGCATCTATAAATACCAGAGCTCCTTGAGAGCGAGCTCAGGTATACGATTTATGTTTTGAGTCCGAGTAGTTGTTTAGTATTTTTACTTATGTTTTAAATTACCTGGGTATGACCTGAGTATCTGTATTTTTAAATATTAATTTACTGAGAAATTATATGTAATGCTTATGCGATGAATATCATGTTAGATGTAAAACTGGAAATAAATATTTTCACTATTCGGAAATGTTTTAGAAACAAAATGCGAAAAATTTTGAGGGTCACTTTGATAAAGTTTTTAACTAAATCTTTCGCTGTTTACGTTAATATAACAATCGTGTGTTAATTAAACCTCTGATTAGGACCAGGCCCTCACAGTCTATACTCACGTTGTGTGAATGTTTCTGTAGTGACTCATAGACGTGGGAAGACGGGATGTGAGTCATTTTCCGCAGCGAGCTGAGCCACTACCTATGAGTTATCTTGGATTAGGTTGTTACTTGTACATGTGATGTATAGTTGGTTAGGTTTTTATAACCTTGTAACAACTTAACTAGTCAGAAACTCTTAATCAGTGCATGTTTTTACTTAATTCAGACTCACGTATGTATGAGATGGTAATATCATGTTAGGATTTGTAATATGATGTTCTTCTAACATGTTTTATAATTGTTAATGTTATTGTTACCCCTTGATATACAGTTATGACAGACAATGGGTATCATGAGGATGTTGGGGATGCCATGAGTGGCAATGCTAGTGTGAGGATGGCGCCTGTGCCACCACCACCGATTGAGCAAGGGTTTAGGGTCTTCCTACCTTAACATCATATTAAAAACACGTATCATGAACTAATCATGCATTAATGACATCTTAGGGTCCCGGTTGTAGTTTGAGCTATTAAGATTACAGGCCAAAATGAAATTTCGAACTTAATTAATTACATTCTCAAAATGAGTGTCAAGGCGATAGAATTATACTACTCCTAGAGTAGAGACTATCCAAAAATCCTGTATCCTAACTTCTTTCATGCTCCTCATAGCTCACTGCCTCAACCCGGCCCTTAGTCCTTTAGTCCAAAAATGTACCTACAGGGACAACACATCGTGAGCATATACATATTTACTTAACATCATAACAAGAGACATAACAATAAATGCATGAAATCTTGGTTAAGTAAACTTGCTGGTTATTCGTTAACTTCTTTTTGTTGACCCCGATTCACTTTCGTGCATATGGGCATCTTACCCTATCGTATGTCATCTTACCATATCATAAACATCGCATGGCAACTTACCATGTGGGCATCTTACCCCTTCACAACATCGTATGGCATCTTACCATATGGGCATCTTACCCTTTTATGAACATTGTATGACATCTTACCATATGTGCATCTTACCCTTTTATAAACAGTGTATGACATCTTACCATATGGGCATCTTACCATTTTATAAACCTTGTATGGCATCTTACCATATGGGCATCTTACCCTTTTATAAACATCGTATAACATTATCATAAACTTACTTATCATAATCATCATCATAAACATCATCATCATACGGTTGGAACACCTTGCTCATCAGGCTCACAAAAACAGCTGGGGCATTCGTCACCCCAAAAGGCATGACTAGGAATTCATAGTGCCCATACCTAGTCCTGAAAGCTGTCTTCTGTACATCATCCTCTCGAACTCGAATCTGATGATACCCCGATCTCAGATCGATCTTACTGTAGAGCCTCGTACCCTGCAACTGGTCAACTAAATCATTGATCCTCGGAAGCGGATACTTATTCTTCACTATGGCTTAGTTCAGTTGTCTGTAATCGACCCACAGCCGCATCGAACCATCTTTCATTTTGACAAATAGGACTGGTGCACCCCAGGGTGATATGCTAGGACGTATATAGCCCTTTTCAAGGAGCTCCTGCAACTGAACCTTTAACTCCCTTAGCTCCGCTGGTGTCATCCTATACGGGGCACGAGAAATGGTAGATGTCCCTGGTAGTAACTTAATCCCAAACTCGACCTTCGCTCGTCGGTGGGAATCCGGGAATCTCTTCCGGAAATACATCAGGAAACACCGCCACTACGGGCACATCCTCAACATTTAACTCTTCCCTCTTATCAGTAATATCAACAGCATAGATGAGATATCCTTTATGGTCTCGTTCCAATAACTGTGCCATCTTGACAGCAGATATTAACGGAATCCTTGAACGGAAACCATCCCCATAGAATGTCCATTGGACACTCATATCAGACCTGAATCGGACGGTCCTTGTCTGCAGTCCACAACTGCCTGATACTTGTTCGGACTCCCATATCAGACCTGAATCGGATAGTCCTTGTCTGCAGTCCACAACTGCCTGATACTTGTTCAGCATATTGATGCCCACAATGCATTCGAAGTCTGACATTCCCAGAACAATCAAGTCTGTCCTCAGCTCGTTACCCTCAAAATAAATGAGGCCGTCATAAACAATCTGATCAGTTATCAAACTTCTTCCAACGGGTGTCGAGACTACAAGAGGCATGGGCGACGGAGAAGTACATATGTGGTGCCTTTCCACAAAACTTGTCGACATTTGCTGCCATGCTGTAACACAAGGGTTAACAACCATACCCAAAGCAGTTCATATCATACATCGCTAGAGAAACAAAACATGTTAATGTAACATCATGTACTTCATATGCAACATATGCACAAAACATGTTTTAAAAGTAAGCACTTAGCCAACTTATTGCTAAGGCTACCCTTCACTCATTCCCGGGTTCTCTAACCACTGCTCTGATACCACTAATGTAGGGTCTTCCTACCTTAACATCATATTATACACGTATTATGGACTAAACATGCATTCATAACCTCTTAAGGGTTCCGGTTGTAGCTTTGAGCTAAGAAGATTACAGGCAAAAATAAAATTTCAACAGCTAATTAATTACATTATCAATAATGAATGTTAAAGCTATAGGTTTACACTACTCCTAGAGTAGAGACTATCAAAATCCTGTATCCTATATTCATCTTGCTCCTTTTTGCTCACTGCCTCAACCCGACCCTAGGCCCTTCGGTCCAAAAGTGTACCTACAGGAACAACCCATCATGAGCATGTACATCTTCACTTAACATCATAGGGTAATGGCATATAAATAAATGCATGAAAGTAATTGGTAATGTTTACTTCCTGGTTAATCGCATTAACTCTCTTTGGTTGTCCCTGTTGCATGGTCATGCATAAAATCATTAGTCCTTGACATAAATGATTAAAATCATACTTCACATATATGCTCATAATCAACAATGTTAATTAGAAATGGGACTGTCCTGGTTCTATTATGGCAGCAGCACAATTGGCCCCCTTGCTCGACATAAAGCGGAATTGTGATACCCCTCGCTACGCCTTGATAGCGGATGTATCTCCTCGCTAGTTATGTCAGCGGCAAGTACCTTCCTCGCTTGCCCATAACAACCACCGAACATTTCTACCATTTCTAGTAACATAGTTTAATATTCATCATAAACATCATAGCATCTTATAGATATCTTGTAAACATCATCATCATATAGACATCATCATCTTATAAACATCATCATCATATAACATCATCATCTCATAAACATCATCATCATATAACATCATCATCTTATAAACATCATCATCATATAACATCATCATCTTATAAACATCATCATCATATAACATCATCATCTTATAACATCATAACAAATACAACCGTAAATGTACGAAATCTTAGTTAAGTAAACTTGCTGGTTATTCGTTAACTTCTTTTTGTTGACCCTGATTCACATTCATGCATATGGGCATCTTACCCTATCGTATGGCATCTTACCATGTGGGCATCTTACCCTACCTTATGGCATCTTACCATATCGTAAACATCGTGTGGCATCTTACCACGAAGGCATCTTACCCTATCGTATGACATCTTAACATATCATATCATCGTGTGACATCTTACCACATGGGCGTCTTACCCAATCATATGCATCGTATCGTTAAATAAACATCGTATAAACATTATCATAATCTTACTTATCACAATCATCAACATAAACATCATCATCATAAACTTACTTATCATAACTATCATCTTAAACATCATCATCATAAACTTACTTATCATTACCATCATCTTAAACATCATCATCATAAACTTACTTATCATTACCATCATCTTAAACATCATCATCATAAACTTACTTATCATAACCATCATCGTAAACATCATCATCATAAACTTACTTATCAAATCATTATCATAAACATCATATCATCTTTACTTATCATAAACATCATCATCATAATACTTGTGCAATCATCGCATAATTATAGTATAGAAGTATGGTTTACCGTCTGATGCCCGTACGCTTCTTACTACCTTAATTCCAAAAGTGGAGAAATTGAAGAACTCTATCTTCTTGATGTTGTTGGCACCTGGGATGGTTCCACACAATCATACAAATCAATATTTGAAGCCAAATAATAGCCAAATACCAATAATTCATCAAAAATCATCATTTTCCATGTTTTACATAGTGGCGATCGATCGCTACTTGAGGCGATCGATCGCCTCGCTCTTTTGCCTTGCGGCGATTGATCGATTAATTTTAGGCGATCGATCGCCTGCTACGTGAAATGGCTACTGGCCATCGGCGATCGATCGCCTCATACAGGGCGATCGATCGCCACCCACTGGTGCGCGATTTCCACCATTTCCTTGAGCATTTTCTAAGCTCCATCCCATACCATTCAAACCCAAACTTTCCAACCACACTAACATCATCATAACTTGTTAAAACCCACATAAAACACTTCAAAAATCATACCCCAACCATAAATAACATACACCCAAACAAACCCATTTCAAAACCCTCCAAAACCATAACAAACTCAAATAAAACTTTACAAAAACATCAAGGAGGTATCCATACCTCTTGGGGACTCCAAATCTCCCAACAAATTCCACAAATCAAGATTTTTGAAGGATTCCTCTTCCTCTTTTAAGCCATGGACGAAAATGGAGGGGGTAAGGGTTTGGGTTGTTGATTTGGGGATTTAGAGTATAAAGGGGAAAGTGAGTTAAAAAGTGGGGTAGTGGGGATTATAAGGGTTTAATTAAATTTGCACCCCAACACCTAACATGATGTATAAAATACCCCAACATGGTATTTTAAAAGCATTTACAAAAATGCAACCAACTTCATTAAATCCATACTTTCCTCATAATTAACAACCAATACAATAAAAATCATGTTAACACCTTATTACCCAACACCTAACTCAATTACCACGTAATTCATCATATAAACATAATTAATGCCTTAATTGCAATTAATCAATTTCGGGGCGTCACACCCGATCGATCGCGAGATCGCACTGCCCGTTGCTGAAATTTTGGGTCTTCGGCGATCGATCGCCACTTTTGGCGCGATCGATCGCCAGCTCGACGATCGATCGCCCAAAAGTGGCGATCGATCGCCAAATGCTACTGGCGCGCACTGGAGGCTCACGATCGATAGCAAAAAATGGGCGATCGATCGCCGAGTCCTGAACCACGAAAAAAATCGCCATTTATGAGCATTTTTCAAGCTCCTCTTCATTCCTTACAAATCCAAACTTTCCTACAACACCAACAACAATATTACCCACTAAAACCCACATAAAACACTTCAAAAAATCATACCCCAAACATGTATAACATATACCTAAAACAAACCCACATTAAACACTTAAAAAACATCCCATTTCAAAACCAAACATCATAAAAACTTTAGGAAGGGTTCCATACCTCTTGTAGGCTCCAAATCTTAACAAAGATCACACAAACAAAGGTTTTGTGCAGCTTTCCTTCTCCTTCCTTGGTGAATTTCGAAAATGGGAAAAAGTGTAGGGTTTGAGAGTGATTTGGGGATTTAGAGCGAAAGGTAAACTGAGGTAAAGTGTAGGAAAAATGTGGGTATAATGGGGTTAAAAAAAGGGGTTGTGTAATTTTAATTAAAATTTGTACCCCAAACTTAACATGATGTATAAAACACCCCAACATGGTATCTTAAAAGCATTTACAAAAATGCATTAAGTTTCCACTAAATCATGCTTTCCTCATAATTGACAATCAATATAATTAAATCATGTTAACACTCCATACCCAACATATAAATCAATTACCACATAATTCATCACATAAACATCATTAATGCCCAAATTGCATATAATTAATTTCGGGGCATCACAATACTCCCCTACTTATAAGATTTCGTCCTCGAAATCGCATGCACTTACCCATAAAGAAACTAAACATAAATCATACCAGAAAATAGTTCTGGGTAATGCTGCAACATATGCCGTTCTGTCTCCCACGTAGCCTCCTCGACACCCCGACGATCCCACTGAACTTTGACCATCGGTATAATCTTGCTTCGTAATCTGCGATCCTCACGATCCAGAATTCTGACCGGTCGTTCAACGTAGGATACATCTGAGTCCAACTGCACTTCAGTAGGCTGTAATACATGAGACGGGTCTGGCTCATACTTCCGTAGCATAGAAACGTGAAAAACATCATGAATCCCAGATAAAGACGACGGTAGAGCCAAACTGTAAGCCAATGTACCAATACGCTGCAATACCTCATACGGCCCGACATATCTCGGAGATAACTTTCCCCGCATACCAAAACGGACCACACCCCTGAAGGGTGAGATATTCAAGAAAACCTTGTCTCCTACTTGGAATTCTAGTGGTCATCGCCGCTTATTGGCATAGGCTGCTTGCCCATCTTGGGCCACTTTCATCTTTAAGCGTATCATCTTAATCTTTTCTTCCATGTCCTTAATCATATCCGGTCCTCCGACCGCTTTACTAGTCAAGTCCTCCCAATACAGCGGTGACCTACATCGTCGTCCATAAAGAGCTTCAAAAGGGGCCATTTGAATGCTCGCCTGAAAGCTGTTATTATAGGAGAACTCTACCAGTGGTATAGAATCTTGTCACGGAGTATCAAACTCCAATACACATGCCCTCAACATGTCTTAGAGCGTCTAAATGGTACGCTCTGTTTGGCCGTCAGTCTGAGGGTGATAAGCTGTACTCAATCTCACTTCGGTGACCAAAGCTGTCTGGAGACCCTCCCAGAAATGAGAAGTAAACCTTGGGTCTCTATCAGACACAATTGAGACTGGAATCCCATGCAACCTCACTACATCCCGTACATACAATTGGGCCATCTTTAGGTATGTGAAAGTCATGCTGTAAGGGATGAAATTGTAAGTAATCAACAAGCATGGAACACAGTGGAATAATAAAATTTTGGATTACTAAACCGCGGATCTATACATAGGGGTTCATATCGGATAAAGGTTTACAAAAGTCTCACCTTGTAGCGTGTTTGAGCAGATTCCACGGAGCAGCACCACGTCCAACGTCTCCTTGGAGTCACAAGCAAACCTTGTCAAGTTTTGCCTCAACGGTATCCACACGATCAAATCGGGTGAAGGGATAGTTTAAGAACAAGTTGCTAGACAAGTTCTTAGACCGGAACAAGAAACACACTCGATTCTAAATCGAAAAGATGGCACAAAATCACCACAACTCCCTTCGGCTATCATTAAACCGAGAGAGAAGAGTGAGGCGGACGTGTCTTGCTTTGTGTGTAGGTTGGAATGAATAATAAAATTATCTCCTACAATTAATTATACCATGTAATTAAAAGGGCTTAATTAAGTTCAAGACTTTCTTAAAGTCTTATGGGCCCAAACCCATGATTTAATTAAAAACTTTTAATCACTTAATTAAGACTCTTCTTAATTAATTAATTCATCCAATGAATTTAATTTCCCTTCTCGATTTAATCTTTTGTACGACCCGATAGGATCTTGTAATGTTGGCAGTCACATAAAATCTCATTTTATGTCGCAAGCAATGAGCGTTATCTAGCAAGTCATCAATGCTACCCAAATTACAAGAATGTCAATGACTCGACATAACCTAGGAACTTGTGATAATATTTACCATGTAACTTAATCCATTTGTCCTTTGTGTTTAGATTGAACACGAGTCATGGAATAGTCATACTCGTATATTCAATCTTTATTTCATGATCCCCAAGTAGAACTAGAATAAACGAATACGCTCGATATCTCATATCGACTCATTCGAGCATGGCCATGCATTTTAGTTCTCACTTGATCAAGGGCCAAACAAATCTCCTGTTATATAGGAGGGACAAATCCTATCTCGATCAGTCAACATCCCTGTACATAATTCGTAGTGTATCCAATAGTCGCCTTTATAGTTTACCCTGTTACGGGTAACGCTTGACAATATCAAGATACATAATTCTTTATGTTGGGATCTCTGATGATCACAAGTCGTAAGGATTACATACATTATTATCACTATAAGAATTGCATATGACGATCATATAACTATCCATGTTGCATTCTCATGGTGGGTTTGTCCAGTACATCGTTCTCTAACATGTACCCATGTGTTGATTTGATATCTCATATCAATGAACAATTCATCAATCAACACATACTAGTCTCTACGTATTATCATTATCCCTATTCATGATAATACTTGACTAGGGACATCTTTAAGAATAATACAATATTATTCTAAGGACATTAACATATATATTAATTCACATTGCACAGTTAAACGAATAATATATAATAATGAATTGCCATTCATAAAATCATATTACATTGTATGTCATAAACAATCATCTAATGATATGTCTTAGGGCATATCCCAACAAATCTCCCACTTGCACTAAGACCACTCAGACATATACCTAATGCCTAGAGATCTAGTATGACGATCATGCTTCTGCTGTGACAGTGGCTTCGTCAATGGGTCAGATACGTTATCATCTGTTGGTACTTTGCATATTTTAACATCCCCCCTTTCAACGATTTCTCGAATGAAATGGAAACGCCTAAGTATGTGCTTGGATCTTTGGTGAGATCTAGGTTCCTTAGCCAATGCGATCGCTCCATTGTTGTCACAATAGAGTTCTATCGGATCTTTAATGCTAGGCACCACTCCAAGTTCAGAAATGAACTTCCTAATCCAATAGCTTCCTTTGCTGCATCCGAGGCAGCAATATACTCAGCTTCCATTGTAGAATCGGCTACTGTTTCTTGCTTTGAACTCTTCCAGCTCACAGCACCTCCATTTAGGCAATACACATATCCATATTGAGATCGATAATCATCTTTGTCGGTTTGGAAGCTTGCATCAGTGTAACCCATTACATTGAGCTCTTCCTCACCTCCATAAATCAAGAATGTATCCTTAGTTCTTCTCAAGTACTTTAGGATATTCTTGACAACAATCCAGTGACCTTCACCTGGATCAACTTGATATCTGCTCGTCATGCTCAAAGCATACGATACATCGGGACGAGTACATATCATGGCATACATGATTGATCCAATAGCTGACGCATATGGGATCTTACTCATGCGTTGTCTCTCATCTGGTGTGGAAGGACACTGTTCCTTTGAGAGATATATACCATGTGTCATAGGCACGAATCCTTTCTTTGATTCTTGCATGCTAAACCTTTTAAGCACTTTGTCTATGTATGTACTTTGACTTAGGCCAAGAAGCCTTCTAAATCTATCTCTATAGATCTTGATTCCTAATACATAGGTGGCTTCTCCCAAGTCTTTTATCGAAAAGCAGTTCCCTAGCCAAATCTTTACAGATTGTAAGGCAGGGATATCATTCCCAATGAGAAGTATGTCATCTACATACAACACTAGGAAAATGATTATGCTCCCACTGACCTTCTTGTAGACACAAGGTTCATCTACGTTTTTGATAAAACCAAACTCTTTGATTGCATCATCAAAACGAAGATTCCAATTCCGAGAAGCTTGCTTCAATCCATAAAAGGATCGTTGTAGCTTGCATATCTTTCCAGCATCCTTTGGATCGACAAAACCCTCGGGCTGTGTCATGTACACATCCTCGAGCAGATTTCCATTAAGGAAAGCTGTTTTGACATCCATCTGCCAGATTTCATAATCATGAAATGCAGCTATTGCAAGTAAGATCCTTATGGATTTAACCATGGCCACTGGTGAAAAGGTTTCATCATAGTCAATACCATGAATTTGTTTGAATCCTTTTGCAACCAGCCGACCTTTATAGGTTTGTACATTACCATCCATATCGGTCTTTTTCTTGAAAATCCATTTGCACCCTATGGGTCGTACCCCTTCAGGTGGATCAACCAAAGTCCATACTTGGTTTGCATACATGGATTCCATCTCAGATTTCATGGCCTCTTGCCATTTCTCAGAATCAGTGCCCATTATAGCTTGTTGATAAGATGACGGCTCATCCTCATCAATAAGTAGTAAGTCACCTTGTTGAGTCACATGAAATCCATATATCTGTGGCTACCGGTGTTCTCTTACAGACCTACGCTGGGCTTGTGTCTCTTGAGCAGGTACTTCTTCCACAACAGATTGCGGTGCCTGCTCTGTTTCCATCTCAATCTCAGGTTCAGTGTTTTCTTGTGGTTGAACTTCACTAAGTTCTATTTTTCTCCCACTGGTTTTTCTAGAAATAAATTCTCTTCCAAGAAATACACCAGTCCGAGCAGCAACTACTTTGTTCTCGGTGGGATAGTAGAAATAGTATCCTTTCGTTTCCTTAGGATATCCCACAAATAAACACTTATCAGATTTGGGTCCAAGTTTGTTAGTGGCGTGACGTCTAACGAAAGCCTCACAACCCCAAATCTTCATAAAAGACATACTAGGACGCTTCCCAGTCCATATCTCATATGGTGTCTTTTCCACTGATATAGATGGAACACGGTTCAGTAAGAAAATCGCTGTTTCTAGAGCGTGTCCCCAAAACGATATTGGAAGATCTGCATGACTCATCATTGATCTAACCATTAACAAGGTTCGATTTCTCCTCTCGGATACACCATTCCATTGTGGAGTATACGGAGGAGTGAGTTGTGGGACTATCCCGCACTCCTTTAGATAGTCATGAAACTCTTGGCTTAAGTATTCACCTCCTCGATCTGATCGAAAGATTTTGATACTTTTGCCAAGTTGGTTTTGTACTTCATTCTTGAAATCTTTGAACTTTTAAAAGGTTTCATGCTTATGCTTCATTAGGTACACATACCCATATCTACTGAGGTCATCAGTAAATGTAACGAAGTATTGAAAACCACCTCTAGCTTGTGTACTTATTGGTCCACATACATCACAATGTATTAGTCCCGATAAAACATTTGCCCTTTCAACATGTCCCTTGAAAAGGGCTTTAGTCATCTTGCCCATTAAACAAGATTCGCATGTTTCATATGATCAAAATCAAATGAATCTAATACTCCATCCTTATGAAGTTTAGATATGCGGTTCTCGTTTATGTGGCCCAAGCGACAATGCCAGAGATAAGTCGGATTACAATCATTATTTTTAATCCTTTTAGTATTTATGTTATAGATAGGCATATCAAGATTTAATAAATAAAGACCATTTACCATTTGTGCACTAGCATAAAACATTTCATTTAAATAAATAGAACAACAATTGTCCTTTATCATAAATGAAAACCCACACTTGTCTAAACAAGAAATAGAAATTATGTTTTTGGTAATGGATGGCACAAAATAACAGTCTTTTAAAATCAACGATAAACCAGAAGGCAAAGATAAATAATAATCTCCTATAGCTAATGCAGCAACTCTTGCTCCATTTCCAACTCGGAGATCAACTTCGCCTTTCGCCAACAATCTACTCTTTTTGAGGTCCTCCACATTTACACAAATGTGAGATCCACATCCAGTATCTAATACCCATGATGAAGAAGTAGATAAATTGACTTCTATAACAAAAATACCTGAAGTGGAAGTCACACTTCCTTTCTTTAGATTCTCCAGATATACTTTGCAGTTTCTTTTCCAATGGCCGGTCTCACCGCAATTGAAAAAGTTCCCTTCCTTCGCTATCCCTCCCTTTGGTTTCAGTGCAGAAGACTTTTGTAAGGACCCCCGTGCCCTTAACCCGTTATGAGTGTATTAATCCATACCATTAGTGCATATAATCAAAAAATCATGGGGAAAAGCCATGTGCAAGTGCTACACCATATTAATCCATACCCGTTATGAGTGTATTAATCCCCCAACCAAGATTACATATATGACATGCACTGTGATGACCAGAGATTAGGGATGTTAATCCCGGAGTGTTAATAACCCCTAAAGTTGTTTTACGTGGCGATTTGGAGTTTAATCGAAGTGTTGGGCCTTCCGGGCTCGTCTATTTGAGTAGTTGGGATCGTTGGATCCCGAGGTTGAGATCGTATTCTCATTTCGGTGAAAACCTGTGAGTTGGGTTTTTAGTGTGACTCGGAATCTCGGGTGCTTGGTGTGGGCACCGGTAGGTGGTTTTGGAGTTAGAGAGAGAGTTTTTGAAAACAGATGATTTTTAATGAATCATGATGTATTTGTGGGGCTATTAGTATTTCGGGGTATTTTTGCTATAAATACAAGTTGAACCCGAGATTTTAATTATCGGAACCATTTCCTCACCCTCTCTCTCTCTCCTCGCGTACGCTGGCCATTCCCGATCCCCTTTGACCCACGCAGCTTCAAACGCCACGCCCGCCGCCGTCCGGCCGCCTTTCGGCGCGTCCGACCCGCCGCCGGCTTCGTCTCGTCCAGGCGCTCCTTCCCGTACCATCAATTCGAAGTTTGGTCACGATTTGAGCTCGGATTTCTGCAGAAAGCGTAGGGTTCGAAACTGGAATTCCTTCGATTTTTGGGGCTCGATTTTGGTACGTTTTTGGGGCGTTTTGGTGCTTAGTTTGGGTCGAAAATTTCTTGCTTTGTGGTTAAAAGAAATTTGTTGCCAATTGATTCGATTTTCATGCTGTTTGAATGAGTTAGGGTTCGAATTTTGGGAATTTTTGGCAAGGGGTGATGATTCTTGCTATTGATCGACTAATTCATGTTTTAGATGTATTATGATGCTTATTGTGTTCGAATTTAAGGAATTGGGTTCGAATTTAGGGCTTTGAATTCGAAAATTGGGGTTTTGGCATGTGGGGCGATTATTCATGTTGTTGATTTATTAATTCATGTTTTAGATGAATTAAGGTGCTTGATTGGGTTCGATTTGTGTTGTGAGGGTTCGAAATTATGTGGGGAATTCTTGAGCAATTTTCGATATTGTTTCATTCGATTTCCCTCCCTGTATATGCCCTGCCCCGGGTCTTGTAAATGGTAAATTGTCGTGGGTTGACAATAATTTTCTATATAAGGGTTATGGGTGTGCTTGAGCATGGGTTGTATGTTCGTAATTAATTGTGAATTAATTTATCGTGTTAGCACATCGTTCCTCGGGGTATGGAACTCGAGCAAGGTTTGGCTCGGACTTCGGAGATTTAAGGTACGTATTGACGTACGAGCATAGCCCCTTTAATATAATTGCAATTGTTGAGTGCTTGGTACACTGTATTGCAATGAATGTGTGTGAATTGCATGGTTTATTGTGGAAATGCATGACACATGATATTAGTAATAAACGGAGATTGAAATGCATGGTTTATTGTACTTTCTTCAAATGCTTACATATGCATTGAGAATTGCATGGTGCCGCTTTTGAGCGAGCAGTGATTTGGATGTTGTCGCCTGTGAGCGAACATCGATTATGACGCCGCTGCCATCGAGCATGCGTGGAATTGGAATGCCACTATTGTAGAGTGAGCAATGAAATGGAGATATGAAACCATAAGTGAGGAACACGGATTATTTATAATCATTGTTTTAATGATTTGATGTTATTATTTATGACATTGGTATATGGCTCATAGAATTGTTAATCAATGTAATGATTAACTGGCATTTGGGAATCTGATGGTTTCAGTGTTTTGAGAACAGGGACAGTACAGGAAACCCCGGATGAGGATGATGCCATCCAGGGAGTATATTTTGTATTTCATAGCATTTACATTGTTGTAAATTATGAATTATATTGTTATGGTTACTGGATTGGGATATTGGTATGCTCACCCCGTGTGGGGACTGTCTCTGTTGGGGCAGGTGAACAGGTACATCGATGGCTTTGGAGTTGAGCTCGAGCTGTTGATTGGATGTACTCCCAGGATCGTGGTACCAGGGCTTGATGGAGCACGATATCGTATAGAGTACATATATACACCTGAGGATTATATACATATTCATGATGCTCGCATGTGAGCACGATTATACTTGTATATGGGTTGTATATAAAGGCATGAGCCTTTCTCTCTTTCATTCTATGTTGCATGCAATTAAGGGTAGAATTGCTAATGATATGAGAGTCGATGGTGTATTATGTGGGGGTTGAAACCCACTTTTGTCGTCTTGTGTGTGGTGTCTTCCCTGGCTGGGAATTTACTTGGTATTGCTGCATTCTGATGAGTATTATGTTTTCCCTGGCCGGGAATTATGTTATGTGTTGTGCTTTATTTCGGGATAGCTCAATTTACGGGGAGACTCTGCCCAAATTTTTATAAAAGTCCACAATGTAAAAAGTGGCAAAATGGGGTTGGTAATGGGCAACTCTATGAGTCTATATGTTAGTAGAGATGATCTTATAACGTTGAATATTAAAGGAATTTTGTAAGCATCATCTGAGTTTCCCGATTGATTTGTATAGAAGCATGTGCCACACATAGTGGTCAATACACTAATCAAGGGTTAAGGGCTGGGGGTCCTTACATGCACCCTCATAATACACTAACATGCTCTTAGTTCATTTATCAATTCCACATTTAATTGCATGCAACCCATAAATGAACAGAGAAAAGCCGTAGCCCATTTATACATTCCATATACACGCAAAATGTACTCACATAAGAGCACCCAATGAATGAGCATGTATCTGATGTATAAAACACTCTACCGGATACCGTTACTGACACTTCAATCCTGGAAGCACCTCCCAAGCACAGCTCGATCTCAACACTGGATCTATGTACTTATTCAACCAGCTCTGGTACCTCGATCCTGGAAGTACCTCTATCATCAGCCCGAGCTCAACTCCAAAGCTACTGCCACTGCACCTGTGTTACCTGCCCCAACAGAGACAGCCCCCACACGGGGTGAGCATACCAATACCACCAAGCCAATAAGCATAACATTGCAATTCAAATACATAATGTAAATGCTATAATTTAAATGATACTCCGTGGATGGTAACACCCTCAACTGGGATCCCCTGTATTGTCCCTGTTCTCAAAATAACCAAACTCATCAAATTCCCAAAACCAGTTAATCGTCACATAGATTAACTAATACCGTTTTATTATGACAGTTCCATGATCAATATGGTAGAAACATAATGTAAAAGACCATAGATATCACATATATCTAACCAATAATTCCATGTTCTCGTTTCATTGCTCGCTCCACAATGGCGGCATACTAAACCTCGCGCACGCTCAACAATAGCGGCATCATAACCGATGGTCGCTCAACGGCGATCGCATCCCAAATCATTGCTCGCTCAATAGCGACACCGTATGGTTCCCAATGTATAACCATTTGACGCAAATATTATTCACCATGCATATTGTTATCCATTTATAGCAAATTTCATACACCATGCATTTCAATACATATCCGATGCAATTTCCACATGCCACATGTTTTCAATGTTCATATAATGCAATTATCACACACCATGTGTTCCAATACCCATTTAGTACAATTTCCACACACCATGCATTTTACAGTTGCAATACTAAAATAGGCTATGCTCGTACGTCATACGTACCTTAAGTTTCCGTAGTCCAAGCCAAACCTTGCTTGAGTTCCATGCCTCGAGAATAGGTGCTAAAACACATAAACAACTCAAAATCAAGCATAAGCATGCAACCACGTGCCCAAGCACGCTCAAAACTCCCAAACATATCGTCTATCCATGACGATTACCAAAATAAAAGCCATCCGGCTAAGCATGCATAACACCCAAAGTAAACCATTTTACAAGTTTAAAAGATAGCTAAAAACTCAACCGAGAGTTCCGTTTAATTTAGCTTGGCTCCAACCAAACCATTTTAAAAGTCTAACATTCCCATTGGAATGTGAACATTGCCCCGGAAGCCGACCATTTAAGTCGCAAATCCAGAATCCCACGAAAAAGCCAAGAAAACCAACCAAACCTTGCTGGCGATCGATCGCTATGCCGGGCGATCGATCGCTAGCCCCTCGGCGATCGATCACTCGATATAGCGATCGATCGCCAGACCTTACTGGCGCGAGGCGATCGATCGCCCAAAAGTGGCGATCGATCGCCACAATGCATAAAAGCCTACTGCCAGCGGGCGATCGATCGCTCGCCACAGGCGATCGATCGCTACGACCTGCAACACGAAAATCTCCATTTTCAAAAGCTTGAAACCTCTACAATACATACCCCAACTCCTCCCAATCCAAAACCACAACAAATCCACACACAAGGACCCCCAACAAGGGTGCTCAACTCAAAATAAAGCAAACCCAAAAGATTTATGATTTTTACCAAAATCACTCAAATCAAACTAAACCCAAAACTCAACCAAAACCAACAAAATCACTATCCAAACGAAGATAAAAGCGAGGGGAAGGAGATTACCAACTTATCTTCGAAGAATCCGGCTCCTAAATCGACCTCAGTCGATTTCCTTGAAGGAGGAAGGGGAAAAGAGTTTGGGGATGGGTGTTACACGATAAGAGGGGGAGAGGAGAGGGAGAGAAGTGATTCCGTGCCAAATGACGGAAATCTCGTGTCCAACGGGTATATATAGCAAAAATACCCCAACACACCAATACCTCCACAAATACATCATGATTCATTAAAAATCATCTGTTTTCAAAAATTCTCTCTCCAACACCAAATCCCCATACCAGCCCCAACATAAAGCACCCCGGACTCCAAGTCCCACCGAAAACCCAACTCATAGGTTTTCCACCGAAATGAGAATACAATCTCAAACTTTGGATCCAGCGATCCCAAATGCCCGATTATCCAACCTCGGGAGACCCAAAACCGCAATTAATTCCTAATTGCCACAATTAAAATCCATCAATTAATACCACACCGGGATTAACACCATTAATCCCCGGTCATCACAATTATCCCCCACTAATAAAATTTCATCCTCGAAATTGCACCGGTGTACTCCACGTAACACCAGGACTACACAAACAAAACAAAGCCAAGACCCCGATTCTGAACCTCCTTAGAATCGAATTAACAACTGCGAGAATACCAGTCTCGCACCAAGCCCTAAAATAGAGCAAACGCCAAAACCAATACAAACCCAAAAGATAACAACATACCTCGACGTGAATCGTCCCAGAAGTCAGTCCACCATGACTGAAACTCAACCAAACCTTCCTTGATCTCGACGTAGATATCTCCCCATGATATCTCCAGTACTTGCCCACGATGCTTAACACGCATCGTTATGATGAGGACTACTAGCATACGACAGTATACTCACAGAAAATCCGGTTTTGCTTCCTAGCCCATCTCCTTCAAAGGAGTAGTTGCACCACTTGCAACCCGGACCGGGTCACCCACGGTCACTGATCCACGCAAAACACATCACCGAGGATGTTTACACCGGTGTGTTCCAAGAAATCATATCTTGGTCCCGACACACCATCAAGACTCCATAAAGTCTCAAGTTCCACAGAGGTCACGCAAAACAATCAATTGCATTCCTGCCCACGTGTCAACCATGACACTAAACAAACCCGAATCCCGGCCATCCCTCATTTATCATTGGATCCAACAATCCTAAAATAGGAAGGCTATCGAATTATCCAACAAGAATTACCATGGTCCCAAAACACGGCAATCCCTCCTCAGGGGAAGTCAAACGGACCCCACGATCATTCATCAGAATGCATCGTGCCATCGAGATTACCAATCTCAAGGTTCCACGATCTCACACCGGAGATTCACTAAACCAGGCATACTAATCCACGTTCAACAAGGAACAAAATAAAGTTGGCATTCGTATACACACACGGCATACATGCCCACGCACCAACACCACATGCATACACTATGCAATAGACTCGGTTATCTCCAATCATACCCAAATCCCAAAACCAACTGTCAAACCTCGATTATTCTCACCCCACGGAGAATGATGGTTGACAAACCAAAACCAAAGGGTGTGATTTCAACATCACCACCGCACGAATCAAAACAACGAATCTCCCCAAAAGATTCAACCGGTAGGTATTATAATGCCGCCTTCCTCTCAAGGAAAAATGTCATGAACCCATGATCCTCCAATCACCGAACCACCGTTCGGAAATCTGGATATATCTACCAGAATATATCGCGTAACTAAAAGTACGCAATTGGTTAAATAGTGCATCAAAGCAACTATTGCCAAAACGAAACCCCTATACGCCATGTATACCCAACCTAGTAATGCTCTGTACTAATGCCATAGTACTCCACAAACGAGCATCTCCCCGGAGACGTCTCCTCAAACGTCTCACCGAGGTAAGAAATTCATTACCCGGTCCAACACCAGTAATGCTTACTATGGCTGATTTACAATCAATCCACGACCGATGCAAGCTGTCTCCAAGACAGTACAATCCAAAACTCTCCAAAAGACAAAATCAATATAGTAGTGTCACCCCACTAACTATATCTCACAAACCATTGAGACTCCCATTGCATGCCATATGCAAGGATGCTCAACTAGAGCTAACAACGACTTGTTGACACTCACGTTGATAATATCAACAAACTTGAGCTGTCCCAGTACAAGTCCCTCAAAACAATGCCGTATAAACGTCCCCCGTGAGGTATTCCCTACCTCAAACACCATGCCACATAGAGACTACAAGAGTCTACCATAACCCTCATCGTATCACCATACGATTCACCAAGCTCGAATCCAACGAGCATTATAATGGCTAACATAAGCACGCTAAAGTACTGCAACAATACCTGGCTAGCGATTCGCTGGCCCCATAGGCTCATACCAACCTATCAACGTGACACACGTCCCATCCCGGTATACCATACCGCACAAACCATTAGAGTTGTGGGTCATCGCCCAACATATCTCTAAAACACCAAAGTACAATGGACAACCCGGAGTCCATGCTTAATTTGTAAGTAATCCTTATGGCATACAACGCAGCGGAATAAAATTTTTTTTTGATTACTAACACCGGATCTATACATAGGTAATCATATCGGATTAAGGAATACATAAGAGTCTCACCCTTGTAGCGTGTTTGAAGCAGAATCCACGGAGCAGCACCACGTCCTACGCCTTCTCCGAGTCAATAGCAAAACTCAATGAGTTTTGCCTCAATGGTATCCACACGATCAAATCGGGTGAAGGGATGGTTTAATAACAAGTTGCTAGACAAGTTATTAA
Source organism: Haberlea rhodopensis (assembly GCA_907163345.1). NCBI lineage: Eukaryota > Viridiplantae > Streptophyta > Magnoliopsida > Lamiales > Gesneriaceae > Haberlea > Haberlea rhodopensis. The sequence goes on along the minus strand of CAJQUN010000713.1, from coordinate 32,799 downwards.
ACCGGAACAAGATCGAACACTCGATTCTAAATCGAATGGCTCACACAAAACCTCACAAATTCTCTTCGGCTATGATGAGAAAGCCGAGAGCTTTTTGGTAGTTTGGAGGCCGTGTGGTCTTGCTTAGATTTAGGTTGAATGATATAAAGTTGTGTCTTACAATTAAATCATAACCTTGTATTTATATTAAAAGGCTTTTAATTAAGGTTCAAGACTTTCTTAAAGTCTTATGGGCCCAAACCCATGATTTAATTAAAACCTTTTAATCACTTAATTAAGACTCTTCTTAATTAATTAATTCATCCAATGAATTTAATTTCCCTTCTCGATTTAATCTTTTGTGCGACCCGATAGGATCTTGTAATGTTGGCAGTGACATAAAATCTCATTTTATGTCGCAAGCATTGAGCGGTATCTAGCTACACATCAATGCTTCCCAAATAACAAGAATGTCAATGACTCGACATAACCTTTAGAACTTGTGATAATATTAATCATGTAACTTAATCCCTTTGTCCTTTGTGTTTAGATTGAACTCGAGTCATGGAATAGTCATACTCGTATATCCAATCTTTATTTCTTGATCCCCAAGTAGAACTAGAATAAACGAATAAGCTCGATATCTCATATCGACTCATTCGAGCATGGCCATGCATTTTAGTTCTCACTTGATCATGGGCCAAACACATCTCCTGTTATATAGGAGGGACAAATCCTATCTCGATCAGTCAACATCCCTCTACATAATTCGTAGTGTATCCAATAGTCGCCTTTATAGATTACCCTGTTACGGGTAACGTTTGACGATATCAAGATACATAACTCCTTATGTTGGGATCTCTGATGATCACAAGTCGTAAGGATTACATACATTATTATCACTATGAGAATTGCATATGACGATCATATAACTATCCATGTTGCATTCTCATGGTGGGTCTGTCCAGTACATCGTTCTCAAACATGTACCCATATGTTGATTTGATATCTCATATCAATGAACAATTCATCGATCAACATATACTAGTCTCTACGTATTATCATTATCCCTATTCATGATATTACTTGACTAGGGACATCTTTAAGAATAATACAATATTATTCTAAGGACATTAACATATATATTAATTCACAATGCACAGTTAAAAGAATAATATATAATAATGAATTGCCATTCATAAATCCATAAACATTGTATGTCTTAAACAATCATCTAATGACTTGTCTTAGGGCATATCCCAACAAATCTCCCACTTGCACTAAGACCACTCAGACATATACCTAATGCCTAGAGATCTAGTATGACGATCATGCTTCTGCTGTGACAGCGGCTTCGTCAATGGGTCAGATACATTATCATCTGTTGGTACTTTGCATATTTTAACATCTCCCCTTTCAACGATTTCTCGAATGAAATGGAAACGCCTTAATATGTGCTTGGATCTTTGGTGAGATCTTGGTTCCTTAGCCAATGCGATCGCTCCATTGTTGTCACAATAGAGTTCTATCGGATCTTTAATGCTAGGCACCACTCCAAGTTCAGAAATGAACTTCCTCATCCAAACAGCTTCCTTTGCTGCATCCGAGGCAGCAATATACTCAGCTTCCGTTGTAGAATCGGCTACTGTTTCTTGATTTGAACTCTTCCAGCTCACAGCACCTCCATTTAGGCAATACACATATCCAGATTGCGATCGAAAATCATCTTTGTCGGTTTGGAAGCTTGCATCAGTGTAACCCATTACGTTGAGCTCTTCCTCACCTCCATAAATCAAGAATGTATATCCTTCTCAAGTACTTTAGGATATTCTTGACAGCAATCCAGTGACCTTCACCTGGATCAACTTGATATCTGCTCGTCATGCTCAAAGCATACGATACATCGGGACGAGTACATATCATGGCATACATGATAGATCCAATAGCTGACGCGTATGGAATCTTACTCATGCGTTGTCTCTCATCTGGTGTTGAAGGACACTGTTCCTTCGAGAGATAAATACCATGTGTCATAGGCACGAATCCTTTCTTGGATTCTTGCATGCTAAACCTTCTAAGCACCTTGTCTATGTATGTACTTTGACTTAGACCAAGAAGCCTTCTTGATCTATCTCTATAGATCTTGATTCCTAATACATAGGTGGCTTCTCCTAAGTCTTTCATCGAAAGCAGTTCCCTAGCCAAATCTTTACAGATTGCAAGGCAGGGATATCATTTCCAATAAGAAGTATGTCATCTACATACAACACTAGGAAAATGATTACGCTCCCACTGACCTTCTTGTAGACACAAGGTTCATCTTCATTTTTGATAAAACCAAACTCTTTGATTGCATCATCAAAACGAAGATTCCAACTCCGAGAAGCTTGCTTCAATCCATAAATGGATCGTTGTAGCTTGCATATCTTTCCAGCATCCTTTGGATCGACAAAACCCTCGGGCTGTGTCATGTACACATCCTCGAGCAGATTTCCATTAAGGAAAGCTGTTTTGACATCCATCTGCCAGATTTCATAATCATGAAATGCAGCTATTGCAAGTAAGATCCTTATGGATTTAACCATGGCCACTGGTGAAAAGGTTTCATCATAGTCAATACCATGAATTTGTTTGAATCCTTTTGCAACCAGCCGACCTTTATAGGTTTGTACGTTACCATCCATATCGGTCTTTTTCTTGAAAATCCATTTGCACCCTATGGGTCGTACCCCTTCAGGTGGATCAACCAAAGTCCATACTTGGTTTGCATACATGGATTCCATCTCAGATTTCATGGCCTCTTGCCATTTCTCGGAATCATTGCCCATAATAGCTTGTGGATAAGATGACGGCTCATCCTCATCAATAAGTAGTAAGTCACCTTGTTGAGTCACAAGAAATCCATATCTCTGTGGCTCCCGGTGTACTCTTACAGACCTACGCTGGGCTTGTGTCTCTTGAGCAGGTGCTTCTTCCACAACAGCTTGTGGTGCCTGCTCTGTTTCCATCTCAATCTCAGGTTCAGTGTTTTCTTGTGGTTGAACTTCACGAAGTTCTATTTTTCTCCCACTGGTTTTTCTAGAAATAAATTCTCTTTCAAGAAATACACCAGTCCGAGTGGGATAATAGAAATAGTACCCTTTCGTTTCCTTAGGATACCCCACAAATAAACACTTATCAGATTTGGGTCCAAGTTTGTTAGTGGCGTGACGTCTAACGAAAGCCTCACAACCCCAAATCTTCATAAAAGACATACTAGGACGCTTCCCAGTCCATATCTCATATGGTGTCTTTTCCACTGATTTAGATGGAACACGGTTCAGTAAGAAAATCGCTGTTTCTAGAGCGTGTCCCCAAAACGATATCGGAAGATCTGGATGACTCATCATTGATCTAACCATGTCTAACAAGGTTCAATTTCTCCTCTCGGATACACCATTCCATTGCGGAGTATACGGAGGAGTGAGTTGTGGGACTATCCCACACTCCTTTAGATAGTCATGAAACTCTTGGCTTAAGTATTCTCCTCCTCGATCTGATCGAAGGATTTTGATACTCTTGCCAAGTTGGTTTTGTACTTCATTCTTGAAATCTTTGAACTTTTCAAAGGTTTCATGCTTATGTTTCATTAGGTACACATACCCATATCTACCGAGGTCATCAGTAAATGTAACGAAGTATTGAAAACCACCTCTAGCTTGTGTACTTATTGGTCCACATACATCACTATGTATTAGTCCCAATAAAACATTTGCCCTTTCAACATGTCCCTTGAAAGGGGCTTTTGTCATCTTGCCCATTAAACAAGATTCGCATGTTTCATATGATTCAAAATCAAATGAATCTAATACTCCATCCTTATGAAGTTTAGATATGCGGTTCTCGTTTATGTGGCCCAAGCGACAGTGCCAGAGATAAGTCGGATTACAATCATTATTTTTAATCCTTTTAGTATTTATGTTATAGATAGGCATATCAAGATTTAATACATAAAGACCATTCACCATTTGTGCACTAGCATAGAACATATCATTTAAATAAATAGAACAACAATTGTCCTTTATTATAAATGAAAAACCATACTTGTCCAAACAAGAAATAGATATTATGTTTTTAGTAATAGAAGGCACAAAATAACAATCTTTCAAAATCAGTGATAAACCAGAAGGTAAAGCTAAATGATAATCTCCTATAGCTAATGCAGCAACTCTTGCTCCATTTCCAACTCGGAGATCAACTTCACCTTTCGCCAATGTCCTACTCCTTTTGAGATCCTGCACATTTACACAAATGTGAGATCCACATCCAGTATCTAATACCCATGATGAAGAAGTAGATAAATTGACTTCTATAACAAAAATACCTGAAGCGGAAGTCACACTTCCTTTCTTTAGATCCTCCAGATATACTTTGCAGTTTCTTTTCCAATGGCCGGTCTCACCGCAATGGAAACAGTTCCCTTCCTTTGCTATCCCTCCCTTTGGCTTCAGTGCATAAGACTTTGGCTTAGATTTAGCAAAGACCTTCTTTGCTTTCTTGTTGCCTTTAGCTTTGGCCCTTCCTTTGCCCTTATTCACAATAAGGACATTTGTGGCCTTAGTCTTCTTAGTATTTGCTTCATATGTTCTCAACATACCAAGCAACTGTGGTAGAGTCTTTTCCATGTCAGTCATATTGTAATTTACTACAAATTGACTGAAGCTTTCAGGCAACGATTGCAAGATCACATCGGTGGCCAACTCTTGGTCCAATGGAAAACCTAGCTTGTCCAGATTCTCAATGTACCCAATCATCTTGAGCACATGAGTTCCAACTAAGCTTCCTTCTACCATCCTGCACTGGAATAATGCTTTAGAGACATCATACCTCTCTTGTCTAGCTTGTTGTTGGTACAACTGCTTTAAGTGTTCGATCGTATCGAACGCCTCCATTTCCTCATGTTGCTTCTGAAGCTCAGAGTTCATGGTGGCAAGCATGAGGCACCCAACATCAAGTGCGTCACTCTGATGCTTCTTGTAAGCATCCTTTTCGGTTCTTGTAGCCGTTAGGGGAGGTTCCTCAGCGGGTAAGGGTTCCTCTAGGACATATTGTTTCTTTTCTTGTTTGAGGACTATCCTCAAGTTCCTATGCCAGTCTAGGAAATTCGTCCCATTTATTTTGTCCTTCTCAAGGACCGATCGCAGTGATAAAGTGCTAGTAACGTTGTTAGTTGCCATGGATATCTACAATATAAATATGCAAAATAAGTTTATGATTTAAATCATTTAACATGGTCTTATATTAAATGATACTCCCACTATTTTGTTTGAAAAAATATCAACCCTCGAAACCTTTAGTGGGCCAAGATCCATATTTCACTTAATCTTGAGTTAGCTTTGGCTAATCGCCCAAGACTCGGTTATTTAGGTAGACAACACTTTGTCAATTACATCACATATAATTCTTGGATAGTTGGACGAACAACACTTTGTTCAATCATCAAATGAATTATAATCCAACCCATGCCTCTAGGTTCCCAATCCTATTGAGATAACCTAGTTAAGTCGTACCCAATTAAAGTATAACGGATATCACTTTTATCCTTTCGCGCCTTACTAAGATTGCCACGGTGCTTTGCTTTGGCAAACCCACACATGTACAATCGAAGTTATTGACGAGTACTTTTATTTTGGAAGGCATCTAAAACTTAATATTTTAGAGGGATTTATTGATCTCATGATTAATTTGATAATTTAAAATATGTCCACTACATATAGTTGTATACATATCTACATATATGTGTAATACTATTATCAAACTAAAACATAAGATAAATCATGCATCAACATACATAATTAAACGTGACATGGTTATAACCCCTACTAATGATTTTCTCAAGCCAATGAGAAAATCCTATGAGTCAACCTAAGGTAACTTCACAAGCACCTTCCTTGGCTCCAATTTGTGAATGGCCTCCTCATCCCGGCACGATGCTCCATCTTCATTGATCACCATCAATAAAATAAACTACACTTTTTACAAGATATAGAATTCCTCGATTCACATTCGAGGGGAACATAGGGGAGGGATTACATATAGAATGAAATAGAGAAAGGCACGACACGCAGATCGTATTATAAATTACAAACATCCACAAATCCTATCTAATAGGTCAAAGGGCTATAACCACGCACCATGATCAAACAACACATAAAGCATGCATTAACATTTAATTAATTAAATTCTAAATATTTTAAATTTAATTCTAATTAAAACTGTAAAATAATTTTTGAAAAATTATCGTACGCTCGGGACATCACATGCCACGAACTAAAGCGACTAAAACACGAACCACCATGGTTCGAACCAAAAATCCCACGGCTGGACCAATAGTGGGCCTAGGGTTCGAAACCCTAGCCCATGGCCGAGCCATGGCTCATGCGGCGGCGGCACTAGGGTTCCAACCCTAGCCGCCTCGCACCCTTTTGATATTTTTATCGAGCCATCTTGTTTTAAACGCCGGAATTTGTTAGCCACGAGTCACGGTCATGCCATGCACGGGGTTCGCTCAACCATCTCGAGCTAAGGGTTCGAAAAACCTTGCTCTCATGTGGTAAAGTTACTAATCCATGCATGCGTGAACCATTATCGAGTCAAGGAGTTCAAAACTCATCCAAGCATCAAAACTTTAGAAAATAAGGCGATGATGGTCGAGCCATGGACGGCTATTAGGGTTCGAAACCCTAGCCGTCATGAGCTAGCCGTCACGTCCAATGGGTTCTAAACCCTAATTAATTTTCGACACTTCCATGCACAATTATTAGCCACAACGACTAAGCCATCTCGAGCCAAGGGTTCGAAAATCCTAGCCCTCATGTGGCTAGCCATGGTAACATTTGTGATGGTGGTGGCCGAAAATTTGATGCTCAATAAATAATTTTATTCGCCAATTATATCAAATACAATTACAACGATGATTTTCATAAACTAAAATTAATTTCATATCATATATGAATTTAAACAGTTTCAATTAGCATGCAATATTAATTCTAATATGATTAACACAATTTAATCACATAAATCCGATATGAGCCTTGTACACGGCTCTGATACCACTGTAAGTAATCCTTATGGCATACAACGCAGCGGAATAAAATTTTTTTTTGATTACTAACACCGGATCTATACATAGGTAATCATATCGGATTAAGGAATACATAAGAGTCTCACCCTTGTAGCGTGTTTGAAGCAGAATCCACGGAGCAGCACCACGTCCTACGCCTTCTCCGAGTCAATAGCAAAACTCAATGAGTTTTGCCTCAACGGTATCCACACGATCAAATCGGGTGAAGGGATGGTTTAATAACAAGTTGCTAGACAAGTTATTAAACCGGAACAAGATCGAACACTCGATTCTAAATCGAATGGCTCACACAAAACCTCACAAATTCTCTTCGGCTATGATGAGAAAGCCGAGAGCTTTTTGGTGGTTTGGAGGCCGTGTGGTCTTGCTTAGATTTAGGTTGAATGATATAAAGTTGTGTCTTACAATTAAATCATAACCTTGTATTTATATTAAAAGGCTTTTAATTAAGGTTCAAGACTTTCTTAAAGTCTTATGGGCCCAAACCCATGATTTAATTAAAACCTTTTAATCACTTAATTAAGACTCTTCTTAATTAATTAATTCATCCAATGAATTTAATTTCCCTTCTCGATTTAATCTTTTGTGTGACCCGATAGGATCTTGTAATGTTGGCAGTGACATAAAATCTCATTTTATGTCGCAAGCATTGAGCGGTATCTAGCAACACATCAATGCTTCCCAAATTACAAGAATGTCAATGACTCGACATAACCTTTAGAACTTGTGATAATATTAATCATGTAACTTAATCCCTTTGTCCTTTGTGTTTAGATTGAACACGAGTCATGGAATAGTCATACTCGTATATCCAATCTTTATTTCTTGATCCCCAAGTAGAACTAGAATAAACGAATAAGCTCGATATCTCATATCGACTCATTCGAGCATGGCCATGCATTTTAGTTCTCACTTGATCAAGGGCCAAACACATCTCCTGTTATATAGGAGGGACAAATCCTATCTCGATCAGTCAACATCCCTCTACATAATTCGTAGTGTATCCAATAGTCGCCTTTATAGATTACCCTGTTACGGGTAACGTTTGACGATATCAAGATACATAACTCCTTATGTTGGGATCTCTGATGATCACAAGTCGTAAGGATTACATACATTATTATCACTATGAGAATTGCATATGACGATCATATAACTATCCATGTTGCATTCTCATGGTGGGTCTGTCCAGTACATCGTTCTCAAACATGTACCCATATGTTGATTTGATATCTCATATCAATGAACAATTCATCGATCAACATATACTAGTCTCTACGTATTATCATTATCCCTATTCATGATAATACTTGACTAGGGACATCTTTAAGAATAATACAATATTATTCTAAGGACATTAACATATATATTAATTCACAATGCACAGTTAAAAGAATAATATATAATAATGAATTGCCATTCATAAATCCATAAACATTGTATGTCTTAAACAATCATCTAATGACTTGTCTTAGGGCATATCCCAACATAATTACCATGCAATCCTAATCCATTAGGACTTATTCCACGCCTCCAGGGTGGGTGTAACCATGCTTACTCCTCATCAGAATAACAAGCGAGTAGTTTCCTCAATGACTACTCTTACCACCAATTACTTGGCCTTAGCCAACCCTGCGAGCATACCTAAGGGTATCATTGCTCGACAAATATTTACTCCTATAACATGATGCGGTACACTCACCGGTACAATGCATCCAATGCTCCATCGAGCAAAACTGCTCGGAAAAAGTCTCGTCAACTAGTGACCCAGACTCTACCATGTGCTCACCATCGGCACTCAAACCATACAGCCAAATACATAAACAGGAATGTATTATTTGCCAAGACGACGCCACGCGTCCACATAGACATCTCAAATAACATCGTCAACCACATGACGGCTCATGTCGATATACGACATCCATAATCTCATCGTCAAACACATGACGGCACATGTCGATATACGACATCCATAATCTCATTGTCAAATACATGACGGTATAAAACAACACATGGAATTCACAATAATGATATCAAAAGTAATTTGCCATACCTCATCGCTATCAAAATAACGGAATACCTGTATCCATCGTCCACCAGCGGTATATAAGCAGCACCCATCGCTCGTAGGCGGAATAACCCAGTGCTGCACACATAGCGGTATAATCCATCGCTATAGAATCAGTGGCATAAAACGTTGCCAAAGAATATCCGGCGGTATGAAGCATCGCCAATAGAATAGCGGAATAAGCCATCGCTATGATACCCGGCGGCATGAACCATCGCCAATAGAACACCCGGCGGCATGAACCATCGCCAATAGAACACCCGGCGGCATGAACCATCGCCAATAGAATACCTGGCGGCATGAACCATCGCCAATAGAATACCCGGCGGAATGAACCATCGCCAATAGAATACCCGGCGGCATGAACCATCACCAATAGAATACCTGGCGGCATGAACCATCGCCAATAGAATACCCGGCGGTATGAACCATCGTTCCGGCATGACAGCGGAAATACTCCTCGCTTTACATGACAGCGGAAATACCCCTCGCTTCGACAATACCAGCGGAAAATAATATCCCTCGCTATTAATATGACAACAGCCGTGTTCTTCGCTTCATATTAGCGACAAATATTCTCTCATCGCTACGGTATGACAGCGGCAAGTATTCACATCGCTACGCCATAAAGCGGCAAGTATTCACATCGCTACGCCACGCATGCAACCGTAATGCATATCCCGTGTCCCAATAATTGTTTCGGCACGACAGCGGCATCATCGCTTCGACATGACAGCGGCATTTACCATCGCTTCGACACGACAGCGGCATCATCGCTTCGACGTGCATGCAACCGTAATGCATAACCCGTATTCCCATAAACATCGCCATGAGTGTATTTGTAAGGACCCCAAGCCCTTAACCCTTGATTAGTGTATTAACCACTATGTGTGGTACATGCTTCTATACAAATCAATCGGGAAACTCAGATGATGCTTACAAAATTCCCTTAACATTCAACGTTATAAGATCATTTCTACTAACATGTAGACGCATAGAGTTGCCCATTACCATGCCCTTTTTGCCACTTTTTACATTGTGGACTTTTATAAAAATTTGGGCAGAGTCTCCCCATAAATAGAGCTATCCCGAAACCAAAAGCACATCACATAATATAATTCCCGGCCAGGGAATACACAATACTCAACAGACTACTGAACACAAAGTCAATTCCCAGCCAGGGAAGACACCACACATAAGTCGACAAAAGTGGGTTTCAACACCCACACAATACACTAACGACTCTCATATCATTAGCAATTCTACCACAATTGCATGCAACATATAATGAAAGAGAGAAAGGCTCATGCCTTTATATACAACCCATATACAAGAATACCCGTGCTCACATGCGAGCATCATAAATATGTATATAAACCTCGGGTGTATATAAGTACTCTATACGATACCGTGCTCCATAAGCCCTGGTACCACGATCCTGTGAGTACATCCAATCAACAGCTCGAGCCCAGCTCCATAGCCATCGATGCACCTGTTCACCTGCCCCAACAGAGACAGCCCCCCAACGGGGTGAGCATACCAATACACAAAATCCCATAATCACAATAATGAAATTCATAATTTACAACAAAAGTAAATATTAATGAATTTTAAATGATACTCCCTGGATGGCAACATCCTCATCCGGGATTCCGTGTACTGTCCCTGTTCTCACAATCATCAAACTCATCAAATCTCATAAATCAGTAAATCAACACATTGATTTAACTCATAGCATGCCTGATTCTCAAGTATCATTAATCAATGATTCCAAGTTCATTATACATACAAATATAGATATCTCAATATCTAGTACTGATTTCTCAATTTCACTATCAATCATAGATAGCTCAAATGCCTAGCATTTATTTTACCAATTTCCCATTATACTTAGACATCTCACATGTCTTATAATGAGCACATGATCCCACGATCATTCTCAGGCATCTCAAATGCCGTACAATAGTAATATAGGCCCAGTACCCCATATATATATCAACACATAAATATAGCCATGCGCACAACCATCGATGAAGTCAATATACATTATGCATTTCACAAATGCCCTCATTTAAAGTAATGCTCGTACGTCGCACGTACCTTAAATCTCCGAAGTCCGAGCCAAACCTTGCTCGAGTTCCATGCCCCGAGGAACGATGTGCTAACACGATAAATAATTCACAATTAATTACGAACATGCAACCCATGCTCAAGCACACCCATAACCCTCAAAAATATTGTCAACACAAGACAATAAACCAATATCGAAAATTGCTCAAGAATTCCCCACAAATTTTTCGAACCTTCACAACACGAATTGAACCCAATATAAACACCATAATTCATCTAAATTATGAATTAAGCTATCCAAGCAAGAATCAACATCCCTTGCCAAAAACCCCCAATTTTCGAACTCAATACCCTAAAATTCGAATCCAAACAAGCCCTTAAATTCGAACCCTTATAATTCTTCAAATTCGAACACAATCAAGCATCATAATGCATCTACAACATAAATAAATCAATTGCTAACAAGAATCATCACTCCTTATCAAAAATCCCCAAATTCGAACATAAACCCCACAAAAATCGAACTGAAAATCGAACCAAATGCAACCAATATTTCGAACCACAAAAATCTGAAATAATCGACCCAAACCAAGCACCAAAACGCCCCAAAAACACCTGAAAGAAAGCCCCAAAATCGTACCAAAAATCGAGCCCCAAATTGAAGAAATTCCAGTTTCGAACCCTAGCGTTTTCTGCAGAAATCCGAGCTCGATTCTCGACCAAACTTCAAATTGGTGGTATGGATAGGACCGCCTGGAAGAGACGAACACGGCGGCGGGTCGGACGCGCCGAACGGCGGCGGGCGAAGGCTTTTTCTGTGCGGTGGTCGAAAGGGGATCGGGTTCTACGCGGGGGAAGAGAGAGAGTGACGGGAAAATGTGGGGAAAATGGCTCCGATAATTAAAATCTCGGGTTTAACTGGTATTTATAGCAAAAATACCCCGAAATACTAATATCCCCACAACTACATCATGATTCATTAAAAATCATCTGTTTTCAAAAACTCTCTCTCTAACTCAAAAACCCCCTACCGGTGCCCACACCAAGCACCCGAGATTCTGAGTCACACTAAAAATCCAACTCACAGGTTTTCACCGAAATGAGAATACGATCTCAACCTCGGGATCCAACGATCCCAACTACTCAAATAGACGAGCCCAGAAGGCCCAACACCTCGATTAAACTCCAATTGCCACGTAAAACAACTTTACGGGTTATTAACACTCCGTGATCAACATCCATAATTTCTGGTCATCACAATATCCCCCACTAAAAAGAATTTCGTCCTCGAAATTAGCACCGGTGTATCACATAACACCCAGGCTACACAACAATCATGAAGCCATAACCTCGATTCCTGACCACAACAGAATCGTCTTAAAACCCTCGAGAATACTTATCTCACATCGAACTCTGAAACAGAGCGACATACCAAAACCAACACCAACTCATCACCCAATAGGCAAAACGTACCTCGATGCGGTTCATCCCAAAAGTCAGTCCCTCATGACTGCAAAACAACCAATACTTACGACCGTAGATCGGACAGTCATCCTTAGTTCTAATACAACCAGTAAGAACGCATCCTGGATGACACCTCAACCGTGAGAACGTTGACCTCGTGTCAAACTCTGGAGTGGAATAGACTCCCAAATCCATCATAATGTCAAAGATCGTCAGCACAACTCAACGCTAACAGTCCAAAAGCAGTTAGTCGACTGAAACTGCAAGGATTCAAATCGCTCCTGATTCTATCGTAGATATCATCCAATGACATCTCTATCAAGACTCACGATGTCTAACATACATCGTTACGAGGGAAACACTAGGATACCACGGTGTACACATACCAAGCCTGGTTTCCACTTTCAAACCTTTTCCATCGAAGGAGCAGTCGCATCATTGCAACTCAATTTGGGCAACTCACGGCCCCAGATTCACACAAAAGACATCTCACAAGATGTCCACCTCCGGATATTCCAAGGATCACATCCTGATCATAAATAAACCATCGAGACTCCACAGAGTTCAAATCCTGGGAGGACATGCAATAAACACATTGCATCCTCAACGCTTGTGTCGACAACGACACCCAATAAATCTGAATTCCTGCCATCCCTTGACAATCCTAGGATTTAACAATCCAACTTGGGAAGGCTATCACATAACTCGAAGGAAACACCAACAATGGAACACCTCAACCCACACAAGATAATTCCCTCCTCAAAGGGAGTCAACTAACTTCACGATTGTTTCTCATAACTCATCGTGCCATGGAGATTCCCAATCTCAAGGTGTTCAATATCTCTCATCAGAGATTTAGCCATCCAAAGTAGCATACTCTATGCTTTGACAAAAAAAGGAAATCATTAATTGGCATCCGTATACTCACCGGTATACCTGCCTAAACACCGACATCACATGCATACTCAATGCACTTGGCTCGGGTATCTACAACATACCCCTAAGCCCCAAACACGACCGCCAATTCTGAGTCATCCCTATCCAGTGGAGGACGATAATCGACGATTAACAACACGGTGTGATTCCCAAAATCAACACCACACGTACCAACTCACCGAATCTTTCAAAGATTCCCAAATAGGTCTAATACTACCTCCTTCCCTACAAGGGAAGTGCCATCGAACTCGAGATCCACAAGTCTCGAACCACCGTTCGGAAAAACTGGATACAATAACCCCCATTGCATCCCAAATACACAGGTTCCCTCAGATCGAGTCAATAACGACCTGATGACTCTCTCGTTGGTACTCCAACAATACACTATGTCATCACCACGATATCTGGCTAGCAAAGCGCTGTCTCCATAGGCTCATATCAAGCCCACCAACAAACCATATGTCCCATCTCGGTACGCCATACCGTAACATCCATTTAGAGTAGTGGGTCATCACCCAAAATCTCTCTAAAACCAAAGCATAATGGACATCCCGGTGTCCTTGCTCAACCACGGAGCCATCTTAATTCATTAGGACATATCCCACACCTTCAGGTTGGGTGTGACCACGCCTACCGCAGATCACAACAACAAACGAGTAGTTTCCTCAATGACTACTCTTACCACCAATCACTTGGCCCTAGCCAAACCAACGAGCATACCCAAGGTATCATTGCTCGACAAAAGGTCTCGTCAACTAGTGACCCAGACTCTACCATGTGCTCACCATCGGCACTCAAACCATACGACTAAACACATAACATAAATGTATTAGCCATCAAAACGATGCTACACGTCTACATAGAACATCAACTATGTCATCGTCATCCCGTGACGACATATGTCAACATATGACATCCAACTAACATCGTCCAACATACGACGGTACATGGCAATACACGACATCCATAATCTCATCATCAACACATGGCATATATATAGCAACACATAGTATCCACAATAATACTAACACAAGTAATATGCCATACCTCATCGCTATCAAGATAGCGGAATACCTGTATCCGTCGCTCGATAATAGTACGTAGTCAGCACCCATCGCTCGAAGGCGGCAAAATCCTGTGCTGAGTACATAGCGGCACAATCCATCGCTATAGAATCGACGGCATGATACCTCGTCATATAATAAGTGGTATGAAACCTCGCTATACACCTGAGCATGAAAAATCGTCCACATAATAGCGGAAAGAGGCATCGCTATCAATACACATGGCGGCAAGAACTATCGCCAGTCAATATAGCGGCATGAACCATCGCTATCAATATACATGGCGGCAAGAACCATCGCCAGTCAATATAGCGGCATGAACCATCGCTATCAATATCCATGGCGGCAAGAATCATCGCCAGTCAATATAGCGGCATGAACCATCGCTATCAATTCCATGGCGGCAAGAATCATCGCCAGTCAATATAGCGGCATGAACCATCGCTATCAATATACATGGCGGCAAGAACCATCGCCAGTCAATATAGCGGCATGAATCATCGCTATCAATATCCATGGCGGCAAGAATCATCGCCAGTCAATATAGCGGCATAAACCATCGCTATCAATATCCATGGCGGCAAGAATCATCGCCAGTCAATATAGCGGCATAAACCATCGCTATCAATATCCATGGCGGCAAGAATCATCGCCAGTCAATATAGCGGCATAAACCATCGCTATCAATATCCATGGCGGCAAGAATCATCGCCAGTCAATATAGCGGCATAAACCATCGCTATCAATATCCATGGCGGCAAGAATCATCGCCAGTCAATATAGCGGCATAAACCATCGCTATCAATATCCATGGCGGCAAGAATCATCGCCAGTCAATATAGCTGATCCCTAGTCATTGTCACGGTAGTGTATTTTAATGCCCCTCGCTCAAGTAAAAACATGCGGTACTCCCACCCCTCGCTTCACATATAGGCGGCATAGAATAACCTCGCTTAAATGGACATGCGGTACTCCCACCCCTCGCCTCACATTTTAGCGGCAAATATTCTTTCCTCGCCTCATATGCTAACCACGCTTCAATGTGACATGCGGCGCTCCCACCCCTCGCTTCACATTTAGCGGCACAAAATAATAAATAGCGGTAAGCATTTAAAATCATCACTCATCCATAACAATGACTCATGGGATATTCACCAAGTATTCCATTTACACCTGCAATCACAAAGCATATGCCATATCCAATATACATCAACATGAGTGTATTTTAATGCACCTCGCACAAATGTGACATGCGGCGCTCCCACCCCTCGCTTCAACAAATGGCGGCAAAGCATTAAAATCATCACTACATGTACACATGCAACAACAATGCATAAATCCATGATGTATATAAAATGCAGGTTACCGTTTCGTGTCTTTCAACCATGGCCTTAGCCTTTCGCATCATAGTGTTCCTACAGGAACAATCACAACCCATGAGCATACAATAATCCATATTCCACAATATGATTATAATGAGTAAATGCATAAATCATGAGTACAAAGTACTTCCCATATTCCGATGCATTTCAAAATGCTCCATTTGGTTGCCCCTGTGTCACAACTCACAATCATAATCAACAGGTTATATTATGATTCTATAGATGTCATGACATATAATCGTTTCACTATGATCACATATCACAAATGCACATAAGCAAAATAGTTGTGTCACACAACACTAGCTACTATCATGCATAAATATGTGCTACTCATCCCTATCAGCATGTTCCAGGCCCTCAACAGCCCCAAAGAGCTAACCACTGCTCTGATACCACTAATGTAAGGACCCCAAGCCCTTAACCCTTGATTAGTGTATTAACCACTATGTGTGGTACATGCTTCTATACAAATCAATCGGGAAACTCAGATGATGCTTACAAAATTCCCTTAACATTCAACGTTATAAGATCATTTCTACTAACATGTAGACGCATAGAGTTGCCCATTACCATGCCCTTTTTGCCACTTTTTACATTGTGGACTTTTATAAAAATTTGGGCAGAGTCTCCCCATAAATAGAGCTATCCCGAAACCAAAAGCACATCACATAATATAATTCCCGGCCAGGGAATACACAATACTCAACAGACTACTGAACACAAAGTCAATTCCCAGCCAGGGAAGACACCACACATAAGTCGACAAAAGTGGGTTTCAACACCCACACAATACACTAACGACTCTCATATCATTAGCAATTCTACCACAATTGCATGCAACATATAATGAAAGAGAGAAAGGCTCATGCCTTTATATACAACCCATATACAAGAATACCCGTGCTCACATGCGAGCATCATAAATATGTATATAAACCTCGGGTGTATATAAGTACTCTATACGATACCGTGCTCCATAAGCCCTGGTACCACGATCCTGTGAGTACATCCAATCAACAGCTCGAGCCCAGCTCCATAGCCATCGATGCACCTGTTCACCTGCCCCAACAGAGACAGCCCCCCAACGGGGTGAGCATACCAATACACAAAATCCCATAATCACAATAATGAAATTCATAATTTACAACAAAAGTAAATATTAATGAATTTTAAATGATACTCCCTGGATGGCAACATCCTCATCCGGGATTCCGTGTACTGTCCCTGTTCTCACAATCATCAAACTCATCAAATCTCATAAATCAGTAAATCAACACATTGATTTAACTCATAGCATGCCTGATTCTCAAGTATCAATAATCAATGATTCCAAGTTCATTATACATACAAATATAGATATCTCAATATCTAGTACTGATTTCTCAATTTCACTATCAATCATAGATAGCTCAAATGCCTAGCATTTATTTTACCAATTTCCCATTATACTTAGACATCTCACATGTCTTATAATGAGCACATGATCCCACGATCATTCTCAGGCATCTCAAATGCCGTACAATAGTAATATAGGCCCAGTACCCCATATATATATCAACACATAAATATAGCCATGCGCACAACCATCGATGAAGTCAATATATATTATGCATTTCACAAATGCCCTCATTTAAAGTAATGCTCGTACGTCGCACGTACCTTAAATCTCCGAAGTCCGAGCCAAACCTTGCTCGAGTTCCATGCCCCGAGGAACGATGTGCTAACACGATAAATAATTCACAATTAATTACGAACATGCAACCCATGCTCAAGCACACCCATAACCCTCAAAAATATTGTCAACACAAGACAATAAACCAATATCGAAAATTGCTCAAGAATTCCCCACAAATTTTTCGAACCTTCACAACACGAATTGAACCCAATATAAACACCATAATTCATCTAAATTATGAATTAAGCTATCCAAGCAAGAATCAACATCCCTTGCCAAAAACCCCCAATTTTCGAACTCAATACCCTAAAATTCGAATCCAAACAAGCCCTTAAATTCGAACCCTTATAATTCTTCAAATTCGAACACAATCAAGCATCATAATGCATCTACAACATAAATAAATCAATTGCTAACAAGAATCATCACTCCTTATCAAAAATCCCCAAATTCGAACATAAACCCCACAAAAATCGAACTGAAAATCGAACCAAATGCAACCAATATTTCGAACCACAAAAATCTAAAATAATCGACCCAAACCAAGCACCAAAACGCCCCAAAAACACCTGAAAGAAAGCCCCAAAATCGTACCAAAAATCGAGCCCCAAATTGAAGAAATTCCAGTTTCGAACCCTAGCGTTTTCTGCAGAAATCCGAGCTCGATTCTCGACCAAACTTCAAATTGGTGGTATGGATAGGACCGCCTGGAAGAGACGAACACGGCGGCGGGTCGGACGCGCCGAACGGCGGCCGGACGGCGGCGGGCGAAGGCTTTTTCTGTGCGGTGGTCGAAAGGGGATCGGGTTCTACGCGGGGGAAGAGAGAGAGTGACGGGAAAATGTGGGGAAAATGGCTTCGATAATTAAAATCTCGGGTTTAACTGGTATTTATAGCAAAAATACCCCGAAATACTAATATCCCCACAACTACATCATGATTCATTAAAAATCATCTGTTTTCAAAAACTCTCTCTCTAACTCAAAAACCCCCTACCGGTGCCCACACCAAGCACCCGAGATTCTGAGTCACACTAAAAATCCAACTCACAGGTTTTCACCGAAATGAGAATACGATCTCAACCTCGGGATCCAACGATCCCAACTACTCAAATAGACGAGCCCAGAAGGCCCAACACCTCGATTAAACTCCAATTGCCACGTAAAACAACTTTACGGGTTATTAACACTCCGTGATCAACATCCATAATTTCTGGTCATCACAGTATTTTAATGCACCTCGCTCCAACATTTAGCGGCAAAGCATTAGAATCATCACTCCGATGTAAATCTATGCAACCGTAATGCATAGTCCATGTCTCATAAGACCCTGCAACCACCATGGTTAGCAATAACATATTCCAATTATGAACACATATCATAAATGCACATACGCAATTTAGTTGTGCCACACAACACTAACTACCATCATGCATAAGTATGTGCTTCACATTCCCATTATCATTTTCCTAGGCCCTCAACAGCCCCAAAGAGCTAACCACTGCTCTGATACCACTAATGTAAGGACCCCCGTGCCCTTAACCCGTTATGAGTGTATTAATCCATACCATTAGTGCATATAATCATAAAATCATGGGGAAAAGCCATGTGCAAGTGCTACACCATATTAGTGATCCATAAAATTTCTTGCATTCAACTCACATAATATGCAAATCCCCCAACCAAGATTACATATATGACATGCACCCTCATAATACACTAACATGCTCTTAGTTCATTTATCAATTCCACATTTAATTGCATGCAACCCATAAATGAACAGAGAAAAGCCGTAGCCCATTTATACATTCCATATACACGCAAAATGTACTCACATAAGAGCACCCAATGAATGAGCATGCATCTGATGTATAAAACACTCTACCGGATACCGTTACTGGCACTTCAATCCTGGAAGCACCTCCCAAGCACAGCTCGATCTCAACACTGGATCTATGTACTTATTCAACCAGCTCTGGTACCTCGATCCTGGAAGTACCTCTATCATCAGCCCGAGCTCAACTCCAAAGCTACTGCAACTGCACCTGTGTTACCTGCCCCAACAGAGACAGCCTCCACACGGGGTGAGCATACCAATACCACCAAGCCAATAAGCATAACATTGCAATTCAAATACAGAATGTAAATGCTATAATTTAAATGATACTCCCTGGATGGTAACACCCTCAACTGGGATCCCCTGTATTGTCCCTGTTCTCAAAATAACCAAACTCATCAAATTCCCAAAACCAGTTAATCGTCACATAGATTAACTAATACCGTTTTATTATGACAGTTCCATGATCAATATGGTAGAAACATAATGTAAAAGACCATAGATATCACATATATCTAACCAATAATTCCATGTTCTCGTTTCATTGCTCGCTCCACAATGGCGGCATGCTAAACCTCGCGCACGCTCAACAATAGCGGCATCATAACCGACGGTCGCTCAACGGCGATCACATCCCAAATCATTGCTCGCTCAACAGCGGCACCGTATGGTTCCCAATGTATAACCATTTGACGCAAATATTATTTACCATGCATATTGTTATCCATTTATAGCAAATTTCATACACCATGCATTTCAATACCTATCCGATGCAATTTCCACATGCCACATGTTTTCAATGTTCATATAACGCAATTATCACACACCATGTGTTCCAATACCCATTTAGTACAATTTCCACACACCATGCATTTTACAGTTGCAATACTAAAATAGGCTATGCTCGTACGTCATACGTACCTTAAGTTTCCGTAGTCCAAGCCAAACCTTGCTTGAGTTCCATGCCTCGAGAAATAGGTGCTAAAACACATAAACAACTCAAAATCAAGCATAAGCATGCAACCACGTGCCCAAGCACGTTCAAAACTCCCAAACATATCGTCTATCCATGACGATTACCAAAATAAAAGCCACCCGGCTAAGCATGCATAACACCCAAAGTAAACCATTTTACAAGTTTAAAAGATAGCCAAAAACTCAACCGAGAGTTCCGTTTAATTTAACTTGGCTCCAACCAAACCATTTTAAAAGTCTAACATTCCCATTGGAATGTGAACATTGCCCCAGAAGCCGACCATTTAAGTCGCAAATCCAAAATCCCACGAAAAAGCCAAGAAAACCAACCAAACCTTGCTGGCGATCGATCGCTATGCCGGGCGATCGATCGCTAGCCCCTCGGCGATCGATCGTTCGATATAGCGATCGATCGCCAGACCTTACTGGCGCGAGGCGATCGATCGCCCAAAAGTGGCGATCGATCGCCACAATGCATAAAAGCCTACTGCCAGCGGGCGATCGATCGCTCGCCACAGGCGATCGATCGCTACGACCTGCAACACGAAAATCTCCATTTTCAAAAGCTTGAAACCTCTACAATACATACCCCAACTCCTCCCAATCCAAAACCACAACAAATCCACACACAAGGACCCCCAACAAGGGTGCTCAACTCAAAATAAAGCAAACCCAAAAGATTTATGATTTTTACCAAAATCACCCAAATCAAACTAAACCCAAAACTCAACCAAAACAAACAAAATCACAATCGAAACGAAGATAAAAGCGAGGGGAAGGAGATTACCAACTTATCTTCGAAGAATCCGGCTCCTAAATCGAGCCTCAGTCGATTTCCTTGAAGGAGGAAGGGGAAAAGGGTTTGGGGATGGGTGTTACACGATAAGAGGGGGGAGAGGAGAGGGAGAGAAGTGATTCCGTGCCAAATGACGGAAATCTCGTGTCCAACGGGTATATATAGCAAAAATACCCCAACACACCAATACCTCCACAAATACATCATGATTCATTAAAAATCATCTGTTTCAAAAACTCTCTCCAACACCAAATCCCCATACCAGCCCCAACATAAAGCACCCCGGACTCCAAGTCCCACCGAAAACCCAACTCATAGGTTTCCACCGAAATGAGAATACAATCTCAAACTTTGGATCCAGCGATCCCAAATGCCCGATTATCCAACCTTTGGAGACCCAAAACCGCAATTAATTCCTAATTGCCACAATTAAAATCCATCAAGGATTAATACCACACCGGGATTAACACCATTAATCCCCGGTCATCACAATTATCCCCCACTAATAAAATTTCGTCCTCGAAATTGCACCGATGTACTCCACGTAACACCAGGACTACACAAACAAAACAAAGCCAAGACCCCGATTCTGAACCTCCTTAGAATCGAATTAACAACTGCGAGAATACCAGTCTCGCACCAAGCCCTAAAATAGAGCAAACGCCAAAACCAATACAAACCCGAAAGATAACAACATACCTCGACGTGAATCGTCCAGAAGTCAGTCCACCATGACTGAAACTCAACCAAACCTTCCTTGATCTCGACGTAGATATCTCCCCATGATATCTCCAGTACTTGCCCACGATGCTTAACACGCATCGTTATGATGAGGACTACTAGCATACGACAGTATACTCACAGAAAATCCGGTTTCGCTTCCTAGCCCATCTCCTTCAAAGGAGTAGTTGCACCACTTGCAACCCGAACCGGGTCACCCACTACATATAGGTGTATACATATCTACATATATGTGTAATACAATTATCAATCTAAAGCATAAGATAAATCATGCATCAACATACATAATTAAAACGTGACATGGTTATAGCCCCTGCTAACGATTTTCTCAAGCCAATGAGAAAATCCTAAGAGTCAACCTAAGGTAACTTCACAAGCACCTTCCTTTGGCTCCAATTTGTGAATGGCCTCCTCATCCCGGCACCTTGCTCAATCTTCATTGATCACCATCAACAAATAAACTATACTATTTACAAGATATAGAATTCATCGATTCACATTCGAGGGGAACATAGGGGAGGGATAACATTTAGAATAAAATAGAGAAGGCACGACACGCAGGTCGTATTATAAATTACAAACATTCACAAATCCTATCTATTAGGTCAAAAGGGCTATAACCATGCACCATGCTCAACAACACATAAAACATGCTTTAACATTTAATTAATTAAATTCTAAACAATTAAAAATTTAATTCTAATTAAAACTGTAAAATAATTTTGAAAAAATTATCGTACGCTTGGGACATCATATGCCACGAACTTAATGCGACTCAAACCATGAACCAAATGGGTCCGACCCATCTAACCACACGGCTGGACCATGCATGGGCCTAGGGTTCGAAACCCTAGCCCATGACCGAGCCTTGAGCGAGCGGCGGCGGCACTAGGGTTCCAAACCCTAGCCCCCACGCACCACTTTGTGTGGGGTCCTCTTTACTTAATCCATTATGTATCCAGTTAACATACATATGTGAGTCTGAATTAAGTAAGAACATACACTGATTTAGAGTATTTTACTAGTTAAGGTGTTACAGTACCAAATCCCGAGTACACAAACCAACTAAATTTATTTTCGACATATACATTACATGTACAAGTAACAACCTAAGCCAGTACAACTCCTATGCAGTGGTTCACCTCGCAGCGGAATAAGACTCACGATTCCCACGTCTATGCAATCCTACAGAAACATTCACAAAACGTGAGTATAGATAAACAACTATCTCAGTGCAATATCAAAACACGATATCAATAACAATGATAAAGCACAATAAATCATTTCATGTGAATGTTCTGTCTCATGCATCCACCAAGGCACCATGTCATGACATGTCTCAACACATACCCTATTATCACGAGACAAAAATGATATGCCTATTCAGCTCAATATGTCAGTGGAACCACTTCACATCTTCATATTAGCAGCACATATCATAGTACCGTCCTCAAATGATAATAACCATAGCATATACCCAAAAACCGGCGTATATCGCTATATAGCATAACCGAGCATATACCCAAACCAGGCGTATATCTCTCTGTCACATAACCGAGCATATATCCAATCCAGGCATATATCTCTATGTCACATAACCGAGCATATATCCAAACCAGGCATATATCTCAAATACATAACCGAGCATATACCCAACCAGGCGTATATCTCACATACATATGATATCCATGAATGTACAGGCATATGATACTACCAATCATATGATAACAACATAACACAATTCATATGATATCAATCTCATAACATCATCACACAATATCTATACTCCGTACGTCAACACGTACCTGTACTCCGACAAAACGAGATAAAGTAGGCGTCACTGGCTAAGTGCCTCGTTGTCCTGTCCCCTGAGATGATGCTACAACAATGCCAACAATATATCATGTTATCATAGGCATTAAAATCAAATTCTACAAAAATATTTCATTTTTCAACATTTTGGCACTGGCGATCGATCGCTATCACCACCGATCGATCGCCAAAACCCTCTGTCCCCTCGCGATCGATCTCAACAACTTGGCGATCGATCGCCACAATGCTCTGTTCACAGCGATCAATCGCGACAATTTCACCGATCGATCGCCACACATTTTCACCGCCTTAAAATTTACTCTGCCTCGGCGATCAATCGCCACAAAGCTCGCGATCGATCGCCGATGTCCAGAAAGTTTAGAACATGGCGATTTTCAAGCTTATCTCCATGGTTCTTCTCCTATACCTCATATTGAACCATTTCAACATGTTTCTTGCAATCCCTAGGAACATATTACCATGTTTCTAACATCATAGATTCCAATTCAAAGCATAGAAACATGATATGATTCTTCACTTGAACACTTGAATTTTCATTTCACATATATAACACCAATGACATATTTCAAGTGTAAAGCTAAGAATTCCTTACCAAGATGGTACACTTTCACTTCACACACCTTCCTAACTCAAGTCACAAGTCATTCCCAAGCTCAAACCACCAAAAACTTGAAAGAGATGACGAGGAGCTTGGTAGAGATTTGTAGGTGTAAAATGGTGTATTATGTGATTCCACCTCCCTAATCCACTTGATATAGATCCTTAGTTCCCTAATTCACTTGCTATCATGTCATTTAAAGGTAATTACATGTTAAGTAACATGTACATGTAAATAAAATCCAAATTCAAATTCACATGCTAATGCAACCTTAATGAAAGGCAAAGGCATATGAAATTCATATCAAATGCATACTATAATTCAAATCATTTCTTTGCACTACATTTTGTACATCATGTTTCATTCCTTGCCATATATCATTTCATACATGTATTTCTTCATTATTGGTTCCACCCGAACCCCCCATTAACATACCACCATTTGATATAATTACACCATAATCATATCATACGTGTATACAACAAATCGAGGCATGACAATTCTCCCCCACTCATTGAATTTCGTCCTCGAAATTGCATATACAGACAGAATACATGCATATGAGATATACAACTCAACAATCCTACGATATGAAAATAGGAAACATGATCATGTATGCAACAGTACCATAAAACTGTAAAATCATACCAGTAAACAAATTTGGATACCGTTGCATCATATGCTGCTCCGTCTCCCACGTTGCCTCTTCGACACCCCGTCTGTCCCACTGTACCTTAACCATAGGAATCACCTTATTACGCAACCTGCGTTCAGCTTGATCCAAGATCATAACCGGTCGTTCCTCATACGACACATCTGTATCCAACTGTACATCAGGTAACTGTAATACATGACTCGGATCTGGTTCATACTTTCTCAACAGTGACACATGAAAGACATCATGAATACTACTCAATGCCGGTGGTAGTGCTAAGCGATATGCCAACGTACCAATACGTTGCAATACCTCATACGGACCAACATACCGTGGAGACAATTTTCCACGCTTACCAAACCGTACTACACCTTTAAAAGGTGAGATTTTTAAGAACACACGGTCACCAACTTGAAATTCAAGTGGTCTACGTCGCTTAATGGCATACGCAGCCTGTCTATCCTGAGCAGCTTTAAGTTTGAATCTAATTACTTCACTTTCTCTTCCATGTCATGAAACATATCCGGTCCAGGTAAGGAAGACTGATACACATCATCCCAATACAATGGCTATCTACATCGTCGCCCATACAAAGCCTCAAATGGTGCCATCTGTATACTAGACTGATAACTATTGTTATATGAAAATTCCACTAATGGCAAACGACTCTTGCCAAGAAGTATCAAACTCTAATACACAGGCACGCAACATATCCTCAAGCGTCTGTATCGTACGCTCTGTTTGTCCATCTGTCTGAGGATTGATATGTTGTACTCAACCGAACTTCAGTTCCCAACGCTGTCTGTAACCCTTCCCAGAAATGAGAAGTAAATCTCGGATCCCTATCCGATACAATGGAAACTGGAATACCATGTAGTCTCACTACATGTTGAATGTACAACTGTGTCATTCTTAGTTATGTAAACGTCATACAATATGGCACAAAATGAGATACTTTGGTGAGTCGGTCAACAATCACCCAAATAGCATCGCAACCAGAAGACGTCCGTGGTAAATGAGTCACAAAGTCCATCGTGATATGTTTCCATTTCCACTGAGGAATTTCCAAACTATGTAATTCACCTCCTGGTTTCTGTCTTTCTGCTTTCACTTGTTGACAGATCAAACATCGTTTCACAATGCTCAATACATCCTGTTTCATACGTTTCCACCAAAATTGTGTACGTAAATCATGATACATTTTCTTCCCTCCAGGATGTATACTGTATCTACTACAATGAGCACGTTGTAGTAGTTCTTGGCGTAGTCCTAATGAAGCAGGTACTACCCAACAGTTTATGTACTTCAAAGTTCCATCATTTGTAAGTACAAATTGAGATGTTTGTCCTTGACTTATCCTTTCCTTCCACTGTTGTACGTCATCATCAGTCATTTGTGCCGTTCTGATTTTCTCAAAAATGTCGGGTTCAACCAACAACGTTGATACCCGTAATGGCACTATTTCCACATCAAAATCATAACCTAAAGTACAACAAGATGTCATCAATGCGGATAAATGCATCATCTCATCAGCCGTATGATGTACCTTTCGACTCAAGGCATCTGCTGTAAGATTAGCTTTTCCTGGATGATATTCAATCTCACAATCATAATCTTTCAACAGATCCATCCATCTCCTTTGCCTCATATTCAACTCCGCTTGAGTGAATATGTGATGTCCGGGAATTAATGGTGTAATCCGGTGTAGTATTAATCCTGGATGGATTTTTAATTGTGGCAATTAGGAATTAATTGCGGTTCGGCATCTTCCGAGGTTGGTAATCGGGCCCTTCTGGGCTCGTCTAATTGATTAGTTGGGATCGTTTGGATCCCGAGGTTGAGATCGTATTCTCATTCCGGTGAAAACCTGCGAGTTGGGTTTTTAGTGTGACTCGGAATTTCGGGTGCTGTGTGTGGGCACCGGTAGGGGGTTTTTTGAGTTAGAGAGAGAGTTTTTGAAAACAGATGATTTTTATGAATCATGATGTATTTGTGGGGCTATTAGTATTTCGGGGTATTTTGCTATAAATACCAATTGAACCCGGGATTTTAATTAATCGGAGTCATTTTTCCGCTTCTCACCTCTCTCTCTCTCTCTCGCGCCCCGCAGCCCCCCTTTCCCGATCCCTTTACCCCCGCGCACAAAAGGCCACCGCCCGCCGCCGTCCGCGCCGCCGTTCGGCGCGTCCGACCCGCCGCCGTGTTCGTCTCTTCCAGGCGGTTCTATCCATACCAACAATTTGAAGTTTGGTTCGAATTTTCAGCTCGATTTCGTGGGTTAGTTCGAAATTTGGGGGTTTCGCTGTGGGGCGATTATTGTTGTTGGTAATTGATTAATTCATGTTGTAGATGCATTATGATGCTTGATTGTGTTCGAATTCGAAGAATTATAAGGGTTCGAATTTAAGGGCTTGTTTGGGTTCGAATTTAAAGGGTATTGAATTCGAAAATTGGGGTTTTTGGCAAGGGGTGTTGATTCTTGCTTGGATAGCTTCTTAATCATGTTTAAATGAATTATGGTGATTATTTGGGTTTGATTTGTGTTGTTGGGGTTCAAATTTAGGGGTGGTCCTTGAGCAATTTTCGATATTGTCTCATTCGATTTCCCTCCTCTGTATATGCCATGCCCCGGGTCTTTTTAAATGGTAAATTGTCGTGGGTTGACAATATGTTGAGGGTTTGGGTGTGCTTGAGCATGGGTTTGCATGTTCGTAATTATTGGAATTATTTACCGTGTTAGCACATCGTTCTTCGGGGCATGGAACTCGAGCAAGGTTCGGCTCGGACTTCGGAAATTAAGGTACGTATAACGTACGAGCATAGCCTTTTATAATGTTGCAATAGTGAAATGCATGATATATGATATTTGTAATAAATGGGCATTGAAATGCATGGTTGGTGGTAATTACAATAAATGAGTATTAAAATGCATGGTATAGGGTATTGGAAATAGATGGGTATCGAAGTGCATGGTTTAGGTACTTGTACTTGCAATAATTGGATAGTGAAATGCATGGTATATGGTAAAGTGATAAATAGACATACATTGGGAATCATAGGGTGCCGCTTTCGACGAGCGAGCAACAATTGGGGTGTTGTCGCCGTGAGCGACCATCGGTTATGACGCCGCTATTGTTGAGCGTGCGCTGGGTTTAGAATGCCGCTATTGTGGAGCGAGCAGCAATGTTATGGGAACATGGATCCTGGTTAAATATATGTGAAATCTATGGCATATATATATATGATTTTACACATTGATTATGGAACTGGCATGGTAGAACTGCATTAGTTAATCTATATGGTGATTAACTGGCTTTGAGAATTTGATGAGTTTGGTTATTTTGAGAACAGGGACAATACAGGGGATCCCGGATGAGGGTGTTACCATCCAGGGAGTATCATTTAAATTATGGCATTTACATTCTGTAAATTATGAATTGCAATATTATATTTTGTGATTGGTGGTATTGGTATGCTCACCCGTGTGGGGGACTGTCTCTGTTGGCGGAAGGTTAACACAGGTTGTAGCGGCTTTGGAGTCGAGCTCGGGCTGTTGTTGGTAGAGTTCCGGTACTTCCAGATCGAGGTACCAGAGCTGGCTGGACGGACACTCAGATCCAGAGTTGAGATCGAGTGGCCGCTTGGGAGGTACTACCAGGACTGGTATCCGGGTAGAGTGTTATACATCAGATACATGCTTATCCATTTGGTACTCTTATGTGAGTACATTTTACGTGTGTATGGAATGTATAAATGGGCTACGGCTTCTCTCTGTTCATTATGGTTGCATGCAATTAATTATGGAATTGCTAATGAACTAAGAGCATGTTAGTGTATTATGTGGGTGCATGTATATGATTAATCTTGGTTGGGGAATCTGAATATTTTGGGAATTGGATGCAAGAAATTTTCTGGGTAGCATACGGTGTGTGCACTTGCATGTGGTTTCCAAATTATGGTATTGTTAGGATTAATCACTAATGGTATGGCTTAATACACTAATAACGGGGTAAGGGCACGGGGGGTCCTTACATAGTGGTATCAGAGCCAGGTTAGCTCTTGGGGCTGTTGAGGGCCTAGGAACATGTTATTGGGAATAAGAAGCACACTTATGCATGATTGCTTATGTGCGTTATGATATGTGTTCATCATTGGCATATGTGTTGCTAACCATGGTGGTTGCACGGGTCTTATGAGACATGGGACTATGCATTACGGTTGCATAGGTATACATCGGAGTGATGATTTTAATGCTTTGCCGCTACATGTTGGAGCGAGGTGCATTAAAATACACTCATGGCGATTGTTATGGGAATACGGATTATGCATTACGGTTGCATGCACGTCGAAGCGATGATGCCGCTGGTCGTGTCGAAGCGATGGTAAATGCCGCTGTCACGTTCGAAGCGATTGATGCCGCTGTCGTGCCGAAACAATTATTGAAATACGGGTTATGCATTACGGTTGCATGCATGGCGTAGCGATATGAATACTTGCCGCTGTCGTATTATAGCGATGAAGAATATTTGCCGCAAATATGTCGAAGCGAAGGAAAATGCCGCTGTCATATTATTTATTGCGGGAATATTATGCCGCTAATACGTCGAAGCGAAGGGTATTTCCGACGTCATGCCGGAATGATGGTAAATGCCGCTGTCGTGTCGAAGCGATGGTAAATGCCGCGTCACGTCGAAGCGATGGGTACCACCGTCATGTCGAAACGATGATGCCGCTGTCGTGTCGAAGCGATGATACATGCCGCTGTCACGTCGAAGCGCTGATGATGATGCCGTTGTCATGACGTAGCGATGTGATCGGGAACAAAGTACATACATGAGTGTGCAGTACCTTTGAGTCCGCGATTATCCGGGTATTTTATTGGCGATGGTTACGCCGGGTATTTTATTGGCGATGGTTACGCCGGGTATTTTATTGACGATGGTTTGGTTACTGCCGGGTATTTTGTTGGCGATGGTTACGCCGGGGGTATTTTGTTGGCGATGTTACGCCGGGTATTTTGTTGGCGATGGTTACGCCGGGTATTTTATTGGCGACGGTTACGCCGGGTATTCTATTGGCGATGGTTATACCGCGGATTCTTCTATAGCGACATTTTATGCCGCTGACTCCATGGCGAGGGATCATGCCGCTGATTTCGATAGTAGTGAGGGTATACCGCTATGTGTGTGTAGCACTGGATTATGCCACCTACGAGCGATGGGCTGCTGCTTATGTACCGCTGGGTGGACGATGGATACAGGTTATCCGCTATCTCGATAGCGATGAGGTATGGCATTACTTTGTTATCAGTATGGTGATTATGGTGTGTTTTATTATTATTTACCGTCATGTTTTGACGAGTGAGATTATGGATGTCGGGTATCGAAACGGTACCTTACGTCATATGTTCGACGTTGTTATTTGGGATAACTATGTGGACGCTTGGCGTCATTTTGGTGATTTTATACATTCATGTTTATGATATGGTAGTATGGTTTGAGTGCCGATGGTGGGCACATGGTAGGGTCTGGGTATCTAGTTGACGAGACCTTTTGCGAGCAGGTTTGCTCGATGGATCATTGATGCATTGTACCGGTGAGAGTACGCATCGTATTAGGAGGTATATTATTGACGAGCAATGATACCCTTGGGTATGCTCGTGGGATGGGTAAGGCCAAGTGAATGGTGGTAAGAGTAGTCATTGAGGAAACTACTCGCTTGTTATTGATTGTGATGAGAGGAGTAAACAGGTTACACCACCCTAGGGCGTGGAAAGAAGTCCTAATGGATAGGATTGCATGATAATTGAGCGTGGACGCGGGTTGTCCAGTGTGCTTTGGTGTTTTAGAGATATTTTGGGCACAATGACCCACAACTCTAATGGTTTGGGCGGTATGGTTATACGGGATGGAATGAGTGTCGCGTTAATAGGTTGGTATAAGCCTATGGGAACCAGCGAGATCACTAGCCAGGTATTGTTGAGTTGTGCTTTAGTGTTGCTTGTGGTAGCTATTATAATGCTCGTTGGATTCGAGTTTGGTGAATCGTATGGTGATACGATGAGGGTTATGGTAGACTCTTGAGTCTCTAGTGGCATGGTTGTTTGGTGTTTGAGGTAGGATACTCTACACGGGACGTTATACGTCATTGTTTTGAGGGACTGTGTGGCGTTCAAGTTTTGAGGGACAGCTCAAGTTTGTTGGTATTACAACGTGAGGTCAACAAGTGTGGTTAGCTCTAGTTGAAGCATCCTATCATTGCATATGGCATGCAATGGGAGTCACAATGGTTTGTGAGATATAGTTAGTGGGGGTGACACTACTATATTGATTTTTTTATCTCTTGGAGAGATTTGGATGTACTGTCTTGGAAACATGTGATCGGTCGTGGTTTGATTGTAAGTCACCATGGTAAGCTACTGATGTTGGACGAGTAATGGTACCTCGGTTTGAACGTTGACCATGAGTGACGAGATTGTTGAAGGACTGAGACGTTTGAGGAGACGTTCTTCGGGGAGATGCTCGATTTTGGAGTACTATGGTATTAGTACAGAAGCATCGTTGGAAGGTGTATACATGGCGTATACGGATTTTTTGGATTGGGTAATGGTAGTTTGATGCCACTACTCTAACCAATTGTATATTTCTGGGTTCCGGGATATGTTTTGTATTAATATACCAGGGTTTTCCGAACGGTAATTCGGGATTGGAGGGATCATGGATTCATGGGGACTTTCCTTGAGAGGAAGACGGTATTGTGATTCCTACCGGTTTGAACCTTTTGGGGAGATTCGTATTTTGGTTCTTGTGTGGGGTGGTGTTGTTGAAATCCACCCTTTGGTTTGGGTTGTCAACCATCATTCTCCGTGGGCGAGAATAATCGGGGTTTGACAGTTGGTTTTGGGATTTGGGTGTGATTGGAGACACCCGAGTCTATTGCATTGCGTATGCATGTTGTGTGGTGTATGGGCATGTATGCCGGTTGTTTGTATACGAATGCAACCTTATTTCGTTCATTGTGGAACGCCGAGGTGTATAATTGGTTTAGTGGATCTCCGGTGTGAGATTGTGGAACCTCGAGATCGTAATCTCGATGGCACGATGCATTCTAATGAATGATCGTGAGGGTTGTTTGATTCCCCGAGGAGGGATCGATGTGATTGGAATCATGGTGGTTCTTGTTGGTAATTCGATAGCCTTCCTATTTTAGGATTGTTAGATCCAAGGATAAATGAGGGATGGCCGAGATTCGGATTTGTTTAGTGTCATGGTTGACACTGTGTAGGAATGCAATTGGTTGCCTTCCATCCCCTATGGAACTTGAGAATTGTGGGAGTCTTGATGGTGTGTCGGGACGCAAGATATGATTTCTTGGAACACACCGTGTAAAACATCCTCGGTGATGTATTTTTGTGTGGATCAGTGACCGTGGGTAAACCCGGTCCGGGTTTGCAAGTGGTGCAACTACTCCTTTGGAGGAGATGGGCTGGGAAGCGAAAACTGGTTTTCTGTTGAGTATACTGTTGTATACTAGTGGTCCCCACCATGACGATATGTGTCATGCATCGTGGGAAGGGTGGTGAATATCAAGGATGATGTCTATGT